>PISW01001792.1:0-321759 GCA_004023785.1 Mungos mungo | reverse complement strand
AGGAGGTTAAACCAGAAGAGGGCTCTCATCAGACACAAACGGTGCTGGCACCCTGGTCTTGGACTTCCAGCCCCTAGAACTGTGAGAAATAAACTTCTGTTGTTTATAAGTTCCCCCACTAATATCAGTGCTATTCTTCCACAGCAACCCCTCAACCGACTAAGACATAAGTGTAAGTCAGAAAAGATACTGTTGTTTCCCCTTTATTCTCTCAGATCACTGACTGGGAAAGGCAGCTTCCATATCACAGGGACATTCAAGCAGCCCTACTGAGAGGTCCACATGGCAAGGAAATGATGTCTCCTCCAGCACCGATTTGGCAGCCCTGTGAGTGAGCCATCTTGGAAGAGGATCCTCTACATGACTGCAAATGAGAGACCCCAAGATAGAACCACTTAGCTTAGCTACTCCCAAGTGTCTGGCCCACATGATCCATGTAACATAACAAATTTGTATTGGTATTTTAAGTTTCTAGGTTTGGGGCTACTTTGTTTTGCAGCAAAAGATAACTAATACAGAACAGTCTGCTTCTAGAGCCTGCTTGCTTCACTGCTATGTGAGAGAATCAAACATGGAAAAGAAAATGACTTCTTCCTGATACACTGTGATGTTATTTAATGTCAAGCTTGCACACCACCTACCATTATATTAGCTGACACCAGGGGTATGCATTCCAAACTTGAAACATGCAAGGGCGCACAAGAGAACATGTGATTGCAGTGCAATATGCCTGGATTTAGGGGTGCTTGGGTGGCTCAGTCAGTTAAGTGTTGGACTTTGACTCAAGTCATGATCTCATGGTTTGAGAGTTTGAGAACCATGTCAGGCTCTGTGCTGACAGCTCAGAGCCTGGACCCTGCTTTGGATTTGAGTCTCCCTCTCTCTCTGCCCCTCCTCTATTCTTTCTCTCTCTCTCTCTCTCTCTCTCTCTCTCTCAAAAATTAAGTAAACATTAAAAGAAAAACATTTTTTTAAAAAGCTACGCCTGGATTTGAATCCTGGCTTAGACACATTTCTTACTTTGGACATCTCCAAAAACAAGGTCATCATAGCTGGGGAGACAAATAACAACTTATAAGGTCCAGTCTCTTTAAGCAAAGCTAAGAGCTAAAGATGCATAGAGATACTTGGGAAGAGTAGAATTCAGAGACTGGTAGATTTTTCAGAGGTGAAGATGTTCACAGATTGGTTGACCTTTAGCTGAGGGTGCCCGTGTGGCAGTGTTGCTGACTTGATGACTTTCAGCACTATGGGTGCTAAGGCAGAGTGGTTATTAATCAATTAGGATGAGTTGAAAACCAGGTTTGGCCAAAGAACAATGAGTCCCTTCCTAGGAGGTTAGGAAATTTCTATTCTCCCTTAAAGCCATTTTAATTCAATGTTATCATCAGCAAAATGAGAAGAACACAGATATTGTAACAGCTACTATTAAGTGCCTACTGTAAGCTAGTTGCCGTACATTCTCTGTTGCACCTACTTAATCGAACCACTGTAGAGTGCCGGCTACCATACACAATAAGGAAACAATAGGTGAATATGGCTGATTCCCATTAAACTTTATCTACAAAAGTAGGCAGCAAGCCGGACTGGGCCTGTGGACCATAATTTGTTGATCCTGCTCTAGATTATCTTTAGTGTCAGCTACATTGTGCTTTTTCTCCTCTCCAAGCTTCTAGATACGCCATTCCTTTCATCTGCATTATCATCTCCCGTCTCCTAAAATGCTTTGCTCCTGCTCATTCGTTGGTTCCCAACTGAAGCATTATTTCCCTGGGGAAGGTGCTGTCCACACCTTTGTCCACACCCTGTTTCCCAAATGTTCCCTATTTCCTCTGTTATAACCTTATCTCCCTTTACGGTGATTACATGTTTCTGTGTGTCTCTTCTCTGATAAGCTGTGGGCTCAGTGAAGGCAGGGATTACATTTGTCTTGGGTATCATTTGATTCCCAGGGTTTAGCTGAGTCTTGCTAAACATAAGGGGAAAGAAGAATGATGATGTTTGAGAGGGCATCTAAGACAAACTTGGACCATTTCACACCTGTGTCTGCCTATTGTACAATTTTTCCTAAAGCCACCTTGTTCCCAAGAAATGGATTCTATGCTTGTATATTTTGTTAAACTCACCGGCGATTTGGCCTCTATTTTACAGTGCAAGATTCTCAAAATGAGAAAACGCCTGTGAAATTCGTGTTTAAGACACTTTCATTCCCTTGCCACTATTTCCCCGCAATGGTGACCTTTAAATTTAGCCTGAGTCTAAGTGGGGTTGTCAGAACATCAGGTTACATTATGCAATGCAGCTATTTGTGCCTTTTAAAGATGCTGTAGGTTCCAACATGGACTCACAGCAGGAAAGTGCGCTGATGATATTCTCGAAAGCACAGCCGCCAGGATTGAATCCGGAAGTGGGTCAGCAGTCAAGAAGACACATGCTTCTTGGAAATCAGTTGCACTGAAAAGAGGTCCCCATTTATCCTTCCAGAAAATAAGTAACCCTTGGCTCATGTGGGGTCCCCCTTCTTCAGGCAGATTGTGGCGAGGCTTGCGTTTGAAAGAGAGGCATGGAATTGTACTCGGGAATCATTTTTCTCTTTCGGGGGTGGTGTGTGGATCTGTAGTAAACTGTGAGGTCATTGATTGGCCCACCTTATCTGAGAACCTGAGAGCTTCCAGGGCTGGCTGGTGACAGTTACGCCTAGGCATGGGCCATCTCCTGCCAGCTTGTATGAAACAGTGTCATTAGCTGCCCCCACCTCCTTGTTGATGAACAGCTCACAGGGTGAGCTCATTGGCTTCCAGAGACTCTTCCAGCTCTGAGTCACACAGGGGATTTCTTCAGGGTCTTTCAGTGGCAGAGGTGGAAGGGCCAACAGGGTCGGAGGGAGGGAGCAAAGAGAGGGGAATCAAGCCCCAAAGGATGAGGCACGGACTTCTGCCTTGACTGCTGTGTTGTCTCCAGTCCTAAGAAATATGCAATAAACTGGCATCTGAGAAGAAAGCCAAGAAGCCAATGGCACAGATGCACAGAGAGCGTAAGTAGAGAAGAATAACACAATGTCTAGGTCATCTTGGGAAACTTCAAAATGGGAATAATCAAAGGACACCCTCCTGAGCTTTTGCTCCTAGTCCAGTTTAAATCATAATGGCCCAGGCAGTTTTCGTTTTTAAAGCCCACTGACCTGTTGACTGGTAGGATCATCTAATAATAATGAGAAGCATCGTTGGACACTGGACTGAATTCCAGGCACTGTTCTGAGTGCGGCACGCAGACTACGTGACGTCATTGGAAACTGCTGTTTTTCTAGGCTCAAAATGGCTAACTACCAGCAATTCGTGTTTCCATCTACTATCACCTTTTTTAAAATTTTGACACCAATCTTCTAAAGACTGTTGTTTTCTAGGGGCACCTGGGCAGCTCAGTTGGTTGAGCATAAACTCCTGATTTTGGCTCAGGTCATGATCCCAGAGTTGTGGGATCAAGCCCCATGTTGGGCTTAAGATTCTCTCCCTCTCTCTCTCCCACTCCCCCTCTCCCCTGCTCGTGTTCTCTCCTTTTCTCTAAAAAGTAAAAATGATTTTTTAAAATTAAAGTTAAAAAATTTTAAAAACCTGTTGTTCCCTGGTGCGATGAAGCTCTAGCTGAGTTTGAAATACACCTCTGCCACCTGGTTAAATGTGCCTTAGTTTCCTTCCCTGTAAAATGATACGAATACTACTACTGGTTTTGTAGGATTATCAGAGGATTAAACAAGCAGTGAATGTCATAGCTCCTGGCATGTAAGTGTTCAGCAAATATAGTCATTACCATTGGCTCTGCATAAAGTGATATTTAAGGTCTTCGTTCTAGAAATACCCTACGCAATGATATTTGATGCTTTTTGTTTGTTTGCTTTTTGTTTTTTTTTTCCTACCAGGTATTTATTTCTTCTTCTGTGATACAGCCCAAAATTTCCCTTTCAGTTAATTGGCCCTTACCTGGTAAGGCTGTGTGTCAGCCTTGCCTCCCCTAGCTTTGGAGTACACAGGGGACCCAAAGTGGATCAATCCCAATGTCTCCTGCCTCTCCTGTACTTACAAAGCCAGGCTCATCTGCTTTTCCTCTAACTCTGCAGCTATTCTGTGTTCTTCCAGTAAATTCTGTTTTTGCACAATGAAGTGGGGGGGGGTTATAAGGAGAGGTAATTTAGCAGATTGTTAGCAAGTTAATTGGTTTCTGTTGTTGCAACCAAAGATCCTTGACGTATATATTATTAGAAATAGGCATTTTAACCTATTCTTTCTAAATAATAGAAACTAGCTAACATATAACTGACTCTCTGACTAGACCTTTACTATGTGATTCTGTTGAAGATATCTTTGCAGCAGTGTCATTAGCTCCATTTCACAGACAGGGAAATTAAAGACTGAGGTTTTCATGCCAACTCTTCCAGGCAGTGGCTGTGTGTCCTTTTGCAAGGCTCTGAACCTCTCTGAGTCACGGCATCTTGATGTGTGAAGTGGGGTTGGTTACACACCCATCTCGTGGGTGGTTCTGAGAATTATACAAGGTGATAGAGACATAAAAGCACTTGGTAAACTGATAGTGCTGTATAAGTATAAAATTGCATTATGATTTCCTTTGGTCAAAGGATAAATTTTAATACCTCTTCCTGGTGTCTAACCCATTTGTTCTTTCTGCATCATAATAATAACTTTGAAAACAGAGGTTTTTAAGTGCAAGTCCCAAGTAATATATACACCAGGATAATGAGATTCTTTTTCTTGAAAGCAACATTGTCCCTTCATGGATTTCCCTGCTGCTCTCCTTCCTTGCCAGGTCAATCATGGCTGAAGCTTGCGTTCCTTGCTTTTCTGATCAAACGGAGAGCTTTTTCTCTCCTTTTACGCCTATTTCCCTCCTGTCTTTCCTAATCTCGAAGCTCTCTAAGGACCAATAAATGCCAACAATGACTACACCCAGGCTTCTGAGGGTTTTTTAGTAAATTAGAGATTAGATCCAACTTCCTGTATTAGAACTGGGATTCAAATGAAGGCTTTCCAGAGTCTACTGATGATTATATAGAGTAAGCAGGAATCGTGAAAATTAGGGATATTATTTCCAAATGCCAGTATTTTTAATAGACAAATAATGCAGGGGATCAGGCTGCAGTATATTAGTAAAGGATAAAGAAAAAAGAAGTAAACAGATTTCATTTGTGAAGGCCCAATGAATATTCTTATTGGCCCAGAGTGCCATCTTGTGGATCATTTTTAAATAGAGTTTAGTTTTCAGCCATGATTGCATTAGCTCGATAATTCCTAATCATGTAAAGCATCCATTAGAAGCTGCAAATAATTTCCTGACAACCCAGGAAAACACAGATGATCACACGTGGGGGAACCAGTTTGCTTGTTGACCTCTCATCCTCGCTGGGAGTGGTTGACCAGCCATCCCGTGCTTTGAGTTACTTTTTCTGGTGGCCATCTGTAATAGCGTGTGTCCATGGTTCTGACAAGGTCCTTCCAGCCTTCTTTGTCAAATCCCCTTTATTTATGTAGCTCCAAAGGCCTGATCTTTGCCTTCTCATTCTATGTGCAGAGCTTCTTCACCTTTTTGTTGATTATAAACCCATAGAGAACCAGTGACCAGCCATGGACTGTGGTCTTTCTCTCCAGAAAATGACACTCATAGGACCATCCCTTCACACACATTCCCTGCCCCCTTTCTCTGTTACACGCACCCACACACATACATGCATACATATTTTTGCCAAAAACTTCAGGGGTTCATGAACATTTGGAAAATTTGTCCTGAGCATTACCTTCAGTGATGTGATGGGGTCCCAGACTTCTGACTATCACATCTCTGAAGATGTATCTCAGATGCTCATGGGCCCTTCTATCTTTAGTCCTTTGAGTCCACCTTCCTTCACTATTCCTAATTTAAATATATTGCCCTTTTGGGGCGCCTGAGTGGCTCAGTCGGTTGGGCATCCGGCTTCGGCTCAGGTCATGATCTTATGGTTCGTGGGTTCAATCCCCGCGTCGGGCTCTGTGCTAACAGCTAGCTCAGAGCCTGGAGCCTGCTTCAGATTCTGTGTCTCCCTCTCTCTCTGACCCTCCCCTGTTCCCACTGTCTCTCTCTGTCTCTCAAAAATAAATAAAGAACATAAAAAAATTTAAAAATAAATAAATAAATAAATATATTGCCCTTTCCTGTAGTTTAGCCTTTAATCTTGCAGACAGCCTCTCAAGAAATACTTCTGGGGGCGCCTGGGTGGCTCAGTCAGCTAAGCCTTTGACTTTGGCTCAGGTCATGATCTCACGTTCGTGGGTTTGAGCCCCACATCGGGCTCCGTGCTGACAGCCAGCTCAGAGCCTGGAGCCTGCTTCCGATTTTGTGTGTGTGTGTGTGTGTGTGTCTCTCTCTCTCTCTCTGCCCCTCTCCCGCTCATGCTCTGCTCTCTCTGTCTCAAAAATAAATAAAACATTAAAAAATTAAAAAAAAAAAAGAAATACTTCTGGACACATTCAAATTCAGAGCTATTTAAAGCCAGCTCATACATCACCACCTGTGGGAGGCTTCTCCCTAATCAGAGAGAATTAAACTTTTCCATTTCTAACCTCTTAGACCAGTTTTAAAAATTTTTTACATAAAATAGTTCAGACTTCCCACAATATATAACTGACAAAGTAGAAGTTTAACTCTTGAGAAAAGACAGCATGCTCTATTTACCTTTGCAGCTTCTATAACACTACAGGAAAAGCTTTACCTTGTAGTTACTCCTTTAATATCTGTGAAATTGGAAGAGTTGGTTTAATTTTTCACTCTATGCCTTGATATATGATCATGAGAAAGGTTAAGCTTTCCAAGCCTTGGTCTTCATCTGTACACAGGTCTAACAGCTCCTACATATAGATCCTTGGAAGAATTTAATGAGATGAGGCATGGAATACTCTTGGTTCAGTTCCTGGAACATAGTTGGGGGTCAAAATATGTTTTTAAGGAACCCTGGGTGGCTCAGTCGGTTAAGCGTCCAGCTTCGGCTCAGGTCACGATCTCACGGTTTGTGGGTTTGAGCCCTGCATAGGGCTCTGTGCTGACAGCTATCTCAGAGCCTGCAGCCTGCTTCAGATTCTGTCTCTCTCTCTCTCTCTCTCTCTCTCTCTATCTCTGACCCCCCCCCCCTGCTCGTGCTGTCTCCCTCTGTCTCTCAAAAATAAAAAAATAAAATCTTTAAAAAATATATGTTTTTAAATAAAAGGATCCTCAGGGAAGGAAAGGCTGAGATCACTGTTTCTAAAAAATGTCTTCTTATGATTTTGAAAATGAGTGGGTTTTCTTTCAATTAAAAAAAATGATTAAAAAGTCCCTAAATTTTAAGAACTGAGCTGGGTATTAGAGACACAAAGATGGATCAGCATTTTGCTCTAACAGGAGCACTCTTTGCAATTTCTCAATCGACACTGAGATTCCCCCACCCAGTAGGCATTATGCATCAAGAACATTTATGAAAGGAATTTTTTAAAGCCTTCTTTTATTGAGGCCTATGCAGCTGGGTTTCCAGTGTGAGCCTACAGTTAGCAAGAGTAATCTTCTGTGGCTGGTTACAGTCCTGGGGCAATCACTGCCCACGAGGCAGTAGAAAAAGCACTGAAGTAGGAGGTAGAGGGTCTAACTCCAAGCACACACCCTTTCCTCCAACTGCATTGCCAGAGAAGAACCAACCTGGGCTCCAGCCACTCATGGATGTGCTCACTACTGTTGATATAAATTCATCGATGTCTCACAGGATGATTTATTTGTGCAAAATAGCCTGTGCAGAAGCTCGCATTTTGAATTAAAAGTGTGTCTGTTTTATAACTAAAAACATAATATCTTCCTGAGTTTTGCCATATTACTTGCCAGATTCGTCTTTAAAATGTTGAGCCCGTTAATGCTCCTACCACGTGAAATGTGAAGCTTCCTGTTTCCCCATATCCCTGCCATCCTTGTCAAGCTTCATATTCTCTGAAAATCTGATTTTTGTCAACTGACAGATATAACGTAGTGTCTTGCTGCTGCTTAAATTGGGCATTCCCATGACTATCAGGAGGTTGAATTCTTTTCCTCTATTGTAAGGAACTTAAGTTTCCCATTCTGGCTCCCTTACTCAAGTCTTAACCATTGTGTTGGTTTTCATGCCTTTTTCTTGTTGACTTGCAGAAACACTTTGTATATTTTAGATATTAATCTCATTCAAAAATTCTTTTTTTTATTACCTTAAAAGTTTATGTTTCAAATTTAATGCCTTTTTCAAAATATGTATTTATTTTGGGGTGGTGAAGAATGAACAGGGGAGGAGCTGAGAGAGAGATGGAGAGAAAGAAACCCAAGCGGGCTCCACACTGTCAGCACAGAGCCCGACAAAGGGTTCGATCTTACAAACCATGAGATCATGAACTGAGCTGAAATCAAGAGTCAGAGGCTTAACCAACTAAGCCACCCAGGTGCCCCTGTTTCACATTTAAGTATCAAATTATCTAAAAGTACCATCACCTTTCCCAAGATCATCTTCCTTAGATTCTGTCCTTTCTTCATTTATTTGTCTGGTTATCTCTATCATATATCAAATTCTTAGATGTATATTTTTGGATCTTCTTCTGAACTTTCCATTTTGTTCCATTGTTGTAGTTGATTATTCCTTTTTTTTTTTTTGAGAAAATTTTTTTAACATTTATTTATCATTGAGAGACAGACAGGAACAGAGCATGAGATGGGGAGGGGCAGATAGAGAGGGAGACACAGAATCTGAAGCAGGCTTCAGACTCTGAGCTGTCAGCACAGAGCCTGATGTAGGACTTGAACTCACAAAACGCGAGATCATGACCTGAGCCAAAGTCAGACACTCAACTGACTGAGGCCCCCAGGTGCCCCTGTACTTGATTATTCCTGTAGCAGTACTGTTTCCATCACCACGGCTTGCTAGTATGTCTTCATATCTGCCAAGGAATTCCCTTTATTTGCTCACATTTTCAAAAACTGAATTGACTGTTGTATTAGTCACATATTTGAAAATTAATCTTTCCATTTTATCAAAAACTAATGCTGGAATTTTTTTGAAGTGTATCTAATTTATAAATTAATTTTAGGATACTTGATTTCATTATAATTTTAAGTCATCCCATCTGTGAACATAATGGGATAGCATATATTCAGAAGTTTTCTATGTCCTTTAATAAAATGTTACTCACTGTAAAGATCTGATGCATTTTTGTTAAACTCCTAGGTGTTCTATGAACTTATTTCTATCATGTTATTTTCCATTATATTTTTTATTTTTTTATTGCAGGGATAGAAGGACATTAAAGCTTGAATGGTCTTTGCTAATATTACTGATATCCCTCACTAGTTCTCGTAGTTTATGACACTAATCTGATATGTGGATTATCACATCTGCCCTGGGTAGCTCGTATCAGGAAGAGGGGTAAAGTCCAGTTCTTAGTTGCTCTCCTGGTGAGTTAAAGGAGGAGAGAAAACCTCAGAACGCTGACTCTTTGGCATCATACATTGCTCTCAATCTTTCCTGTTTCTTACCAGGCACCTGGCTTCTCTGTTAGTTTCCTAGGGTTGTTTTAACAAAGTACCGCAAGTTGGGTGGAAACAACATAAATTTGTTGTCTCATGGTTCTGGGAGCTAGAAATCCAAGATCAAGATATGGGTAAGGTTGAGTCCTTCTAAGACCTATGAGGAAGAATCTGTCCTCCGCCTCTCCCCTAGCTGCTGGGGCTTTCCTAGCAATCTCTGGTGTTCCTTGGCTGGTAGATGCCTCCCCCCAATCTCTGCCTTCATCTTTATAGAGCATTCTCCCTCTGCATGTGCCTATCCCCAAGTTTCCCCATTTTTACAAGGACACCAGCTGTATTGGATTAGAGGCTCACTATACCCCAGCATCACTTCATCTTATCTAATTACATCCCAGAAATCCTACTTCCAAATAAGGTTGCATCCTGGGGCACTGAGGGTTAAGACTTCAACATATGAATTTTGGGAGACCCACAATCCATAACAGTTTTCAAAGAGCCTGTCCGGTTTTCTTCCCTGAATGCTACAATACTGTAATCTAATCATCTACTCCTTGACATGTGGAGGGGAAAAAAAGGAGGTTTCCCCTCACCTGCCGTTTGCTTTCTACCCCAACTGCATGTGAGTATTATTTTTCTTTGGTTTCCAGCCAGGGCTGTGCTTTTGCTATTTCTGACTTCCATTGGCAGAAAATGTGTGAGTGAGAAACAAACACAGGAGAACTTCCTTCATCCGCACTGTTCATCCTGTCCATCTGAGCTGCCATTTTTCCTCCACATTGTGACCCAGCCACTATTTTCTTCTCTTAGATTTTATTATTGTTTTTATTCACTTTCTCAGAGCTACCACCTTCTCTACTGCTTCATTCATTTCATAGGATGCTTTCAATGAAGGAGACACAGCCTACATTCCTTTTCTACCTACACAGAGTCACCCTCTGCCTGAAATTGTTCTCTGGAGCCTAAGTATGCAGACCAACCCTTAGTTCACCAGCCATTTCTGAATTATGGAAGGGGGGAAGGAGCTTTTACAGTCTTCCCAAATGGAGGCAGGTGGATGAGTAATTAAAGCTAAAAGCAAAGTTTTAAAGTATATTTTAAAGATTTTTGCTCAAGAAAAACTAAGCCGCTATAGAAGTCAGGGTATTGATAAATGATGGCGTCCCAGACATGGTTATTGTTGGAAACAAAACGATGCTTGTTCGGGTGCCATGTAGATATCCATTTTTCTTTTCAGCATGATTCAGTCGACAACTCTGTTGCGATTCTTGCTTGTGTTGTGATGTACTTTGAACAGCTGCATGTAAACGGCAGGAGCCCTGGGGTGGGAGACAAGATTCCCAGGGGCCTCGCCTTAGTCACCTTGCGCAGATCACGGAGGCTGGGTTTTCCTCTGTCGGGTCACAGGTCGGACCCACATATGGTTCAATTCTCGCCCAATGTAACACGAAGTAGTGTTTGCTTGTCATGGAGTGAAGATGGGTGTGTGTTGTAGCTCCATCTGTTTCTCAGAGACCTTAAGGGAGCTGAATCTCTAAGAGATTTTGCTTTTATTTACTCTCATATGTATTTAGTGCACAGAGACATGAGATTACCTTTCATGGTTATCAATGGATATCATGAGATATCAATGGATATCATGAGATAGCTCATTCAAATGAGATAATTATTTGAAATGCTTGGAAATCGAGGTGGTCTTATCTATCTAGTGACAACCTGAGATGTAGAAACACACCGTTGGATTCCAATGTCTAGACTTCTACTTGTATAAAGAACAAACACATTGTGAAAATATCTGAAAGAGCCCAAGAGAAGAAGAAGCGGGTGCTTTTTTTGACTTAAGGAGTTTACTTCAAAAGATGAAAGGGTTCAAAAAGGCCTCCAAAGAAAGCCCTGTATGTATGACCGGAGGGCTCTGAGAACTACTGCTTTCTCTTAGAGAGCCAAGACCAATGCCTCAGAATGAGGACGTAAGAATGCTGCCTCTTCAGAGAGAGACCATATGTACCTTCTATAAGGGAAAAAAACATACGATGTCATTAAAAGTGATTTCTGTTCAGAAATCATGCTTGCTTATCTGTTGTTGCTGTTTAATAGGTTTTATTTTTTAGAGCAGTTTTAGGTTCACAGCAAAATTGAGCAGAAGGTAGAGGGTGTCTATACAACCCTGTCTGCATTGCACACAATTGCCACCCTGATTGTTAACATCCCCCACAGATGGTGTGTTTGTTATAATCGATAAACCTACACCTGGCATGTTCCAACCACCCAAAGTCGACAGTTTACAGTAGGTTCACTCTCCGTGTTGTTTACGTTCCATTGGTTTGGACAGATGTATAATGGCCTGTACCCACCATCCCTGCGTCAGAGACAGTGATTTTACTGCCTTAAAAACCCTCTGTGCTCAGGGTGCCTTGGTGGCTTTCTGACTCTTGAGTTCCACTCAGGTCTTGATCTTACAGTTTGGGAGTTCAAGTTCGAGCCCCATGTCAGGCTCTGCACTGATAGCACAGAACTTACTTGGGACTCTCTCTCTCTCTCTCTCTCTCTCTCTCTCTGTCCCTCCCACATTTGTACTCTCCCTCTTTTTCTCTCAAAATAAAGAAAACTTTTTTTTAAAAAATCTCTGTTTTCCACCTGTTTATTTTTCTCTCCCCTGTCATGCTTGCTTTAAAAATAAAAATCTCAGGAGCGCGTGGGTGGCTCAGTCAGTTAAGTGTCTGACTTCAGCTCAGGTCATGATCTCAAGGCTCATGAATTCAAACCCCGGGTTGGATTCTTTGTCTCCCTCTCTCTCTGCCCCTTCCCTGCTCATGCTCTATTTCTTTTTGGCTCTCTTAAAAATAAGTATTTTTAAAAATGTTTAAAAATCTAGGTATAACTTTTTATTTTGCAATAACAAGATTTTCAGAAATGTTGCAAAAACACTACAGAGTTCTTCAACAAGTTTCTGTTACTGTGAATATCCTTCATTATCAGGGTACATTTGTCAAAACTGAAGGACTGATGGGGCGCCTGGGTGGCTCAGTCAGTTAAGCCTCCGGCTTCGGTTCAGGTCAGATATCGTATTCATGGGTTCGAGCCCTGGGTCGGGCTCTGTGCAGACAGCTAGCTCAGAGCCGGGAGCCTGCTTTTGGTTCTGTGTCTCCTTCTCTCTCTGCCCCTCCCCCTCTCGTGCTCTGTCTCTCTCTGTATCAAAAATAAATAAAACATTAAAAAAAAAACTGAAGAACTGAGATTTGTACCTGACTATTAACTGAGCTCCAGATTTTATTTTGCTTTTATTGCTTTTATGTTTTTAATATCTTTTATCTGTTCCAGGATCCAGTCCAGAAAACCACATTGCACTGAGCTGTCATGTCTTCCGAGTCTCCTCTGGTCTCCATGACAGTTTCTCTGTCTTTCCTTGGTGGTCATGACCTTGAAAGCTTGAGGAGGACTATTCAGATAGTCTACGGAATGCCCTGCAATTTGCATTTATCTCGTGTTTTTCTCGTGATGAGCCTGGGATTACAGGGTTGTTGTTTTTTTAAAAGATGGGTTTTCTGGAAACTGAAGATGTGGATTACCCTTCTAATTACATCAAATTAGGGGGTACGTATTTGCAGGACACCATATCACATGGCGTGGTGATGTTAACTTTCATCACCTGGTTGAACTAGTGTCTGCCAGGTCTCACCACTGTGAAGACGCTATTTTTCCCTTTTCCTATGCTGTTCTTTGGAAATAGTCACGGAGCACAGCCCGTGCTGAATAGGTAGCAAGGAAAAAGAATAACAATTAAACTTCAAGTCTTGGAAGGGGCCATCCACACATATTTGGATTTTTTTTTATTGCTTCCTCTTTGATGTATTTGTTCCATTTTGTTTTATATTTTTGTTTTTACCATATGCCAGCATTGTGAAACAGTTGGCTCATATCGGCCCGGGAGAGCCTATTGTTAAATTTTCAGGAATTTTGCAAGCTGGTTGACATGTCTTGGCAGCCTGAAATCAACCATGGTGGGAGTATTTACACCACAGATATTGGCAAACACCATGAACCGGGGCTTCCCCACCACTCTGAGAGCTGGTTGTTCAACAGTTACCAGCACGCCCCTGTTCCACATATGCCAAATAAACATCAAATGCCCAAAATGGCAAAGAAAGACAGTGATAAGATAACACTATGGGCTCTTTACTTCTTTTCTGATTGAAACAAACAAACAGACAGACAGACAGACAAACAGAAGTGTGAGAGCATGTCCCTCCTCTGTCTCCTCCTCCTACATTAGATGTTACACTGTCTTGTACGAAAAGGCTCGGATGTAAATCTGGCAACCCATCTCCTGACTGTCCCCGTCAATGAGTAAAACAGGCCATCTCTGGGGCACTAACACTCTTCAGACACCAGCTGATAGGCTTTTAATATTTATATTGATTTATATTATCCCAGATGCAAATATGAGGTCGTTGGATCAAAACGATCGTTATTACTTACACCAGTAGCTGTCTCCACTCCTCATGCCCAGTTCTCCCCGCTTCTGAGGTGGTGGCATGAGGCCCTCACCGGCAGGGGGAGCCCTGGTGTTATAAATCTGGGAGTGTGCATACATGCCGCCTCCACTCCAGAGAGGGGGAGAAACCAAATCTCCTTAAGGTCTACGTATTCCCTTTGGGAGGAGAAGGTGAAGTTCCTGAGTTTTCTCCTTCAGAACGTAAATGTAGAGTAGATGAGACAAATTGGCACTTATAACCAAGGGTTTTATGCCCCCTTTGAGGTGTAAACACACACACACACACACACACACACACACACTCACACAGAGGGGGAGAGAGAGAGAGAGAGAGAGAGAGAGAGAGAGAGAGAGAGAGAGAGAGAGAGAGAGAGAGAGAGAGAGAGAGAGAGAAGTTTCTAAATCCTTCCTGAGGATTAACTTTAACTTTCCAGGCTGGTCCTAAAACCAAAGTCCCATTTCTTTGCTTAGAAAGCCTTAACCATGTAGAAACATAAAAATATTTTCTCTACTGTCCCACACCACCTTCTGGTCGAAAGTAGGAACAGTTTTATTGAACAAGAAATAAAAGGAGAACAAAACTCCTTGCCTGTCCTCAGTCTCGGGGGTCTTGCATTTTCTTTTGTTATAATCCAAACCACCAATGTTATGGCTTACTCAAAAAAGAGGCAGCTTTGGGGCGCCTGGGTGGCTCAGTCAGCTGGGCGACCGACTTTGGCTCAGGTCATGATCTCACGGTTCGTGAGTTTGAGCCTCCCATCGGGCTCTGTGCTGACCGCTAAGAACCTGGAGCCTGTCTTCAGATTCTGTGTCTCCCTCTCTCTCTGACCCTCCTCTGCTTGCGCTGCCTCTCTTTCTCTGTCTCTCAAAAAAAAAAAAAAAAAAAAAAAAAAAAAAAAGAGGTAGCTTCAATATATAGAAACCAGAAGTCAAAACACAGAAGATTTTTGAGGATGGTGTTTGGTCTTGTGAAGAAACATAAGTAACAAATCCCGCTCCTCGCGAGAATGAAAAGCAAACTCACCAGGCAGAATTAGTGATATGTCTCCCAAAGTCAGCACAAAGGTTAGAAGCTAGAAGCTCGCTGAGGGCAGTGATTCTCAAACACAGCCGATTCTCAAACATGTATCTCCATTGCCGGGACCCACTGCGGCGTACTGAATTGGAATCTCTGAGAATCTGGTGCCCAGGAACCCATCCTTTTTCCATCTCTCAGATAATTTATCTGAAACAAACAGATTTGGCATCAGCTGCTCCAATGATAGTCCCAACTCAAAATGATACGGCTCTGGGAAAGGGGTGCAGCTCCACCTACAGGTGATCCTCGGTTTTGCAGCAATTCAACGTATAACTCAATACAGACTAGTTAACCGGAAGTACCCTTTCAGTGGGACATAGGAATAGAAATCTAAAACGTTTATCTTCCTACAATTGTTGCCTTCAGTAATACTCTTTAGAATGTCCTTTGAAATATTTAGGGACATGTTGGACAGATCCCATAACTTTCTAGACATCTTCAGTCATTAAAAGTCCAGACCAGTTTAAAATTTTACAGGTAAACATGATTTAAATCTCATCTCCTCTCTGCACCTTCTTAACCAGCACGCAACTCAGGCCAGGTTGGTGACGTAAGGGATTGGGATGGGAGTTTGGGGCATAATCTACTCCTCTCCTCGATCCTAGAGCCCTTAGAGCGGAAGGAGAAATGTAGTTAGCCCTGAGATACGAACACCCTCTCCCTCTTTTTGGTCTTGCTCTCCTGACGTTGGTGGAAAGCATGAGGAGAGAGATGCTCAGCCCCCTCTCTGAGTGAAGGTCCTCTTACTGACCACCTGGGAAGCCCCTCCGCTCCCGCCTTGTTCTCTGACTTCCGTTTCCCTCACATGGAGCCTAAAGAGCGATGGATCCTTCTTCTCAGCGTCACCATTAGAGGAAACTGGGGTAGGTGTTCCTCTTGCTCTTTTCCCCCCAGTACTTGTCCGGGTGGCACAGTGGGCTCCAGCAAGTCCCCAGCCTCCAGGAATATAGAGGGGGTAAAATAACATCCTTCAGGGGACATGTCATGCTGTCTCAAGAAGTCCTTACTACCATCCACTCCAGTCTGAGGGCAGTGCCAGGGGCCTTCAGGGTCTGCTGGACCTCAGCAAGCTACTGGCAGGAAGCAAGATGGCAGCCCTCCGTGCAGATACCTCTGACCCCTACGCATGGCTTTCCTGGAGCATCCCCTGGCTGGGCTCTTTGAGGAGGGACGTATGCCTCTCCTCCCTAACCAAGCCAGCAGTCGGTCACTCGGGTGAGGGAGGGAAGCATGGCTAAATGTGGCAATCCCTGTGCTTGCGCACCTGTATGTAATCCCTGATTGGAGCCGTCAAATCCCAATCAGTGATTGGCACCTCTCTTTAAAATGATGCATGCTCCAGAATTTTTGTTTGTTTTCAGCCTTGGGTCCTAGTCACCAATAATAGAAGGTAAGGAAACATCTTAACCAGGAGTCTGTTACACAGTTGTATCACCCCTGAAGCTGATTGTGGGAAAGACACTGAACTCCACCCAGTCTACTTACCATTGTACTTCCCACGCAGAGCAAGGTGCCTGTGGACATGCAGTTACTCACTGACTCAAATGAATGAACGAATTTGGCTCTATGTTGGGAACCAAACTGGAGAATAGATTTTGTCTTCTTTTTATATGAATATTTGTAGATATTGCTTGGGAGCAGTTGCCACCCAGTAACTATCAATAGTAATAATAAGAGCAAATGGGCATTCAACCAAATGCTTTATAGAGATTCAGGTTTTACCACCTCCAATGGCCTCTGAAGTGAGTGCTGTGATCCCCATTTTCTAGAAGAGGAAGCCGAGGCTTAGCTCCTTTAGTGAAAGGCCTGCGTCCTCTCAGGATATGTCAAGACTTCTCTAGTCAAGCTCCTTTCCTTGACTGAAACCCACAGGTTTTACTTTTTGACCCTTCGGAGTAGGGAAGGCAGCCAGGTGTCATTTCACGAGACAGCGTATGTCAGGGGCAAGTGGGCGGCCCACATTCCATCCCTGATCCAGGCGTCTGTCCATACTTCTTCTAGAAAAAGTTAGAAGTCGGCAAAGCGTATCTGGCATCACCAGCATCACTTTCTTCCACCACCTCATTACTCTCCTCTTTCTTAGGATCTGTGTCTGCTCTTTCCCCTCCCCTGTTTTGTCGTGGATCACTTTTACTTCAATCTACTTATGCCTGTACTATCTCTCCCTGTGGGCATTTAATCTTTAGATTCGTTGGTTGCTCTGCTCAAGTAGAAAGTGCACTGGACCTGCAATCAAATGGCCTGAGTTTCAGCTCTACCTCCAGCATTTATTCCCTGTGTGATCCTGTAACACGGACGTGATTTCACTCAGGTGTTACTTTTCCCAAAACCACTTCCAAGATTGCTTTGAGAATTAAATAAAACCATGAAGTTACAAGGCAATATAAGATATAACAGCATTTGTCTGTAGTTAAAGGAGGGTCGGGATCCATGAGAAGCTGAAGGAGACCTTGTCCGCGACAGGTAAGGCCTCTCAGAATCTCCGGCATTATCCCATGCGGACAACACAAAGCGATTCAGAGCGGCTAAGATGGTGGGTTAGAATTTCAGCAGCACTGTGTATCAGCTGTCTGACTCTGGGAAGTCTGTGTCTCTTTTTCCCTATCTAAAGAAATGGAAGGATGACAGTGGCAATATGACAATAATGAGTGCCTGATGCTCAGTGTTCAATAACTGTTAGCTGTTATTTTCTCCCTAAGCTCCCCCTTCTCTCTCCTTGTTCTGACAATCTTCACCTTGGTTTGGAAAGCCAGTTACTGACCAGGGGGACCTGCATGAGGGGCAGACACCACGGACAGGTGAATGCTCCCTTTTTAGGTACTTTCTTTGTCTAAACGGGCATCCATACTCCTCTCGTAGACCCTTCATGGACAACTCCATAACTGAGACCTCACAGCCAGGGAATGAATGGCTATCAGGATTAATCTGGTCTGTTAACTTCCCCATAAGGCACTTCCATGGATTGTTAGGAGAGTCTGACCGGGATCAGTGCTTCAGTGAAAACACACATTTTGGAAGCCAGCAAGTGTGTAAATAAATCGTTATGTGATATTTTCCGAGTTACTTAACCTCTGGTACGCTCTGGCTGGCATTCTCATTTGGCCAATCCAGTATTTATTTTCATCTCTTGTCTCCTTTCTCATCTCCCATTGTAATGGTTGCAAGGCAAAATGCCTGCTTTCCTAACTTCCCTTGCAGCGTGATACAGCCAGATAACAATGTTGTGGCATGTAAATAGAAATCTTCTGAGGTTAGAGGGAGCTTCTGGGGAATGTTATGCTTCCCGTTTAAAAAAAAGAAGAAGAAGAGTGCAAATGGGGCACCTGGGTGGCTCAGTCGGTTAAGCATCCAACTTCAGCTCAGGTCATGATCTCACAGTTTGTGAGTTTGAGCCCCATGTCAGGCTCTGTGCTGACAGCTCAGAGCCTGAAGCCTGCTCCGGATTCTGTCTCCTTCTTTCTCTGCCCCACCCCCACTCACACTCTGTCTCTCTCTCTCTCTCTCTCTCTCTCAAAAAAGATAATAATAAACATTAAAAAATTTTTAGTACAAATAATGATTAGTTTTTAGTACAAACTAATGATACCCTTTTCCTTTCCTTTTGCCTTGAATGTAGACATAATGGCCAAAGCTGTGGCAGCCATCTTGCAACCATGAAGAAAAGGCGAAAAAATTGCCCAGATGTCCACCCTGCCATTATTGAACTCCTGAGCGAACACCAAACCTGTATGAGGAAAAAAAAACTCTTATTCATTTCACCTACCCTAGACAGTTTTTCAGGACTTTTTTAAAAAGCACTTCTACCTGAAAAAATCAATTCCATATCTACCAAAGGAGATTATCTGATTCATAAGGATATTGAAAGAATTAAATGAGATCCTGTATGTAAATCGCTTTGAAGCGAATTGATGTTCAACAAATGTTAGACCCCAAAGACCAATCCTTTGCCTTTTCTCTCTTCTCTTTCCCTGTGGATTGAGTGAAGTGCATCCTCGCCAACAATTACGTCAGCCATCATTGTTCTCCCTTCTCGCTGAACTGACCCAGCGGTAGGAAATGGTGCCGCAGAGCGGATAAGTGTGCAGAGTTTGAATTAATGAGATGTGAGCTCAACATTCACATTGGCAACTTATTCGCTATATGAGCTTGGGCCTTGTTGTTTAACCATTTCTGAGCCTTGGTTTCCCATCTATGAAATAATACTAACATCAAAATGTTGTGGAGATTATTATAAAAAGTTATTTGTTGGGGCATCTGGGTGGCTCAGTTGGTTAAGTGTCTGACTTTGGCTCAGGTCATGATCTCATGATTCCTGAGTTCAAGCCCCGCATCAGGCTGTGTGCTGACATCTGGGAGCCTGGAACCTACATTGGATTTTGTGTCTGCCTCTTTCTTTGCCCCTCCCTGGCTTGTGGTCTCTCTTTCTCTCAAAAATAAAATATTTTAAAAAACTTTTTTAAAAAGTTATTTGCTTAGCGTAGTGTCTGGCACATGGCAAGCAGGGAAGACAGTTGATGGCAACTACTGTTCTCACTAATGTATCTGTAAGTGCCAAGAGGAGTAGGACCAGGTCAGACATTTTTCCTTTGACTCCACGGCCTGGCAAAAAACTAAGTACCCAACGCAGATTGGCCAAAGGAATGAGTGAGTAAAGCAAGATGCTCCTGGAATAAGTTCCATCCATCTTGTTTGCAGTTTTATCCTCACATCTAAGGCTGTTTCCAAAAAATTGTGGAAAAATCAGTATTTGTTGGGTGAATTTTTGGCCTTTAATCAAAATAAGTTTCAATCATATAATGGAAAGCACTGAAAGGTGACATTCAATATAAGAAAATTTATTTTATGGACTTCTCAGAAGTAAACCTATTTCATTCATTTGAATATATTCAATTTTGATGCCCCCTCTCATAGGAAATTATATGTAAAGAAAATTCTTGTTTATCAATCTTCCTTATAATGAAGACAACCAATAGTAATCTTAATCACACATGACATTTTCTCCCCCACTTTGGTTTAAACAAATGTCCCTGTGATACAGGCTTAATTTTTAGACCTGTATTCAAAAAGTTGATTTTCCCATTTTATAATATCTCTGCACATTTTTGAAGTTTAAGATCTCATATAAAAGATTTTTCAATTTCTCTATTATTTTCTTCTGTCTTTTCATTTGTTCATAATATATTCTAGTCCCTCTTCAGATCCTTTTTGTAGATTTTTTTTATATATGAAACATTAGCAGGACATACTATGAATGGTGGTAGGACCTATCCCCAACATCACTGTTCTTTATTTATTTAAACTGAATTATTGCCAATGGCTTTTAATATATATTGTCATTTAAATTTTTTTAATTTTATTTATTTAGTTTTTGAGAGAGAGAGAGCAAGCTGGGGAGGGTCAGAGAGAGAAGGAGAGCGAAATCCCAAGCAGGGTCTGCACTGTCAGCACAGAGCCCAACATGGGGCCTGAACTCAGGGACCGTGAGATCATGACCTGAGCTGAAACCAAGAGTCCGAGGCTTACCCGACTGAGCCCCCCAGGCGCCCCTAAAATATACTGTCTTTTATAATGTTTAATTTTCTACATATTTCTACAATTTTCAACTTGTCCTAACATAAATGATTTTTCTTTCTTTTTAATTTTCCAAAACCCAGCCTAAAATTTTTCATTGCCTTTCAATTGTTCTGAATGAAAAATAATATTAGTGATTCTCATTAATATTTTAGGAGAATAAAAAGAAATAATTTATTTATAGTCTTCAGTACTCACATTTTGCCTGAAGGAGGAACCATTTTTTATTTAAGGAAGAAAGACTGTTGTCATCATTACCTCTCAGTAATAATTCAAGATGCCTATTATTAATGGATATTAAATTAAATTAAACCTAGAACTCACTGCTTATGCCAAGAACTCTCCAAGAGTCAAGATCATTATAAGCATAACTCATATTTGCATAACTTTTTACCAAAATGTTTTCATATTCATTATCAAGTTTACTCAATAAGACAACTTTATGAGGTGGGAATAGTTTTACCAATTTGGAGATAAGGAAACTGAGGCTCAGAGTAGTTATCCAAGATATAAGTAGAAAGAGCCAATCCTGACACCAATTCTGGAACTCAGTCCATTATTATTCAATAGCTATCTCATGAAAATCACAGAATGAAGAGAATTTAGAGACAGTGATGGAGGAAAACGTGGCAGCTTAAGCAGGTAGACTCAGAGTTGAAATGTATTAATGCATCCCACAAGAATTAGGTAAAAGGCTACCACATTCTACTGTTGCTCAGTCTTGGGATAAAAATGGTGAACAGCACAGATGTGGTCTCTGCCCTCCGTGAGCTTACTCTCTAGCAAAGAAGTGAAGTGAATAAATCAGTTGGGAATTACCAAGGGCATCTGAGATCTCTTCCAATTCATTCAGTTTGCAGGTAAAGAAAATGAGGTCTTGAGAGGTGACAAGACTTGTCCAAGATCTCACAGGCAGATTACCAGGGACAGGAAGCTAAGCTTCCAAACTTCCGGTGTTATGGTTTCCCAATATATAAAAATCATTTTCAACATTATTATTGAATAATAAGCTAAAGAAAACAGGGAGATTTAGAATCAGAATTCTTATTTCACTCTTAATGTAAGTAGGGATTACTGCACACTCATTTCCATGTTATTTGTGGCTGTGGTCATTACAACAGCCAACTTGAGTAGCTGTGACAAAAAATATTAAGCCTGCAACATCTAAAATGTTTACCCTCTTGAACTTGAAATAAACATTTGCCCACTCTTGTGGCAGCAGAAAAACTCCAACCTGGAGTCAGAACATAGTGATCTTAGCATCATTTTTACTCTTTGCTAACTGTGTCCTGGAGATAGTCTAAATTTTCACCTGCCCACCATCCATCCCCTGCTTCTTCCAGTGAATCGTCAAGTTCAAGTGTCCCCCTGGTAAAGTCCAGTGACAGGATAGCTGTATCACTTAGAAGGGGTTTAGGGTCAAGTAGCTGAGGACTTCTTTAAAAAATTAGGAAATATAGAACTAAAGCAGAGCTGTGTCAAATAAGAAATATACACAGAAACCCACAGACAGCCAAAGGTCTCTGCAATAGTACACTTGACGGCTCAGTGATGTCATTCAGGGTCAGGATCTTGGCACCTCTCCATTTTACAGATTTCAGCAAATTCCTCATCCTAATGCTTATTCCCTTTGTGCTTATAAGGTGCAACCAATTTTTCCTGCAAGAATCACATCCTCTGACCGAAACACATTATCCAGAAGTGTTTGTAAACAGTAAAGTGCCATACATATATAAGGTGTTATATAGCTATGTTGTTATTTTGTGAGCTCCCTAAAAAAACAAGTAAGAAATAAACGGAAAAAAATAAAACCAGTGTCTTAATTCTTGAGTACTTGAGATATTCACTAATTTATTCACCCATTAAGAAAATATTGTTGAGTGTATACTATAGGTAAACACTATGCTAGATGCTGGGATACAAGATTAAGACAAGGAAATTCTATAATAATTCATCAGTAAAACCACAGTCTGTCACTTTTGTATAAAGAGTTATTAGTTGGTCCCAAAGTTCCTCTAAAAATGTTTATAGCAGTGGATGAAATTTGGAAGCTCAAAGGTTACATTGAATCACTATGACTGCTTGGTTTGCCAAACAGTATTTTAAATTACTGAAGAGTTCTGCATAATAATCCCGATTTCTGCCTTACACATGGGACATGTTCTGGATTTGAGCAGTGGTTCTTCCCTTAGGTGTGGATGGGGCATGAGTCTTCCAGTTTCCAAATACCAGCATCACTGCCTTTTGCTTTACATTTTGCCTGCTTTGCTTATTTATATTCCTTGCTTGGCTATGAAGGGAGGTCAAAGGCACTGGTGTGGACTCCAATGTGCCAGAAAAACAATTTTATTATGTCTAATGCCTGTCTTCTGCATCTAAATGGATACAAAACCCCAGCCAGTGGGTAGTAGAATGAAGTTATTTCCCTAAATTTCTTCTAGGTTAGAGCAATGCCATTTCAGGTAAATCACACAAATTTCATAAACCTTGTGATTCATTCTGCTCATCACTAAAATTAAGAAAAGAAAGAGAACAAGATGTAGGAAAATTAAAGGATCAGTACTTGCCATGTCTGGATTGTACATACGAAAGGATGTCCCAAGAGACAAGAAGAGAGAGGAATAAAATATCCACCCCCCCATTTATCTTTAAAAAAAATCTTTTTAACGTTTATTTTTTTTTTTTGAGAGGGAGAGAGACAGAGCATAAGCAGAGGGAGGGGCAGAGAGAGAGACACACACACACAGAATCCAAAGCAGGCTCCAGGCTCTGAGCTGTCAGCACAGAGGGTGACATGGGGCTCGAACTCATGAACTTTGAGATCATGGCCAGAGCCAAAGTCAGACACTTAACCAACTGAGCCACCCAAGAGCCGTTCCATCCCTCATTCTGATCCCAGTCAGTAAACAGCAACCAAAGAGACAGATGTGTCCTCATTTTCCCTCCCTGGTCTCTGGTTGGGAGAGAGGAGGGTGCAGCCAAAAATGAGGGAATACTAAAAGAACAAGATGCATGCCACACTTACATTGGGGCTCTGGGAAGCAATCATGTCCTGGGATGCACCAGCAACACCACTGAGAAAATATTCCCTGGTGCCTTTGGCACATGAGACACTGATCCAATACATCAGGAACAAAATCACATTCCCTCCTCCCATAAGGCTTGCATTCCAGTGGAGAGAGACAAATAGTAAATGTGATTCTTAAGTGAATTACTTGGAATCATCTTTAGTCAGGGTTTTAAAATATGACTCTGGCCACTATGGGAAGAATGGACTCTAAGGGGGCCTCAGTGTTGATAACCACTTTGGTGATTCAGACAAAAGATGCCAGTGGCTCAGAGTGTTGCAGTGATGTGGGGAGAAGTCATTGAGTTTGGAAAACATTTGAAGATGGAGCTGGCACGAGTTTCTGTCTCACTGGATGCGGACATGGGAGAAAACCAGAAGCATCATAGATGGCACCAGTGTTCATGGCCATGGGCAACTGGAAGGTGGAGCTGACAGTACCTGAGGTGGGAGAGATGTGAGCAGAGAAGCTCTGGGAAGGGAAGATCAGGTCCCCATTAAAGGACTGAAATGTTGGGTCGCCATCAAAGTCGAGATATCGAAGAGGAGCAAAGGGGATAGATTTGATGCTGCAGAGACAGAGAGGCCCTCGGGTTCCACGTGGTAAGAATGGGGTAAGAAGACACAGAAGGGAGCTGGGTTGAGAGCTAATTGCCTGCTATGGGACCCCTGTGGCAAAAGGCTGCATATGAAAATGATAGGGGCCCCACTGTTCTAGGGTGCAAATAAAAACTGACATGAGGCCAAGTGGGCTGAGAAAGAGTGGCAGATCCTGACTGGGCCACAAGGGAGACAATCAGGTCTCATAATGACTGCAGACTTCACAAGGCCTGCATGCACAGCTGTGCCCACCAGCACAACACCCAGGGCAGAACTACTAATCCAAGGAGCACCCCCAACTTACTCCTCAGGAGAGCCTCCAGATGTGTTTGAGAATAATGTTTCTTCCCAGTTGCCCCCAATATCAAATTCCTCTGTAAGACCAGAATTCTGGAGGGTCCGAAGGTCCTTCCTTTCTAAGTCTGAACGAGTCTTTCATATGTTCATACCACATTCTGTTAGTCCACTCACCCACCGACGGACATTTGGGTTGCTCCCACCTGTTTGTTACTGTGAGTAGTGCTGTGATGAATATAGGCATGCAAAGGGACTTATTTTGAATGTAGGCTGTGCCAGGTTTCATTCTCATTTATAACCCACCCACCGTGCAGCATGGGGTGACTGCTAGGTATCCCCCAATGTCCATTTCCCCCTTCTTCCTCTGTAGTAGAACCCTCCCTAGTTTTTTGGGTTTTTTTTAAATTATTCTTTAAGGAGGCTCCATACCTAGCATAGAGCCCAATACGGAGCCCAAACTCACAACCTTGAGATCAAGACCTGAGCTGGCATCAAGAATGGGATGCC
The DNA here is from genome assembly GCA_004023785.1 of Mungos mungo. NCBI lineage: Eukaryota > Metazoa > Chordata > Mammalia > Carnivora > Herpestidae > Mungos > Mungos mungo. Next base: position 296,598 of record PISW01001792.1, on the reverse strand, counting down.
CAATCCACTGGGCCATCCAGGGGGCCCACCTAACCTCCCTAGTTTTAAGTGAGCACAAAGTAAATGAACAGAAAGTAAGGCAAAAACAACAAAGGAAAGCCGTTGATGCTCAGCTTCCCCTGGAGCTGGATGTAACGACCTCACCCAGTTCTCTCCAATGGCTGTGAACAGAAGTGGTCTGTGCAGTTTCCAGGCAGGCTGTTCAAAGCTTGGGGTAGACCCTTACCTTCTCTTTTCTACAGGCTGGAATATGGATGTGGTGGTGACCCATCTGGGATCCTGTGAACAAGAATACCCCCCTTCCCCACCCAGAGACAGGGAACAAGATAGAGTGTGAATTTCTGACTTAGACTGTTTGTGAGGGGCGTGACATCCCTCTGTCTTGCCTAAGACACAACTTTTTGAGGTCTTTGCTGCAAGTGTCAAACTGTATCCCAACTAATACTGAGAGATTAGTACTAAATTAATTTTCTGAAAAAATTTTAAAAATTTACAGATTAAATAATATTTTAATTGTACCAAGGGCACTTATGATTCAAAGGTATTTTTCTCAAAGATATTTTTTAAAAGAATTATTTTATGAAGTGAACGCCACATCCCATTTTGTTTTGTTATGCAAGCTTGGGTTTTCCTACACTACATTTAGTTTACTTAACACAGATCACATGCACACACACACACACACACACACACACATACATGGAAAGATATGTCTCAATTGCCTTAATAGCCTATGATATTTGCTTTCAGGCTTCATTTGTCATATTGGAGGAGAGAGAAATCTAGAAGAGGGGAGGAACAAGATGGGTAATGCACACTCAGTTTTTTAAATAAAATTCCATAGATGTATCACATTTGCAGTTTATATTGTTTTTCTGTTACATGAGTGGTTTAAAAACTAAAATAACATTAGAAGCAAACTGAACCATTGGTTTACAACTTATAATGACCATGACTTTGTTTGGGATTATATGAGAGTACTTCCTTAATTCTGCCATCTGGCAAGGTTTTCCACGTGATTAACGAGAGACCATTGCACAACATCACCAGGAGAAAAACAATTCCAATTACGCATAAAGTGAAACCATAATTACTATGCAAATGATCTCAGTAATGTAATAGAATGGGATATCTGGTCATTACAGGGCAGACAATTCACAATGCTAATTGGGGTTAGTGTGTTTTTAGAAGGTAAATAATATTAACAGTTAAATAAATCCAAACTAATATTAGGTTTGATTTTGCCTATAATCAAGGGGCATGGTCTGGCTTCTGAAATTACATGTATATTAAAAAGATAAACCATACTTGCTGCAGGCATTTTACTTCTAAGGGAAGTAAAATGACTTTGGGTTTAGACACTGGGAGCAAAATGATACCAAGATAAGATTTAGGATTCGATTGGGGGTCAGCCATTGAAGGTCTTCGGGCCAGAAAATCTGCATGGAAATAGACAAGCTTTCATCCTCAGAGTTGCCCAAATAGACCTGGGGCAGGAGGTGACCCTCAATCTGAAGAACAGGAGAGGACAAAGAGAAAGAAAACTGCTGATCAATTATCCTCTTAAAACCTTTTCTTTTTTTCCAGTCTCTCTTCCATTACCCACGTATAAGTCCTACATTAACACCTATTTGTTCTGTTATGATCACTTTCAAATCAATTTCTTCTGAGTCCCTCCTCCTCCCCGTTCATGCTCACCTCTCTACCATGCCATGCCATGGTAGCTCATGGGGTCCTTCCCTTCCCCTGCTAAGTCCCACACATTTTACCTCTGGGGATGTACCCTCAGGCGTCTTCACCAAACCTTTCTCTCCCCACTCTGCACAGCCACCAGGAGCGCACAGGACCCGAGCTTGGACAATCAGACTCATTCACCCAAGCTCATTCACCTGAACTTGGACAATCAGACTCCTACAAAATGGAGCCCATTATCCCAGCAGTAATGCCTAAATTTTGAGCCATTCCAGTAGCTTCCTCCCACCCTGCCTCCACAGCAAACATGACATGTTCGTGGTTCCTCTCATCCTATTTTTAGGCCAGATTTTTTCGTTTCACTCCCATTCCCTGATCCATACAGCATCCTTCTAACAAATTCCCCTTCTAGATGATCTTAACCAGTGTTTGTTTCTGTGGATTTCCAAAAAGGAACCCTAATTGATACACTTTTCTTGAGAAATTTAAGCCAGATCTATATGGCATTCTGTGGATGGGCTTAAGAAGAAGGTCATGATCATCTTGTAATTTGGCGTTGTTTCTAAAGATTGCTTGTGCTCATTTTAAATTTGGAAATATCCTGTAAGGACATGATATCATCAGAAGCAGTGGAAGTAGTGGTTGAGAACCAAGCTCCCAGCACAGACCATGTGAGTTTGAACCTCACTTCCTCCTCTTGAGAGTTGCATGACCTTGGGCAAGTTGCTTAAAAGGAAAATTATGAAAGCAAGAATACATTCTCCTAGGATTGCTGAAAGAATAAATTATACGTGTGGATTTCCTAGAGCAGAGCCTGATACTGGCAAGCATTGTAAGCATGTAAAATGTAATTATTAAGGTTTCTGAAAAATAGCCTATGTGGGCAGGCAAATAAGATTTAAAACATAATGACTTAATACACTTACTTGACATCTGTGTACAAGGATTTATGTCACTTCCAAAGGAGTTCCCCTGGGGCTACTGATATCCCATGATATTGCCATGATTCAAGTTTGGTGGGGTTTTTTGGTTTTTATGGTTTTTGGTTTTATTTGCTGGTTCCGAAATTTCTTTTTTAGAACTTTGTTTAGAGCCACTCTACATAGATTGTAGTGCCCTTGGTCCCATTGGAAGGGGATTCAGTTACTAAATACTAACAGAAAATGACTATTAGAGTAGGTAGGCAGTCCATGACCACTCTCTCAAGGTCACCCAAGCCCTGCCCAAAACTGAAATTGCAAACGTGAGGACACATGCAGTTTTGCTCCCATGGGCCCTACTGGATCGGGGAACCCAAGTCTTGTGGTAAAACGACAATGCCTCTCTCAGTACTCTGAGTGAGACACTTGAGCTCCCAGCTGCCACTAACACAGGAAATGAGTCTCCAGGTCTCCCTCCTGGACTCCAACACACACAGTGCTTTGCCTTCAGGACCCCCAGTGCCTTCAGATATCTTGGGTCAGGTAGGTAGTGGAGGATATAGTCAAGGCACTGGCATATTTCAATGCATGTTTGATTCAGAGAAACATTGGTGGCTTACTAGAAGCTTACCGAATCATGTTCTGATCCCAAATGGTTGTCTAGTCACCAAGTCCTGTAGAGGACAGAAGTATCATCTTCTAGGACAACGTATCTTGGGTGGTGAGGACCTGGCTCACCTGTGATGTAGTCCCTGGGAAGTTTCTGATTTCTACTGGCCAGGCTCTTAAAAGAACGCTCGCTTGGTTCCCTACAGCCTCAGACACAAGTTGTCTCTGACAGTAGCTGCCATCTGTGCCAAGTATGACTCACTGAGTGAGCAGAGGCTTGGGAATAGAGTCATGGTTAAAGCTCTCTGCAAAAGCCAGGGCCACTCAGAAGCAGGGCTATGGTTGGGGCCCTCCTGTAGAAAGTACAAGCTTCAGGAAGGGAATTTTCTGCTGGTTTGTGGGGAGCAGTCCCTGAGACTGAGGCAGGCCTGAATGGAGGAGGCCCATTCCCAAGGTCCTTCTGGGTTAGAAACCCCCTGCACAAGGCTCCATAGAGTCTTTTGCAGCACTGTCTAGGCTGAGCCCAGAGGATGTCAATGCTAGCAGTTTGGTGTGGATCTCCCCCAGCAGTTTCAGCATTGAACACCCAACACCAGGCTAGTAAAATGTACCAAGTAACTGCCTTTCTGAGTTCTGAGTACTGCCAGATGTTGGGAGCAATTATCTTTATCTCCATAAAGTACTTACTGAAGGGGGGCATCACTTTAGCAGAATGAGCACCAACATTGATGTAAAAATGGGGTAGGGATGGGGCAGAGGCTAATTTGGAGCTGCAGTAGGAGGAGGTTTAGATGTTGTGGAATGCCAACCCACCATCCTTTCCTTTTAAGACGGGAGCAATGTCTCTAAGGAAGCATATCAGCTCCAGTACGCAAGGCAGTGTCTCTCATCCAATAGGAGCTGGATAAATATTTGTTCAGGAACACTCCCTCTCTGTGAAAACAATTCCTAGGCCTCCAGTGAGAAACTCTAAACAATAGAAAGACATCTTCTTTCAGCCCTGCTAGTCCCAATCTACTTCTGAATTGAAACAGTGACAGTCATGATCTCTTTTCTCCTTTATTTTTTCCCCTCATTTTTTTCTAATCTTTTCAAAGAGATAAAGTGTAGTTTAAAAACTAACAACACAAAATAGAACATGATTAAATGTCAAGTGAGCTCTGTGGAAAAGAAACCTTGATGTGTCCAGAAGTAAACAAAAATATGTGGCCAGAGTGGTTTTCCATCCGTTTCCATTGTATCCAACCTAAAAGGGCCCATCTCAAACAAGACCAATGCCAAATCTTTCCCTACACTTCCCCACCCCCAAATCTGCCACTTATTTGAATCATCAAATCTCAATGGTTCAGATTGGTTCAGTTGTCTTGTTTTTTGCTTTTTCCTTTAGGTTTGGGTTTTAAAAATAATATAAAAAATAAAAACAGTATAGAAATGTACAGAGTAAAAACTAAACATCCCTCAGCCCTCAAGGACTTCTTGTGTTTCTCTTATAGGATTTCTTTACTTTCCCTTTTTACTGTAATTTTTAAAAAATTTGACTTGTGTGTCCCTGCCCTCCTACAATTTGGAAGTTCATGGAAGGAAAATAATGCAGCTTACTCACTTTTGATCTACTTCAGTACTGGCAAAATTTGAGATTGAGCTGAACCTTAAAGCCTGGGTAGGTTTTCACAGGTAGGGAGGTTAGGGGGAGCTATTTTAGGCTAGCATGTTGTCTGACACTTGGGAGAAAGGGGCGGTTTGTTAAATGAATGAATGAATGAATGAATGAGAGATTTATCTTCTGTGGTAACCAAGTGATGGATTGAGATAAATTCAGGATTAATAAAGTTCATGAATAAAAAATTTCTGAAAAAATGTAAGAGGAGAGAAAGGAAAAGAAAAGAAACAAAACAAACAAATAATCTTAGTGATTATGTTTTCAGAAATGTTGCTAAGTTTAAGCTGGTATAAATTCGCAATTTTTATTTCTGAGTTTCTGATATTTTCTCCTTCCTTAATTCCTTAATACAATGGTAAATTACATGTATTAAATTTTTGTTTCAAAATTTTAAAATATATATTCTTATAGATCTGTGGTCTATATTTTTATTTCTCCTTTTCTTCTTATTTTGGATTTGAAGGGATACCAACCTCATAAAATGAATTTAAGAGTTTTCTTTCTTTCTCTATTACTGGGAGTGTCTGCATAAGTGAAACTTCCTTCATGACCTGATAGACTGAGTCTTGAAAGTTGTCTGATCCATGTGAGGGAGCGTGTGTGTGTGTGCGCGCGCGCGTGTGTGTTTATTTTTGAAACCTGATTCCATTTCTTTAATGTTAGTAGGACTCTTCAGATTTTCTAGGTCCTTTTGAGTCATTTCCAAGCTTAAAGAACTTTATTGGCATAAAGTTGTTCATGATATTCTCCTATTATCTCTTTGTAACTTTATTTGTTTGTAATCTCTTCTGTATTTGCCGTCATGCAGTTCTTTTTCCCTCCTAACAGCAACTATCATTTACAACTGATATTAATGCCAATTAAAATTGCTGGAAGTTTGTTTTGTTAGTGTTTTCAAAGAACTTGTTTTAATTAGTGTTTATTGGTTATCTATTATTTGTTATTTCATATTTAATTATTTTCTGTTCTTATCTTTAATATTACCCTTTTCTCTTGTTTTTGGTTTATTCTGCCACTCTTTTTCTAGCTTTACTTGTAATTTTTAATTTTCTTTTGTCTAATAAATGTATTAACATCATAAATGTAAAGTATTACAATCACTGAACCCCATTATCCTTTATTTGTACTATTTTTATTATTATTCAATTATAAATATTTTGTGATTATTATAATTTGGTCTTGCAATATACATTATAAATTGATTACTATGGTGGAGTTTGTTTTCATTTTTAAAACTGTGGAGACTGTTGCTAGTTTGATTATCTTTTAATAGAACAACATTGTTTACAATGTATTTGTTTTCAGATGTTTGCTAAGACTTTTTATGGACTTTTATATGTTTTTTCTTTAATTGATGGGATCAGGGAAGTTTTATTATGCCTACTCTATACTATTGTCCCAACCTCCTAAATCCTTTAAAGGTGCTGTCTGTCTTATTTATCAGATTCTAAAAAAGATATGTTAGACTCTCCATGATGGTAGGAATATTCCCATTTCTCCCTAAAATTCTTTCAATGTTGGTTTAAATATTTTGAAAATGAAGCTGGTAGATGCAGATGAATTCAGAAGTATTTAGTTTCCCAAAGAATTGCTTAGTTTATTGCTCTGTGATGACCTTTTTTATCTCTTACAATTATTTTATTGGCTGTGAAAAGCTAATATTAATTATAATATACTTTAATCCAATATTAATAATTCTTAATTACTAGTAATAATTAGGCTAATATTCATATTGCTATAACTACTTTTTTAAAAAATTAGTTTGTATAGAAAAGAGTGTTACAAGCATCTGACTTCAGCTTCGGTCATGATCTTGCAGTTCTCAAGTTTGAGCCCAGTATCGGGCTCTGTGTCAACAGCTCAGAGCCTGGATCCTGTTTCAGATTCTGTGCTCCTTCTCTCTCTACCCTCACCTGTTCCTGCTCTGTCTCTTTTGTGGAAATGAATAAACATTAAAAATTTTGTAAAGAGAAAAGAGTGTTACAGGATCCAAGGAGGGCGGCTTGGGCTCGAGCCCATTCAAGCAGGCTGCCATCCCATGAGCTCCTCTTCCCCCTGCTTAGGCCACCCACTCTGGTGAGGGACAGCAGTCATTTCTCTTCTTGCCCTGCATGCCCTCGGAGAGGGCCCACAAGACTGGGTGGATATGATGTTGCTAATAAACTCTACTTCATCGGTTACAGACCATTCCAGATGCTGCAGAGCTGAGGTCTCCTCTTCTGACCATGGTCAGCTTGCTCCTGCTATCGTGTTCCATCTCTTTCCCTTCCCAGCTCAGCCTTATCAAGCTCCCTCATCCAGGACAAAGAACATGTCCTAGTATCTAGGATGCTCAGTGGCCATGAAGATACTTTAACCTCAGCTCAGCGCAGCCTTGAAGAAAGTCTGAGATCAGAGGAAACCACAGGGCCCATGTGGATGTATATTCATGCTATAAAGTGAGGGAAGTACATTTTTTAAGTCTGAGATCATTTCTAGCTGAGGAAAATGTTTATTGCAATAGGCGACCTGCTCTTCATGCTGGGAATTTCAAATCTTAATTAATGTGTTGAGAAATTAAACAAACAAATCCCCAGAACTGAACACAAAATGGTGCAGGGAAGGGAGATGATGGCAGGAGGGTGGATAGCAGGAAATTCTAAGGCGGAGCTTGGTGGGGCATGAACGCCTCTCTCAAACTCAAACCAACGATGACTTTTTTCCAGAAAATTCCCCTTTTTTTAATGAACTTCCACCTCTCTGACGAATGAAACATAACAATTTTCAAAACAAAACAAGTTCTGTGTAAGTATAAAACATTAAAAAATATATAACATGCTTTTGAATTTTAGTTCTCCAAAAATATAACAAAGTAACTTTTCATCTGTTAAAAAAAAAGGCTAAAAATGTTGTTATATAGACCCTCTGTTTATAGGAAATCTCTCCTATACTAGCTCTATAAAATTTAGGAGAATCGTAATACTTAACCAAAATTCGGATTCAAAAGGCACAAAATCTGAAATCACCAGCACAGCTCTTTGGCTATTTCACTAGGGGGCAGCATATAATAAGGAATAATGTTATTACAAGGGAATGCATTAAAAAGCTACCTTAATAACAAATGTCAGCCCCACAGAGACTCAAAAGCAATATAAAAGAATTTGAATGACTTTCAGCTTAACTTTAGAGTACAATGGCTTTATGAGAGGCATTATTTTACTCCACACATTCACACTTTGTATTTTAAGTACAAATTCTTGAGACTGAAGTATAATTCAGTAGAAGGGTTGAATTCTCCAAGACATCTTTTCTTCATTAGTATTTAAACTAAAGGAAATGAAAACTGATCTCCCAGCCAAGCGAGCTTTCAATAGATACCAAGAATTGGTTATAATAAAGCCTTTCTCAAAGTCAGATCTTGAATTTTATTTGGCAATTAACGATCTAGAAAAGAACTCAAAATTTTAGGGAAACATACCAATCCAACAGAGAAGTTTAAGGCCAGAGATAGCAAATTGTCATTCTACAAACTCAGGGCATGAAAATATTTTGCTTGGCCTGGCGTGTGTGCGTGTGTGTGTATGTGTGTGTGTGTGTGTGCGTGTGTTTTAAGAAGTGTCCATATCCAAATTCACACTCTTTCATACAAAATTCCATATCTCTGGGTCTGTAGCACACAGACGATCTGCAAACACTGAGTCCATATTTTCACATACAACAAGAGGCTGGAATAAAATGGTGGCTGCTCCTTTTTGACTGAGCAGGAGCCCTTAAGTTTTTCTCATTTCCTCTGACTCTGTTATCTACTTCCTAGCTATATTTATTTTTTTAATGTTTCCTTATTTTTGAGAGAGACAGAGAGACACACAGAGTGTGAGTGGGGGAGGGGCAGTGAGAGAGGGAGACACAGAATCTGAAGCAGGCTCCAGGCTCTGAGATGTCAGCACAGAGTGCCATGTGGGGCTCAAACTCATGAACCATGAGATTCATAAGCTAAGGTTAGCTGAAGTCGGAAGCTTACCCAACTGAGCCGCCCAGGAGCCCCAGCTATACTTGTTTTCTACTGTTATGTAACAAATCACCACAAACTTAGAAGATTAAAACAACACCCACAGTCCTGTGGATCAGAAATCCAGGTCTGGTATGACTGCATTTTCTGCCCAGGGTCTTGTAAAGCCAACATCAATGTGTTGGCCAGACTATGTTCCCATCTGGAACTTAGAATCCTCTTCCAAGCATATGGTTGTGGCAGAATTCAGTTTTGTGGTTGTGGGCCTGAGCTCCCCATTTCCTTCTTGGTTCTGAACAGAGAGATACTCTCGATCCTTATCAGCTGCCTTCATCCCTCACCATGTGATCGCCTCCCTCTTCAAGCCAGCAGTGGAGAACTTACCACGCACTAAATCCCATTCATGCCTCCAATCTCTCTCTAGAAGTAACCCAGTCCCCTTTAAGATCTCACCTAGTTAGTCCAGGCCCACCCAGATCACTCTCCCTTTCTGAAACTCAGATATGTTATAGGACATAACCTAACATAAGAGTGATGCCCTGCCTCAATCACAATTCCAGTGATGATACAGACTGTGTAACATGAGGCGGATATCAGAATCCTATTTACTGCCCTTGGCTAAGAGTCAGTTTGTCCTGTATTGTGAAACATACACTCCTACTTTTTGAGAATAGAATTTAAAGGAAATTGAACTATTTCTATGCAAACATTTCTATTAAATGATAAGAAAGAGGGAATGATAAGTAGAAAGGCCACATAGTTCCAGAAAAACAAGAAAAATATTCCTACATGTTTCGAATGAAAATAAAGTGGACTATTTGTAGACTCGAGCCTCGGGTACCATCTGGCTGCTTTGGGGGTTTCTGTCTGTGACCTCTAATTTAAAGCATCTCCTGACGTCCATCTCCACTAAAAACCTCTGAGTGCCTCTCAAGATGTTACCCATGCAACTCGTGGCTCCTCAATCCTATTTCTCCCTCTCTTCTTGATGCTGGTGCTTAAATCTCCTGGGCTCGCCAAGATTAGAGAGTTTTCCTATGCTTCCCAAACTACCTTCTGGTAAAAATGAACTTTCTTCCCTATACCTACCACAGGCTGATACTTTTGTGAATTGAAACAATGCAATCAAAATAAAATGAGCTTGCTGATTATGTTCTTGGATGTTGGAACAATATTAGATTGATATTAATGTTTCTAAATTTTACTTCACTAAAGACTGATAACCAACTGCTCATGGACAGCTGCCACTCCATTGACCACACGAAGCTCACAATCACCTTTCATCAGACAAATTTTCAGTGCAAATCCTGTGTTGTACAAGAGTATGTGTATTGCTATGGCTCTGATAGCTAACTTTTCTTGTAGCATTATTAAGTGCCACTGTCAGTATTTTTCTAGTACTTTATATACATTATCTCCTTTAGTTCTCAAAATCTGCTTATGAAGTGAATTCTGTTATTTTATAGGTATGCAAACCAGGCACAGATAATGTAAATAACTTGCTTACATTCACACAGATAGGCTATGTTCTCAAATACCACACTTTGTGACCACTTAGGTAGCCACAAGGGTGTTAGAAATTGTATCTAATTTGATGTCAGGAACGAGGACTTAAACTACAACTCCTCAATCTCCCAGACACATGATATGGGTCGAGTTATTTAACTTCACTGAGGTTCATTGTCTTCACTGAAATGCAGCATTATAATCTTCAGCTTACTGGGATAAAAGAGGGAGAAATGGTTACATGAAATAATTTGTATTAGTACTTTACAAGTAGTAAAATTCTCTTCCGGCATTAATTATACACACACATCAATTTTTTGAGGTGATATTGGCATAGTCTCTAACCAATGTCCTCCAAAAAGCCTCTTTCAAATATGTTGTATGGTGAGGGCTCCACAGGGGAAGAAAACCCAGTCTTCCATACAGGAAGAATTGAATATAGGGAGCAGAGTTGATGGAAGAGCTGAAAATCCAGAGGGCGGAGAAATAACCTAGGGATGATCTCTATTAGTTAAGGTTTTTTCAGGGAAATAGAACGGGCATACATAGATTCTCCTCTCTAGTTTAACATCTCAACCTGAAGCTATTTCTCAACTAAAAGTCATTCTGACATCTTGTCAGCTTTCTCTTGGAAACAGATAACTAATGACATGAACTGGTACTTCTTCACATAATCTTATGTGATGATTAATCTTATGCATCATCTTGGCTGGGCCACAGTGCCCAGATATTTGGTCAAACATTATTCTTGATGTTTCTGGGAGGTGTTTTTTGGGAAAAGATTAACATTAAAATCAGCAGACTCTGAGTAAAGCAGATTGTTCTCCATAATGTGGGTGGGCTACATCCAATCTGTTGAAGGCCTTCATAGAAAAAGACTGACCTCACTCATACAAGAGAGACTTCTGCCAACAGAATGTCCTTGGATTCTAATTGCAACTCTCCCCCGGGTCTCCAGACTGCTGGCCCACCCCATCAGACGTGGGGCTTGCTTAAGCCTCCAGAATTATATGAGCCAGTCTTTAAAATATATGTATAGATACATGATTAGATAGATTTACAAATAGATATGAATATTAGAGAGACACAAACTATAGAGCTAGAGACAGAGACATTATGTCAGTATTATTTCTCCAGAGAATCCTGGCTAATACACTTTATGAAAAGTGTTTTCACTTAAGCTACCCAGTAGGTGGATCATGAAAGTTATTTGTGTCAATCAGTTTATATAACCTTTTTAAACTCCTTTCACAAATAAAATAAAATAGAATAAACTCCTTTCACGTGAAAAGGGATATAAACTTTTGTGATCCCTTCTCCAAATGCCACAACCCACAGCAGTCACTGAATATTCATGATATCTAGTATGTCACCATAGATCTTAAAGGAGTTACACAGAGGTAGGCTAACCCTCAATTCATTAGTAGCTCTTGTAAAAAAAAAATTAGTGACCATGAGCATGTTTATTGCCCAACTTTTCCTCTGATCTTCAAATAAATTGTTTTTATGCAAACAATGCAGGGTTTCTAATATATCAGTTATAAATATTCTTACTAAAGTGGCTTTGAAATTCAGCAACAAACCTAGAGAGAATGATGAAGATTCTGTTGGAATAAAGATGACTAATAATGTATTATCAAGAGCAGCAACAGCTAAGGCTGATGCAATTGGCAACTCACCCACATATTTCCAAAAACAGACCGCCTTGTTTAGATCCATGATGTAACACTAGCAGCCTTCTGATGCAGAACTCCCTGGGTCCTCTCTTTGACCCAACTCACCGACAGAGCTTTCAGTTTACTTTCAGGCAAACAACCCTTGGTTAAGATGAGAAGTAAGTGGGAGAACAGCGTACACAAGCTGTATTCTCTCTCCTTTCAAATCTAGTTTATAGAGGGCTTAGTTTGGGGGACAAAGCTACTTCAGATCATAGGCACCAACACAGTCAACCCAGATTAAACTCGCAAAACTGCTTGTCCTTGCTGGAAAACACCTGCTACCCTATGTAAACCCTCTACCCCATACCATCTCTTCCTTTTCTCTAGTCCCTGCTCAGGATGGCTCCAAGACCTTCCCACAATTTCTAAGCAAAAGGATAATGCTTGGCAAAGTGAAGGTCCTCGGAACCCCATTTTGGAACCACTGCTGGCATCTATTCTGATTGGCCAGTATCCATGCCCTACTGATTAGGAAGCATGCTAAGTATCACACCTGGCTGGTAAAGTTTTGAGCATCCTTTTTCTTTTTCTTTTTTTTTATACAAAGGTTTTTAACTAACCTATTTTTGTTGAAAAATAAATATTGAAATGAGAAGAAAAAGGATTTTTTATAGCAATCTACACACTTTGTAGTTTTTTCAATACAGTAGATTATTCAACAACTATTGATTGGCTCCTATCATATTCTCTCTCTCCCTGTCTCTCTCTCTGTCTCTCTGTCTCTCACGCATGCACACACACATACACACACACACATCATTTACTCCTCATGACAACATTGTGATGTAGGTGGTACTATAATAATTCCCCCACACAAAATCATATTAATATTAACTAACATCATTCTGTGTGCTGGATGCCAGGCCCTATGTTAAGCACTTCACATGGATTAGCTAATTTAATCTACAACAATGTCATGACGTATATTCTTTTATTTTTATCCCCAATATCTAGATGAGTCAACTATCAACAAAAAAATTAAGTAACATCCTCAAGGCTAATGAGTCAGTAGAAACACAGCAAGGGCACTCATTGAGTTTTCCAACCCACTGCGTTCTCCATTCTTTCATGTCCCCTTGCATTACAAGTTGATATTGGCAAAAATATTGAGTCACAGGGCTACTGTAATCTCTAAATGGCCTAAAAGTGTGTTAAGCTCTCACTTTCAGCGTTAGCTTTGGCAACTTCTACATTTCACATCAGAAAAGTTAGCATTCCGACAGCTAACTGATCACTAGATGAAATTCTGCTCCAATTGCTCATTGTTAATTCTCATCTTCAAAGGATGGGCATTTTGATATCCCTTAGAGACTCTTTCTGTGCTTTTATTATACATTGTATTTAAGGAGAAAAAAATTGTGACTTTGACTTCCTGGGAATATTGTAGAACCGAGGAGTTGCTGGAGATTTGCTCCTGTTCCTGTCCCCACCCCACTTTTCCCTACTCCTGTCCAGAGGGGAATGCTTCACCATAAGCTCTGGGACAGGACTCAAGACTATTCCATTGTATCCCCAGCCACTAACCTAATGCCTAGGACATGAGAAAATAGAAAATATTGTTTGAATACAGGGATAAGTATGGATGATAAGTGATGCTTTTAAATATCTCCAGGGGCACCTGGGGGGCTCAGTTGGTTAAGTGTCTGAATCTTGATTTTGACTCAGGTTGACTCTCACAGTTCATGAGATTGAGCCCCGTGTTGGGCTCTGCACTGGCAGCATAGAACCTGCTTAAGATTCTCTCTCTCCCTCTCTCTCTCTCTGCCCCTCCCCAGGGGCTTGCTCGCTCACTCTCTCTCTCTCTCTCAAAATAAATAAACTTTAAAAAAATTAAATAACATCAGTGTCTCCAAAAGAAAGAGTCCTCTTAGTAATGACAATTATCATACTTCCCACAATATATGTTATGAAAACCTTGGGCTAAAAGGTCACCATATCCAGTATGTGATACCTGACACCTGGTTCTCTTTTCATTCTTTCATGCAACAAGTATTGACTGAAATATTCATTCATTTATCTAATAAGTGTTTGTTGAGCACCTGTTATATACCAGGCAATGTGCTCGATTCTGGAAATACAGGGACCCATGCACTCTTTCAGGCAGCTTATGTTCTCATTGGGGGAAGGTGGTGCAAATGAATGTGTCCAAAAAACAACTCCAAAAGTAATGCACAAAATACTTACATATTGTATGAAGGGCTCTGAAAAAAAGTAAACAAGGGGAAGGGATGGAAAAACTAGGAGTAGCAATGAGAAGGTGACCTTGAGCTAAGATCTAAAGGATGAGGATGATGCAAAATGGTGGGAAGGACACTGTAGGCAGAGAAAAGAGCAAGTGCAAGTGTTAGGGCTCTTGAGGAACAGAAAGGAGGCTGATGCTGCTTCAGTCCAGTAAGAAGTGGGGAGAGGGTGGGGGCAGGAGAAGTCAGACCTTGCAAGGCTTCATGGCACTGAGTTTGCCTTTTATTCTCAGAGAAATGAAAGACCAATGGAGGGGAATGAAAATAATTTTATGTCTATTGCAGAGAGGACTGAAGAGGGAAACATAAAGACAGAGAGAAGATGGTGCCTTAGCCTAAGAAAGTAGAGATGAAAAAAGGTTGATGGGTTCAAGGCTGACATGGACTGGGCGTATTGGATAAGGACAATCTGGGCTAAGAACCTGAGAGAGGAAAGAGTGGAATAGGAAGAGGTTACAATACAGAATTTTTGCTTTGCACATATGAGCTTTCCATTGCCAATTAAAGACCCAGATGGTGCTATCAAGTAAGGAGTTGGATATAAAAGACTTGAGTTCCAGGGAAAGAGAGAGAGAGAGAGAGAGAGAGAGAGAGAGAGAGAGAGAGAGAGAGAGAGAGAGATCAGAGCTGGAAGTAGTAAATTTGGGTACCGCCAATAGATAGGTGGTATCAAAACCAAAGTAATATCTACAAGGATTTGCCTCTTTAAACACCATTTACAAACAATGCTAATCCTATGATCTTGAGCAAACAACTTCTTCATGCCCCCATTTCTCATCTGTAAAATAGGAATGAAAGTACCACTTCTTAGGGGCATTATGAGGATGAATAAAATAATCCATGTACCCTCCCTAGTCCTGAATAAGCACTTCATGAGTGTTAATGTAATTTCCTCCCACAACTGACTTTACACTTCCTCTGGGTATGACTGTATTAGGACAACTCAGGTCTGAGTGCTTTCAATGGGGTCACTAGGACATACTTGCTCTACCGAATTCTAGAAGTCTTGGGCAGTAAACCTGCTGCCCTAATCTTCATCTCAGGAAGCTTTGGCCACCCCCACGTGCTCATAATTCTTTAGGCAAGGATAAATCTCACAGAAGATATTCCCCCTTTTTAAGTTTGCTTTGAGGACCACCCTAACTTGGCTTCAGGAACAAGCCCTCCTCTCTTCTCCCAGTGGTGGGAATATCAGAGAAATGCCATGATGCTCTTATACCTGTGAATCCCATTTAAAGCATCTTCCCAAGCTTTTCCCTACATAGTTGAAGGTGGTCATTGGAACTGATAGTCAGAGGACCCGTTTGTTCATCTCAAAGTCCCCCAGAAATGTGTCCAACTTTGCTCTTTATAATACAGGGAATTTGTCATACAATGTAACTAGTTTTGGTCATCAGCCAAAAGAAAACATCCCATTTCTTATCATTTATACTTTATTTTTAATTTCTTTCCTAGTATCAAACTTAGTAGCTCATTATGACCTCCATGCAAGTAAATACTGGCTTAAAAGTCAAAAACAGATTTAGGAAGGATAACAGTATATATTATAGCCTCTTCTTTTCATATGCTTATGATACTGGTTGCAAATCTGAATAAGACATTATAAATTCCGTACTATAGAGGAGTTCATAAAAGGGGTCATCTGAGTGATGTTTGAGTTTAAAGAAGGGTGATAATTAATTGCTCCTTCTCTTCAGAGTTCAGAACTAATTAAGAAATGGAGTCACATGTATGGAGACCAAAACATAAGCCTTATAATTCAGAAAGGCTATTGGAGAATGTTGTTTATTTTATAGCAAATGTAGGCTTCCCAGATCTCCCCCACCCCACCCAATTCAGAACGCCAAGATGACAACCTGTCTTCAGAACCCTGCCATATGCAGTCAGGAGCCTATCATTGGCCAGCAGATCCATGGGAGGGAAACAGGTGGTCTCTTTTGAAAGGAGGGATAAACAATCACAGAAGCTTGGACAGAGATCAGACTCCCCCTGCCTTCCAAATCAGAATGGTAAAAGAGGAGAGAGATACCACAGGTGTTCCTTGTGTCTTTTTCTTTCCTTCCTTCCTTTTTCCTTTCTTTAAGGAAAGGTAGGACGAGGGATAAGAAGGGCCTTTCAGTAGGCAAGTGAAAGAACTAAATGATATACACATGCAAAAAGTAGAGAAAGATCACCTGAAAGTGGAAAAACCCAAGGAGGACATCATGATGTTCATTTGCTCTGGGGCCAGAAGGGATGAATTTTTCAAGGGAAGGGGTACAGGCAGCATTCCTGTCAGAGGCAGAGCATGAGTGAAGACAAGGGGGAGCAGGCAAGTGTGCTTAGGGAAAGTGAGTGGTCTAGACTGACCTGAAAACCAAAGCTTTGATGGGGACTGGAGGCAGACAGTGAAGAGGCCATCCGGAGCCAGGTTGGGGAGGATCTTGGTTATAGGCCAAGGAGTTTGTATTTTATTTGGTCAGGAATTGGAAAGCAGTCAAAGTTTTTGAGTAAGAGAGGAACATAATTATAGCAAGGCTTTAAGAAGATTAAGTGGGCAGCAGGGTTCAGAATGTATTATCTAGGGAGCGTTTAGAAGCTGGAAGATCTGTCAAAGGCTCCTGTACAGCTTGGAAGTGGAAGTAACGTTAATTAGTATCGTCACAATATGATGGGAAGGCAAATGGCTTGTGTTGCGCTTTAGAGTTTACAGAGGTCTTGTTGTATTAATTGCCTCATGTGATGTGGTAGCTGTAAAAAGGAAGTAACTCCATGATAGGCATACCCTGAGTTATCAATAACTGTTAATTGAATAAGAGCAAAGGAAACTCTGAAAGGATTTGGTGACTATAAATAGGCAGGAAAACAAGTGGGCAGTTAAAGATGACCCAAAACCCTCAAGAACTAGGATAAATTAATTTATCATCAAATATTTATTAGGCATCTACCACAATGCCAGGAATTGTTCCAGATACTGTGCTATAGCAAAGAGCCTGATAGACAAATAGCTTATCCTCGGGGAGCTTATATACAGGGAAAATAAATAATCGATAGGTACATAAAGAAACATAAAATTCAAATATCTGGGAGAAAAGGATAAAAATCAGAGAAAGTGAATTGAAGGTCAGGCAGGTGCTTTTTAAGATGATGCTGTCAGAGAAGTCCTTTTTCTGGAAATGACTTCTAAGCAAAGACCAGACAGGAGTGAGTCAGAGATCCTCACAAAGTTCTGGAAGAAAAGTATTTGAGGCAGGGAGAATGGTAAAGGAAAGTCCTCGAAGTAGGGAACTGTCTGGCATGTTCAAGAAGCACCAGGGAGGACTGTGCAGGCAAAACAGAGTCCACAAGGGGTGGTGGTGGTAGGAAATGAGTCTACTATAATAGAGTGATACATGATAAATGAGGGATAGCCACTGATCTGGAGTGGAAGAAAAAAATTAAGGATGCGTCCAAGATTTTTGCCTTGAGCAGTTGAATAAATAGCTGTGTCCCTACTGAGATAGGGACACAAGAGCTTTGCTTAGAGCCTTTGTCTTTGAGAAACCCAGAGATGTTGCAAAGTTATGATTCTGGAGTTAGGAGGAGGGGTCAGGGTTAAAGATACAAAATTGAGATGGCTTCACCATCATCAAAAATAGAAAAGCCAGGGGCACCTGGGTGTCTTAGTCAGTTAAGTGTCTGACTTCGGCTCAGGACATAACCTCACTGTTCATGGGTTAAAGACCCATGTCGGGCTCTCTGTGACAGCTCAGAGCCTGGAGCCTGCTTCAGATTCTGCCTCTCTGCCCCACTCCTGCTTGCACTCTATCTCTGCATCTCAAAAATGAATCAATGTTAAAAAAATTTAATAGAAAAGCCATGAGGGAGAATCAGGTTCTTATGCTTATCCAGTATTTTATTACATGTGAAACAATTTTTCAGGCCCTATGGGCACAGACACCAAAGTCATAATCCTCCTCTTCAAGGGCTCGCCATTTACAAGCAAGGAAACAACCAAATACATGTGGTGGGAAGAGTTCTATAATGTCAGCTTCCACAGAGTACTGTGGGAGATAATGATAGGACACTGGATCCAAGGATTCAAGCAAGTCTTCCTAAAGAAGGTGATGCATGAGAGAAGTTTTGAGAGTTGCAGAAGGGCTGTCTGGGGAGAAAAAAAATCAGAGTAGGGGTGAAGGGTGTCTCAGGTGAGTGGAACATAGTTAATAGTATAGAGGTGTGTGGGAGCGTGACATGTCAGTGCAACAACAGTTATGTAGGTAGGACCAGAAAAGATGGGTCTTGTGGGGGAGTGGTAGGAGACGAGACTGGAAAGGTAGGCAGGGACAGGTCTTTAAGACCCCTGTAGGCCATTGGTTAGATGGGAAGAGGACAAGTTCTGTTTTGGAGGTGCCAAACTTGAAATACAAATGGTGCATGTCTGGAGGGTAACAAAAAACAAATGATCAGAACTCCAGGGAAGGTGAGGGCCAGATCCATATTCTGATATCTATCTATATAATATCTCAGAGTCTCTTTCATAGGGATCATCATTGAAGCTATAGATGCAGATTCAATGTTCATGAAATAGAACATGCAGAGAAAGAGGAGTGCCTGGGTGGCTCAGACATTTGAGTGTCCAGCTTCTGCTCAGGTCATGATTTCACAGTTCCTGAGTTTGAGCCCCACATGGGCTCTCTGCTGTTACCACAGAGCCCTCTTTGGATCCCCTGTTCCCCTCTGCTCACACTCAACCTCTCAGAAATAAATAATTTTTTTTTTAATTAAGAGAAAGGAAAAGCAGAGAAAAGTTGTAGGTAAAACCCACAATTTGAGGACTGGAAGAGGAGGAGGTATAAGAATGGAAGTTATGGCAAGAAAGATCAGGGACATTTAAGAACTGGAAAAACACATTTTTATGGCATCCAGGGAAAAGGGAAGATTCTTGACTGTGGTTGGCAAAGTCAAACACTGAGCAAGGTTAAGGAGGGTGGAATTGGAGGGAAGGTCAGCAAATGAGGTGACCCAATGGTCCCTTGGTGACCTTTGGGAGAATACATAGAAGGCTGGGGGTAAAACTCAGCAGCAGGGGTTTAGGGTGACTAGGATCACAGTGAGAATGAAGGCAGAAAAGGTGGACTTGCAAACTTCTGTTCCCAAGCCCGTCCTATTTTTGTGCCTGGCATGTGCCTTTTGTACTCAACCTTCACTTGACCCTTTTCTCCTGGCTCTTTGTCCTGTCTCAGTTATTCACACTGTCAACTGTCCCAATGTGACGACACCTCTTGCCAGCAGCAATTCTAGCATTCAGCCATCCGGCAAGCTATGACCTGAATAATCAAATACACTTTATCAGATAAGGAAATAAGTCAAAGGTTACATCAATGAAAGATATGCTGTTATAGATTCTGTAACACCAACAGAATCTCTCTTCCCATTTTGATTGCTTGTTTGTTCTGAGTGGGTGATGAATTTTGTTCACTGATTTTTCTGAATCTATTGAAATGACTATATGTGATTTTTTTCCTTTATTTGGTCAATTTAAATGTTTGATTTTTATTTACTTAAAAGAAATTTCAATTGAGGTATACCTGACCTATAACCTTATATTAATATCACGTGTACAACACAATGGTTCCATATTTGTATATATTGTGAAATGAGTACAAAAAGTCTAGTTAAGGGGCACCTGGGTGGCTGAGCCGGTTAAGCATCCAACTTCAACTCCGGTCATGATCTCATGGTCGGCGAGTTCGAGCCCCACATTGGGTTCTGTGCTGACAACTTGGAGCCTCATGTCTGCTTCAAATTCTTTGTCTCCCTCTCTATCTCTCTGCCCCTGTCTCTGTGCTCTGTCTCTCTCTCTCCCAAAAATATAAATAAATATTTAAAAAATTTTAAGTCTAGTTGACATTCATCACAATATATACTTACCAAAAAATTTTTTTCTTCTAATACTTTTAAGATCTACTTAAAAGTAAGTGTAGCAATTTTCAAATATGAACAGTATTATTAACTGTAGTCACCAAGCTGAACTAGAAATCTATACCTTTTGACCCATTTGCCCACCCCCTACTCCTAGCCTCTGGCAACCACATTTTGCTGTTTGTAACTATGCATTTGGCAACCACCAACCTGCTCTCTGTATCTGTGTGCTTGGTGACCACCAGCCTGCTCTCTGTATCTGTGCGCTTGGTGACCACCAGCCTGCTCTCTGTATCTATGAGCTTGGGTTTTTGTTGGTGTTGTTTAATTTTATAAATGAGATCAGATGGTATTTGTCTTTCTCTCTTCCTCATTTCACTTAGTGTAATACTCTTAAGGTCTGTTCATGTTGTTGCAAATGGCAAGATTTCATTCTTTTTTATGCTTGAATATATTTCAGTGTGTGTGTGTGTGTGTGTGTGTGTGTGCATGTGCACAAGTGCATATCCTGCCCTTTTTATCCATTCATCCACTGATAGACACTTAGTTTGTTTCCATATCTTGGCTATTGTAAATGCTGATATGAACATGAAGTGTGTTTATCTTTTCTAATTAATGTTTTCATTTTCTTTGGATAAATACTCGCAAGTGGAATTGTTGGAACATATGGTAGTTCTATTTTTAATTCTTTGAGAAACCTCTATACCATTTTCCACAAGTATGTGGCTGCACAAATTTACATAGCCACCAGCCGTGCACAAGGTGACCCTGTCTCCACATCCTCAACAGCTCTTGTGATCTCTTCTTGTTAGCCATTTTCACAGGTGTGAGGTGCTATCTCATTATGGTTTTGATTTGCATTTCCCTGATGACAAGCGATGTTGAGCACCTTTTCATGTACCTGTTGGTCATGTGTACGGCTTCTTTGAAAAAGTGTCCATTCAGATCATCCGCCCACTTCTCAATTGAATTGTTTTTTGCTCTTGAATTGTATAATTTTAAATATACATTTTTTGGATATTGGCCCCTTATCACCTATATATTTGTGAATATTTTCTCCCATTCGGTAGGTTGATTACCTTTTCATTTTGTTGGTGACCTCCTTTGCTGTGCAGAATCTTTTAAGTTAGATGTTTATTTTTGCTTTTGTTGCCTTTGCTTTTGGAGACAGAGCCAAAAAATCATCACCAAGACTGATGGCAAGGAGCTTACCACTTGTATGTTCTTCTAAGAGTTTTATGGTTTCAGGACTTAATTCATGTCTTTAAGCCACTTTGAGTTTCTGTGTGAAGTATAAGACAGTTGTCTAGTTTCATTTCTTTGCATGTGTTTGTTCCATTTTCCCAATGCCATTTATTAAAGAAATTGTTCTTTCGCCATTGTATATTCTTGGCTCCAGAATCTCTTTAAGGACATTTTCTACTAGGAAGACTACCCACCTATCTATTAACAATAGTTAACCACCGAGGTCCTGGCCAGTAGGAAATTGTAGTAGAGAATGTTCTTTAATTTTTACAATATACACCATTATTTTACTTTAGATTATTGTTATTATTGTTGTTTTACAATAAAAAATGTGTTGTTTTTCTAATTTAAAGATTTTCTTAAATAAAAGACATACCCTCATCCTTCCAATCTGCAGAGGCACTATTTGGCTATGATCATCTATACTTTTCTTTATGTTTTCATCCCATCAATCTTTGGCAGCCAGCATTAACTCAATAGAAATGTTGGCAAACTCTGGAGTCAGACATTTGTTCGCTTTAATGTCATGACCATATCTAGATAATTGTTCTCCTACATCAATTGATATCTAGCTTTTAATGTAATTGGATTTTTGCATATCCAAATGCCATTTATGCAAATTAAAACAATGACTCCATTCAATAAACTGGAAATGATAACCATAGTCATTATGAAAGTAAGTGGAGCTAATCAAAGCCCCATCTTCATCATTTTCTTTTGAGAGACTGACAACTGAAACAAATGATCAAGACGGGAATAATTGGCCATTTATTCCAATCCCCGCTTTTTCTAATAATAATAAAGAGAACAAATAGCAAACAAATTAAGCACTGCTCCCCCCGAGCCAATCAATTACCACGTCATGATAGCTTTACCTCTGCCTACTGGAATCTTTTCCTTTTATCACTGGCTCGCCCAGGCCCTATTCTTTTCCTCTGAAGCATGTCAACAGCCTCCCAGACTCTACTCTTGCTTTTCTTAAACATGTCCTCCACATTGGTCACTGAAATGAGCTCTCTCATACAAAAACCAAGCCATTGCCTTGCTTAAAACTCTTCGGTGGCCCTTAGAACAACATGGTCTGTTTCAGCTATTTGTCATGACATGCAAGATCAGTGGTTTCCCAGTTCCTACCTGTGGATGTTCTGAATTCATTTTCATAGTATGCCAGATTGAGCTTTTCCATTTGTCTTGGGGTTATCCTCTGGAACTCAGATCACTACCAGACCCCACTTTCTCTGTGACTCATTCCCCTTTGGGAAAATTTAGAGTCCTCTTTTGTCACTGTCCCTAGATCAGGACCACCCCAGTCCAAGTTTAACTAATTTTAACACTTGGTTGAATAGGTTGTTAACTCCCTTTCTTCCCATCCAGGAGGCTTTTAGTATCCTATGCAGATATATCTGTTCTCTTCCCAAACCTCAATAAACTAAGAAATGTTTTGTAGCAGGTTTTTTTGTTGTTTGTTTGTTGTATACCATTTTCCAAAGTCAAGACATGCCTCAACTCTTATTAGTATGAAGGATGCAGCTCCAGTATTGCCTTTAATGTTCACTTTTAATAAAATACTCTAGGGGGCGCCTAGGTGGCTCAGACAGTTAGGCATCAACTTTGGCTCAGGCCATGATCTCACAGTTCGTGGGTCTGAGCCCCATGTTGGGCTCTGTGCTGACAGCTTGGAGCCTGGAGCCTGCTCCGGATTCTGTGTCTCCACCTCTCTCTGCCCCTCTCCCACCCATGGTCTGTCTCTCTCAGTCTCTCAAAAATAAGTAAACATTAAAATTATCTTTTTAATTCCACCATACAGGCACCCTATCACACACATACAATCAGATTTGTGTAAAATTCAACTCACTGTAGATAAAAGCACACACATATGTATGATAAATCTTTATATCTCTGCTTGAAATAATACTTTTCTGGCAATACTTTTAAGTAATACTATTACAGTTTTATAAGTGGCCTAACAGATCATTTACTGGGGTCAATAACACTAACATTAGAGCCTTTATGACTTTAACTAGAACCCAAATGAATGAACCCCTACAATTGACTATTCATTATTTCTTCTGCACCAGACTTCTAAAAGAAAGAAGGAAAGAAGCTAATAATTACAGACTTGTCAAAGACTATTTTAAGGAGCTGTTGAAATAGCTTCTGAATCTATACGCCTCAACCACACATGCACACATAAAAACACAATATCTAGTTCTTAAGATCTAAAGACTCAACTTGGCTCATGCTAGTCCTTTCACCAGGTGTAACCCTACTCTTGCAAGATCTTACTCAGGCATCTAGAAAATGGTGACTGCAGAGATAGGAATTTCCACTGAAGATCAGTTGGAAGAACACACTTTAGAAATGTAATGCTGGCCCTTCTGATGGCTGTACAAAATATCTGTCGGACCCATAGATATCCAGACAACTAACAAAGTAGGGTCTTTTAAAAACCCTTAAAAATATAGAAGTACAAAGTTGGTCACATGTATGTTTTCAAGTCCTCCAGCTTTCTAGGGCCATTCCTTCTTAAAAGGATCTTATTTAAAGACCTTCAGCAGCTCCAGAGCCTCCAGGAGGACCAATGAGTCGTGTCTGGAGCTATCTAAGTACAGTGCCAACCAAGTTATGCAAGGGGTCCTGCCCATGTGGTTTAAAATTACTGGGAGGGATTATTAAAGCTTTGTGTCTTTCTTCACATTGTAGTTCTCTTTTTTTCTTTTTCAAATAATAAGAACTTTATAACCTAACACTCACCCCATTTTTGTCTAGCTCACAGGGAAGGTGGAGCTCAATTCAGAGTTTCCTGTAGTAACTCCTGACTGCCCTTTTGGAATAGCCTTATTTATATGGGGTAAATCAGGTGGAAATTCCAAATAAAATAGATAAATTAGGCAGAAAACATAACATGCTTCCACAGTCGACTGCTGCCAGATCAAGATACAAACATAGAATAGCTCTGGCGTTTTAAATAGTCTCTGGATTAACAAAAGCAAATGTCTGCTGCTTTACTTATGTCTTCTGATGTCATCATTTCCTTAAATATCCTAATAACATTGTCTGGGCCCCAGTACCATATACTTTGGGAACTCTGTGACCACCTTCCCTTGACACAACACACACATACAAACATCACATGCACACACTTTTCCCATCCCTGCATCACTCTCCCCAAGGTACCCCAGAGAGGTTGTTTCTAGTGCTCAGTGCAACCTCTGACTTATCCCCTTTCCCCACTCCTCTGCTCTGAGTTTGTTGGTGGCATGGATGCTATTGGTGCTCAACCAAACGGGAGATACTTCATCCAGGAGATTAAGCTTCTACCATGCCCCCTTCAGGTAAGGGTACAATGACTCACGGACACAAGGGTTTTAAAAACCATAAATCCTGCCTCAAGTGGGGACTGGCTCCGTGGTGCAATTCATGCTCCAGAGCTTCCCCGTGGAATCAGGCCCAAGTTAGTCCCTGATGAGGCCATATCCCTGCCAGGCTTCCTTCTCTGACCACCCCCCCCCCACCTCTCCTGAGGACTCAATACTTCCATTCATTCACCACATCATGTTCACACCAATTCCTGTCTCAGGCTCTGCTCCTGGGCAACCCGACCTGACACAATTGTGTTCAGTAAATTTTCTCCCCAAGGAGCATGATGACCCAACATGGAACAGCAGTGTTTAGATTTGAATTCAGTGTCACGGTTAAAACAAGGAATATCAGAGCATTTATTCACAAGACATGTCGCCCTCTTCACTGTATAGGACAATAAGACAATATCATATCCATTTTGTGGTTGTAGAGGATTTTATTCTGTCCTCTCTTACCTGCTTCCTGGTGAAGGAAATGAGCACTTGAAGAAAGGGACAGCAAATCCTTGGGGCAGGGACCTCCCAGAGTTTGACAATTGCATTATCTTAAATGTTTCTAAAAGCTCTTTTTAAAAAATATTTTTTTAATATTTATTCATTTTTGAGAGAGAGAGACTGACCGTGAGCAGGGCAGGTGCAGGAAGAGAGGGAGACACAGAATCCAAAGTAGGTTCCAGGCTCTGAGTTGTCAGCACAGACCTCAATGTGGGGCTCGGACTCACAAACTGTAAGACCATAATCTGAGCCGAAGTTGGACTCTTAACTGACTGAGCCACCCAAATGGCCCTCTAAAAGCTCCTGAAGTAAAGACAAAACACAAGAATGCGATAACAAAACTCTTGAAAATCTGCCCCTCCCTAAATTCATTTCTCCCATTTTCTTTCCCAGCTACTTTTATCCATAAAGTAAAGAACCCTTCCCTCAGGGCGCCTGGGCAGCTCAGTCAGTTGAGCCTCTGACTTCGGCTCAGGTCATGATCTCGTGGTCCGTGGATTCGAGCCCCAAGTCGGGCTCTGTGCTGACAGCTCAGAGCCTGGAGCCTGCTTCGAACTCTGTCTCCCTCTCTCTCTGCTCCACCCCCAGTCATGCTCTGTCTCTCTCTGTCTCTCAAAAATAAATAAAAGTTGAAAAAATTTAAAAAAAAAAAAGGAACCCTTCCCTCAATTCATCTAGGGACCATGACGAGGCCTACTAAGTGGAATGTGTGATGCTGTGAGGGAAGGTATATTAAAACAACAACAAAATGTAACTGAGTAAATCTGAAGATCAAATTGGCTTTACTCAACAATTCACAAATCACGTGGCATCTCATCTGGCAAGTAAAAAGGAGCTCTGAGGAAGTGTACAAAACAGAAGGCTTTTATAGCCAGATGGGGGAAGAAAAGGAAACTTTGTAGAGTGGACTATTTCATCCAGGCCTCCTTTGGGGGAAGGGTGGGGCTCTCTCACACAGATCACCTACTAACCAGATAATTCCAGGCTGACTGGGTAAAGATCACATTCCCAGAGAAGCTGAAACTGCAAGCTGGGAAGGTATTAAGTCTTGGTTTGTTGACATTGGGCTTAGTACAAGTAACTCCTTTGGGGGCCTGTTGTCTATTTTTCTTTTCTCTCTGTTAAGTTTATTTATTTATTTTTGAGAGAAAGAGAAAGACAGAGAGGGATTTCAAGTATGCTCTGCACTGTCTGAACAGAGCCCGACGTGGGGCTGGATCCCATGGACCGTGAGATCATGACCTGAGTGGAAATCCAGAGTTGGACGCTGAACCGACTGAGCCACCCGCATGCCCCTGGGTCTTTCTTTAATGGGTACACAGGGATCCGGTCATGAGGAAGTCTTGTGAGAACTGAGATATGCAGGACAGGGTGACTTCCCCCTTCATGGGGCACCAACGGTGCGGGGTGAACACACACATTTCTAGGGCAGCTGGGTTAAGTTGGGGGGATGTACAAATTGCCCCCAGGACCTACAGACAAGGAAACAACCAACATTACCTGAAGAGGAGGAGGGAGAGGTCAGAAATGTTTTCACAGAGTGTATGACATCTGCTCCGTGCCTGGAAGGATGAGAGGTGGATTACCAAGGAGGAAAGCAGAAAGAGGGAAATCCCAGCGAAAGAGCCCCTAAGACACAGAGATGTGATCACAGGTGGCAGTACTGGGAACGGGTGGGCACAGAGTCCTGCAGAGACATGGCAGGAGACGACCCTGGGTGGAATCAGCTTGAGAGGGTCCAAAGCATCCCAGAAATTGTTTCCGTGGGCGGTGCCTTGCTCATATATGTTACAGAGATCAATCTGCCCAGCATGTGGGGAATAGAGAGAAATCGAGAGAGAGAAATGAGAAGGTAGTGGAAGCAGTTAAGAGGATTTTGAAATGTCTCTAGAGCTTATTGGGTATTTATGGCACACTAGGCACTGTTCCAAGCATTTTCCACATTTGATTTCACTTAATCCGCGCTGTGACTGAATGTGACAAATGTTATTGTGCACCACAAGTGACAGGAAGAAAGTGAAGCACGGGGGGGTTAAGTGAGTTGCCAGGGGTTTAAAGCTAGTGAGTACAGAGCGATGAATTAAACCCAGGGAGTCTGACTCCAGAGTCCGAAGGCCTCTCTGCTCCACTCTGCTGAAATCGTCCAGGCAAGACCTCTGGAAGGACTATCCCAGGGCAATAGAGGATGGAAGAGCTGGGGGACAGAGCTAGAATGTCTGCAGCGTAAATGCAGGTGAGGCAAAAAGATAAATACAAATAACTTATGTTTCTAGTTTTCAATGAACCAAGGGAAAGGGATCGGAATTCACACGAGAGGGTGCAGCAGCTTCAGAGGTGAAAATTCTGTCATTGTGTGGGGCGTGCTACGTTTGCAGAGCTTGGGAGACATCCTGGCGACCCCCTGGGAAATGTGTGATACACTCCCAGTCTCTCCTTCTTCCATCCAAAGATACCCTCTCCACCTTCTGCTAATGGGCATCATCACACCTGCTCTGTCTTTTGCTCTGTCAAAATGTCTTCAAAAGAAAGTGCCCACTAGCTGTGTACAATACTGCGATTTTATAAGAAATATGAGAAAGATGTCTTCATCTTGGTTCCTGGCACAGAGTTCCTAAAACCCTTGAAATTTCCTAAGTGATGGGAATATTAAAGGTGCTTTTTATATGTGAATGAGGTGTCTTTGAAAGTAGCTAAGGACAGGGAAGGGGGGGCTGTTTGGAAGGGGAACAGACCATAATCAGAGGGTTGGAACTTTCAGACCCCTGACTTCCAGAGAGGGGAGAGGGACTAAAGGTTGAGTCAATCATCAATGGTTTAATCAATTATGTATATGTAACAGAGCCTCTATAAAAACCCAGAAGGACAGTGTTCAGAGAGCTTTGAGGCTGGGAAACTAGAACGCTTGCTTCCATGTGCCACTGTACCAGGCCCCAGACTCCACAGGGACAGAAGCTCCTTTGTTAGTGACGTTGCTTTATGTATCCCTTCATCTGGCTATTGATTTGAATCCCTTAATAGCCTTTTCATAAATTGGTAGATTAGTATAAACTGTTTCCCTAGGCTCTGCGAGCTGCCCTAGCAAATTAGTGAAAACCAAAGAGGAAACCTTGGGAACCTCTGATTTACAGCCAGTCAGCAAGAAACCCAGGTGACAGCCTGGACTTAAAATTGGCGTCTGGAATGGGGACAGTCTTGTGGGACTGAGCCCTTACCCTGTGGAATCTGATTCCATCTCTGGGTAGACAGTGTCAGAATTCAGTTGATTTGTAGAACACCTAGCTGGTGTCAGAGGTTTGCTTGATATGGGGGGAAACCCCACACGTTGGAGCTGACACCCCGAAATCCTAAGACCCCATTACACACTGATGTCAGCACGTGTTCTCTTACTGGTGGCTCTGAATGTAAGTCAAAGGCTAACCTCTGTGAAAGGAATCAGTAACCATCGAGAGAAAATACTGGAGAGGAGGCATCTGGGCATCCCGAGAATCTACCCTGCTTATGTGGACAAGTCAACCTGACCTGGCAAAACAAATCCAAACAGCCAAACAGATCAGGGTCTCCATTCAGTAAATCAATGGCTGTGGACCAACAGGGGTATTTCCTGGGGTCTTGTCACAGGGCACAAAAGCCATAAGAAATTGAGAACGCTTTGGAATGTCAGTTAATTCCCTAAAGGACATCCAGGCCTTCTTTCAAAAACATTCTTGGGGTTTTCAGGTGGCTCAGTTGGTTAAGCATCCGACTTCAGCTCAGGTCATGATCTCGAGGTTCATAAGTCAGAGCCCCACATGAGGCTCTGTGCTGCCATGCAGTCTTCTTCAGACCTTCTGTCTCTCTCTTTGCCCCTCCCCTGCTCATGTGCTCTCTCGCTCGCTCGCTCTCAGATAAATAAACATTAAAAAAAAAACCATTCTTGTTCAAGGGACTATCTTTTAAAAAAACTCAAGCATCTCTTTCTCTCTTTTCATGTGTCTCTCTCACTCTCCCTCCTGCCTTCCCACCTATACTCTTTTTTTTTATTAAAAGAAAGTCATTGACAGATACAGAAGACTATTCATTGTGCCAAATGTTCATCAATAAGGTACTTATAAACTATGCTATATTCCCACCATTCTGTATATTCAGCCTTGAAGAAAAATGAAGGAGTTTCCTATGTATCTATCTATGGACACAAAGATAAACTGTTATGTGCAAAAAGCAAGGTACAAGCTGCTAAGTCGTATGCCACCTTTCATATATATATTCTCACATTCACAAAAAGAGATGCTGGAAGAATAAAGTAGAAGCAAAACTAATTCCCCACGGACAGCTGTGGCAAACAGGAAGGAGAGTATATGGATGGCAAGTAGAGTGCCCTGTGTCTAACTTTGGAATTTTTGACTTTGGAGTCACATAAATGTTACAAATAATCAAAAGGCAAAATTAAATGTAAAAGAAAAAAAAAGCAATGAAAATATTTCATGCAGAAGTTAGGAGGAGCTGTTTCACAGATGCACTGTCCATGGAGAAGTCAAACCGTGGCGCTTGGCCCTCTGAACAGATTCCCAAAGTAGGGGAACCCCTGAGTGCCTGGTCAAGCGTCTCAGTGGCTTTCCTGGGACGGGGGTCAGACAAGAGTGGAAAACGATGGGGAATGGACAGAGAAGGACAGTATGGCTCAGGAAGAGAATGGCCAAGACGAAGGGACGAGAGGAAGGGAGGAACAGCACACACAAGACAGCGCTTCCCCAAACCACCCCTCCACCAGTTTGCAAAGTCTTCTCCCTCAGTCTTGCTTGAAATCTTTGTCATTCACCGCTACCTTTTTAAGTTAAAAGTATTTTTTCTAAATACTTGGAGGGGACTCTCTATTAGCAGTTACGCTTGTGCGGCAGAGTGCTGTTTTATGACACTAAACGGTAACTTTTCTCTCCAGCTGTGCTCCTCCTTCGCTCCCGGCTCCCTGCTGGACTGAAGCAGGAGGCAGCTGTGTCAGGGAGCAGATGTGGAGGGTAGAAGATAAGGGCCCGTCGGGCTAACGTTCGCTGCCCCACCCCCACCGAGGAGCTGGCGAGGAAGAAGGGGGAAATGACATCTGGGGTTCTGAGAACAAGGCGATCTATCATTCCAGGCAGGGAAGGAAACACTCCTGGCAGAAGTGGTTACATGGGGCACCTGGGTGGTTCAGTCGGTTAAGTGTCTGACTTTGACTCAGGTTGCGATCTCACAGTTTGAGAGTTTGGGCCCTACATTGGACTGTCAGCGCAGAGCCCGTTTTGGATCCTTCGTCCCCCTCTCTCCCTGCCCCCCCCCCAAATAAACATTTAAAAAAAGAAAAAGAAATGGTTATCGGCCCTGGGAGCCTCTGGGCAGAGGGCTCCAGGGGCAGCCTAGCCAGAGTCCTGTGCTCCAGGCAAGACAGGGACACAGAGTGAAACCCACTAGGTATAAAGGGCTGTGCATGGGGACCTTTGGAGACTGGAAACAAAGACTAAATGGGTCCCCACCCACTGTTTGGTAGGCCACAAGATCCGGGAACTGTGACACGTATCAGGAGTGCCGAAAAACCCTGGGACAGAGTTAGGATTTCTTCCCCTTTTCTTTTTCCAATGCTCTGCTATAACTTGAGTGTAAAGTTAGTGTTAAATTGGTTCACAGACCAGTTTACAGTAGTGTTCATTACACACTTCCATCTGGGAGATGAAATGTATGCCCAAGACCTCTGATTCTTTCTCCACCTAATCAGACATGCTTAGACCCCCAGAGGAATAGCAACTTGGTGCAGAGAAACCAAAGTGGGGTGTCTCCGGCTTTCCCAGGGCTCCCCCAGCCCCTGGCTGTCCTGGCCCAGTGTCCCATCCACACACACGGTGCCAGGTGCTCAGACCCAGCGGCAGCGGCATGTCAGAGGGGTCAGGAAACGGCCAAGCAAGCAAAGTCAGAAGCTTGGAGAACTGGTCAGGGAGACACGCAGATCATGACAGCTCAGTTCACCTTTATTTTATTCATGTGCCCAGAACTAAATTCCTCAGAGGTCAAACAAATACACTTGACTCCAGAACAGCCAACAGAATTGTGTGCTTCGTCCTGAAGGTTAACAACAACAACAGCAGGAGGAGGACATGCACAGGGGGGCAAGCGGATACCAGCTAAAAATATAAAAAAAGTAAGATTCAAAGAGAAAGCCCTTTCTTCGGGGTCCTGCAAGTTCAGTGGCTGATATTGGTTGCTACATAAGGAGACAGGTTTTCCTTACGGTAATCACCATCTTGGAACCTATCCACCTTCATAAGTAAAGTTAACCTTTGGAACTGTGTGAACTGGCACATGAAATAATTACATTGGGATAAGAAGCCCACACTTCATATGTTCAATTGACCTTTTACGAGGGTTATAGACTTTCCAAAAAACAAGATTAAGGCAACTTCCCAGGCGCTGCGTATTTACCTAGACGAACTGGTTCTTTACCTTGCCCGGTTCTTACCTGGTATTGCAACAATACCAGCTCACCTGCTGGGACAGGAGCTCTGAAGAGCAGGGAGACACTGTCTCTGCATATTTTAACCGCCACGGCTCACCACAGGACCTGGTGCTTTAAGTGCCCAACAATTACAAAGCGAAGAGACGAATGAATGGCTAGGTGGGCGCTCCGTGGATGGTCAGGTGGCCTGTGCCTTGGCTACTGCACCATTATGTGGGAAGCACCAGGCTTTGCTGTAACTTGCGCAGTCTCAGGACAAAAGAAAGGAGCAGGGAATGGGCGGGGTCATAGCAGAGTGTTGTTTCCGTTTTACCTGCCCTGTGAGTGGTGGATCTCAGTTGACGAGGTAAAAACGTCCAGCTCACAACTGTCAAGCGAGGACACCGCAGCATATCTGAAGCTGTGGACAGAATGTGGCGACAGGGTATTTTTGAAAGTAGTAATTTTCAAGGGTCAGGGCAGATGATAGTATTGTGGGTTTAGAGACAATACTTAAGGTGTTCTTGACTGAGGTAAGTGCTAAGCAAATGGTAATAGTTCAGGGTAGAGCTGCGAGTCCAGTCAGGATTCAGGAGACACCAAACTAGGAGCCTAGTTGGATGGGCTGATTTATGATGGTTATGTCTTCCGGGGCACATGGCTGCTGATGTCTCACTGGATATGGAGCTTTAAGGCAGTGAGACTGATATCAGATCCCACCCCCAGACAGCAGGACAGGCCCAGTGCACTTTTTTTGGGATCTCATCCCAATTCTCATGTATGTTCACGCTCTCCCTCCAACGACCAGAGCATAACCACGCTCAAGGCTCTTTCCTATTAAAAGGAAATAAATAAACCAGTTAATGAATAAGCAAACATACTTACGCCAACATTGGCTGTACGACGTCTCCATTCTTCAGTTCCTCTCACTCTTCTGATGAGTGCATCCAGCTGCGCATTTCTTTCTCTGCTCATGAGATGGCTCCCACTGAGCACAGTGGCGATGTCCTTGTTGCTGAACCCAAAGGACCTGTTTCAGTATGGATCCAACGTGCCCTCTGCAGTGTCCGTCTTCATCCACTGCTCTCGCTCCTTGACCTGACTTCTGTGATAAGGCCTCCTGAGGGTTTCTTCCTACTTCTTGCTTTCCCTTCATTTTCTCCTCCTCTGACCAATTTCTTTCCTGGGTGTTCTTCTCTCACGCTCTACGCTTCCTCTTGTGAGGTGTCACCTGTTCCCTTGGCCTCAAAACCCAGACAAAAATGACTCTCAAATTTATATTTGGTCCCAGATTTCTCTCCACATCACCCTAGCTGTAAAGGCATATCCTGTTTCCCGGACATCTCCCCTTGGCCATCGATGGGCTGAAGCACACCATTTCGATTCTGTCGTTCTTGAGGCAATTTGATCTTAGGAACCAAAATGAAACTGACAAGGGCCAAAATGATACACAGTAAAATTGGTTATATATGACAAAGTTGACTTGAGAATCACATATCGTTGGTAAATCGAAAAACTGCAAAATTTATTTTGGGAAAATGCTGGGCTTGGTAACAAAAACAAAAAGTAAACTGTAGCCGACAAGAACAAACCCAGAAAATGGTAAAAAATATTATTGCTCACAAATTAATGAGCAATTAAAAATATTTTATAAAAGCTTACATGTGTAAATTTGACGTGCTAAAAATACTAGAAATAAAGAAAACCTACCATGAAAAAGCTCTAATCTGTACAAATTTTACAAAGATCTGGAAAAAGAAGGTGAAAAATCAATACACTTCCTTATAAAATGTACACAGGAAAGATTTTATCCTGATGGAAATAATGGTGAATTAAAAATCAAAGTGGAAACAACTGAAAACAGTTTAAATATGCTATAATGCACCAAGAGATTAAATTGCCTTAATGGAATTTACCCTGGAATAAATCTTTGCCACGAAATTCATCAGTGTTGGTATCATCCTAACACAGATGTTTATGTTCAAGAATGAAGAATCGGCAGCATCAGAAATATATAGGAGCTCATAATGATGAAGTCAAAATGACTACTTCAAAGCCCAGTTTCCAAAGTGGACTCACTTTCCCTTTCCCATACACCCTACATCAGTTCTCTTATTTCCTCTCCCTTTCTTACCACCTGTCTCCCACCACCTCTGACCACATCCTGCCTTTCCTGGCTCCTAAATATCTCCCAGTATATTCTCATCTCCCTATCCCCCCTCTAATTCCTGCAGTGGAGGCCATCATCATGGATTGGCAACAGCCCCTTAACTGGTCATAGCAATTGCCTTGACCATCTCAAACCACCCCACACACTGCCAAGGAAGGAGGTCTTTCTGAAAGGCAAATCTGATTCTATGTCCTTTGCAGTTTCTCTCTGCCAAGTGCCTGGCTTGTAAGGCTGCTCATGGTCTTACACCTCCAGCCTCAACCCCTCAGCCGCTACTGTATTACACCACTGTCTGGCTCAAAGGCAACACATATATTTCCCCTTTCACCCCATATCCTGCTACCTTCACCCCAACCCCTAGAACTCCTGTGCTAGTGAATTTCTATTCATCTTTCAAGAATTAAATTGCAATTGTCTGTTTTCGTGTCTGTCACTCCCACTAAATTATAAAGTTCTCAGGGAAGGATCATGCCTTATTCATCATTATATTCTTAGTACCAAGTACAGTGGCTCACGTGTAATAGGATCTCTCTATGCGCCTGCTAGAGAGATCCTATTTATTCTTCATGACAATCCTGCATGCCACACGTTACTTCCCTTATTTAAAGAAACTCAAAGAAGTTAAATAATTTGTCCAAGTTCCTATGGCAAGAAAGAAGCAGTCAAGATTTAACCTATGGTTTTAGCTATCAAGTTCATGTTCTTTGTATTCCACAATGCAGTGCTTTTTAATTGTATGCAACCAAAATACAGATATGGGGACACAGTTCCTAAACATACGGCATTGAGAGTCAGTAGGAGGGAATAATGCATTAAAAATCATGGGAACACAGTGTGTCCATGCAGTTTTAGATACATGGGCTACATGTAGATCAAGAAAAAGAGAATGGCCGTGGGGGAAAGGGAGACCAGGAAAGACTACAAGAGGGCATTAGAACCAGGGTTTTAAGGATGAGTCAGAGCTTGACTGGCAAAGCTGGGAAGTGAATTCTGGGCAGACATAAAAAAGGAGTTCAGTTTTCTTCTACATCAGGTGTTGCATTGAATAAGCTTAAGAAATTAATATTCTCTCTGCGTGTAGTATAGATGACAAAGCTGTTAATGTCAGTATTTCAGTGTTTCAGGACACTGAAGTGATTGAATGTAGAAGAGTCTAAGTGCCAGGGAGGTGATTTCTCAGAAGCGTTGAGCACGATGCTGCGTCCCTTCTGGGCTCTGCCAGAGTCCTCGGGCAGGCCATTATGAACGTATTTCTCCATGTCTCGTACCTCATCAACCTATTCTACTGTGTTCCAAGTGATAATTAAAATTATGTGCTGCCTGCCAAAGTAAAAGCTCTTACATTAAAATAATAAGTGTCTAAATTAAATGGCTCAAAACAGAGTCTGATTCCAAGTTGACATATAGTTCTTACTCCACTCCCTAATAGTTGGGGAAGGGAGGAGAATTAGACTCAAGACCTAAGATTTAATAAATAGTGCATTCTTTGTGACATTTATAACTATTCAAACAATCTAAAACTTAAAGCTTATGAAAAATAGCTTCCAAGCCATTATCCCATTTTATTCTTTCAATACACTGCAATGACATAATCTGGAATTTTGAGGTGAAATGTGATAGATAGTCCTATGTGAAGAATACACTGCTTATCATTACAATGTATCTGTAATTCTTTGTCAAAAAGAAAAATAGGTTCCTTTGCCTTGCAGCCAATTTTATTTATTTATTTATTTATTTATTTATTTATTTATTTATTGCCATGGGAGAGGGGCAGAGAGAGAGGGAGAGAGAATCTTAAGCAGGTTCCATGCCCAGCATGGAGCCCGACACAGGGCTCAATCTCACCACCATGAGATCATGACCTGAGCCAAAAGCAAGAGCCAGACTCTTAATCAAGTGAGCTACCCAGGTGCCCCAGCCAAAGAAAATTTTAAAAAATGTTTGGTTTACAAATACCACACTAAGAGGCACCTGGGTGGCTCAGTTGGTTAAGCAGCCGACTTCAGCTCAGGTCATGATCTCACGGTTTGTGGGTTCGAGCCCCATGTCAGGCTCTGTGCTGACAGCTCAGAGCCTGAAACCTGCTTTGGATTCTGTATCTCCCTCTCTGACCCTCCCCTGCTCGCACTGTTTCTGTCTGTCTCTCAAAGATAAATAAAGAACATACAAAAAATTTTTTTAAAAAATCAAATATCACACTAAGATAAATTTTCAGAAAATAAAAGTTGTTTGTAACATTTCTTAAATAGATGTTGGAGCTGGGACTTGGGGCGTAAGACTTAATTCACGGTAAATGCTCCACAGACTCAGACTAACATTCTAATGACAATTATGAGTAGTGGTTCAAGCAAATCTCACTATATATGAGGCTCAAAACGATGTTTTTTGAGTTATTCTTCAACTTGCGAAGAAGGTGCAGAGGTGCTGATATCAACCTTCTAATCTCCACCTCTTCATTCCTCTTCAACCATCCTTGTCTCTTCTTCCGTCTATTCAGTGCCCTGCCTCCCCACCATCTGTTCCCTAGGAGTTAGCCCCGGAAATTGAATCAACCTAGAAGTTCCACTCAAACACTATGCCTACCTCTTCACTCTGAACGTGCTCTTCCATTTGTCTGTAAGGCCTTTTGCTACCTCCTTCAGCCCCATCTCCCATCTGGCAAACACAACTTCCAAAAACCATTCAATGCCACTTTTTTCTAAGCTCCCCTGGCTCTCCCCAAAGCAGGATTACTGTCTCTTCTTTGGACCACCACGGCATTCCATTCAGCTGTCTACTGCGGGCCTTATCACACGACAACATCATTACTTGTGGGCAGGTAACACACCTCATTGATCTTCGCTGCTCTAGGGCTTCGCACATCCCCGGCACGTAAAAAGATATTCAACAAATGTTTGTTGAAGAAGCAATAATAAAGTATGTTGATTAAAGGTTAAGTGATTTAGGGTGAACATTACAATTTATTTATTTTTTAATTTTTTAATGTTTATTTACTTTTTCAGAGAGAGACAGAGACAGAGCGTTAAGTTGAGGAGGGGCAGAGAGAGAGGGAGACACAGAATCTGAAGCAGGCTCCAGACTCCAAGCGGAGCTCAAACCCATGAACTGTGAAATCATGACCTGAGCCAAAGTCAGACGCTTAACCAACAGAGCAATTCAACCACCCCTGGTGAGCATTACAATTTAGAACTGGGTGCTTGAGTTCATCAGAAGAAAAATATTTCAAATTTATGACAACATTTAACGTCAGCCTAAAATAATGAGGTACCTAAAATCTCATCATCTTAGAACTGAAAGGGAACTTCGAGACCATCGAACCGGCTGTCTGCTTTATGGATCAAGAAACTAAGACCGGGATCTTATCCCAGGTTTCATGCTAATAAGTAGCAGCACTGAATCCTAACTAAGGGCGCTTGACTCCAAGTTAGTAGCTTTCTCCAGTTTACTCTGCTGCCTTTCTGTTGAAGACTTTTGCAAGTCTTTAGGTGAGAATTCTAGGGTCTAGTCCCCAACAAAAGAGTTACCTACTTTGGTGCAGACACACACACACAAAAACAGATTATTTTGAGAAAACCATCTGTTAGCTAGAAACACATGTTTGCATGGGTGAATCCACCTGTGTGTTTCTATAGGTCCCTAAAGGATTAACGGACACTGCCTATCTGAAAATTTGGTTAAAAAAATTATAGGCTCCAAAGAAAAATCCTTCTTGATATGTTATTTTAAAAGCTATGCCCTTAATACAAAGAAAATTATTTGCTTTGTTGGGTGAAGCCACTTACACTCTATAAAACACAACACTGTCTATAAAACATCAGTGTAAAAATAATATCAAACTAATTAGGCTTTTTCTGTACATTATTAAAATGTTAGACGTAAACAAACTGTGGAATATTTAGAGTGGACATTAAGTTGCCCAAAATCAATGGCATCAATTTATTTTTGTACCTTTAATTACTTAATATGAGATTGATTTTATTGTCTACATTAAGATAAACTAGAAACTGTGAAAGAGCATATAAACCTTGTAAAAACAAAATCAAATTGCATGAAACTTAATATTGTTTAGAAAAAGGGTATCTAACCATATCAGATCATAAATTCCAGCATAATGAACATTAAAATTGATTATTTAAAAATGGTTCACAGCCCTAGAAGTGAATTTTTATTTATGCAACTGGTATTATGACATCTTTAAGTATATGGATGAAAGATCAGAGTGAAAATAAAGAGACGACAAATAATGATCAGTTTTCTTAGCAATCGAATATTTATGTATGAATTATACATGCCAGATTTTTAACTGCAGCATATATCTGTCATCAGTGGGTGTACGCTTAGGGGAATGTGAATTAATGTTAGTACCAGTTTAGGCAAAGATAATTAGGACAGACCTGTCCCAAGAAAATAATCATTGCTCAAGCCACAACGCACGTTTTCTTTTTATTGCTATCTTGAAAAATTAGCCACATAACTGTTCTCCTTCATGAAACTGTACACTAAGTTATAGCACCCATATGGAAGATAAGAGGTAAAAGTTGTCCATTATTCGAAATTGATATCAAATTAGAAAATGTCAGAAACAACAGAAGGATTTTACACATAAAAATAAACTTGGAACATTGAAAAGGAGATGATAGTAGATGCAGTAAAAGAGCAATCTGAAAAATCCAAGGCCTTGAGCTCAGATAAACACATTTCTAAAACTTGGAAAGCAGAAACCCTAAAAGGAGACTTGAGGGTCTGAAAATCTACTATGCATTTGTAATACATTTTGGTAACAAAGCAAAAAATATATATATGTACTTAGGTTTGTGTAAGAAGAGACAAAAGTAGATGTTTATAAAACTCGGAGAGTCCATTTACTTTTAACTGTCTTAGAAACAAGAAGAAGGAAATAGGACAAAAATATATATTTGGATGGAAACAGTGATGAATAAGAAGAATGAGAGCAAATCACAAGGCAGGATGACAGCCCAAAAGAAATTAACGGGCACGGCAGTAAAGAGAAAAATTACTCTGTTATCTCGATCCATGAGAATTCAACCAGAAACAGTAGAAAAAAGTAAAAATGTATCCTAAACATCTTGTAAAATTCTCTGATTACCGATGACTATTTGATAAGTGGCCAAAAGGAGCAATAAATAACTCACCGCCAGAGAACAATGAAAACAGGACGTTAAAAATTCTGAAAGGCAAAATCCAAAAGGGCTAGCCAACATGAACTCAACGATAAAATCCCCTTTGTTGAGTGAATTCTAAAGTTAAAGGCTTTGCTAGAGAAAACTGTAAAGGATTTTGACAGTTATCAAAAATTTACTGGGAAGTCTGAGTTCATTCTGCAGATCTCGCTAATTAGCTGACTGAATGATTAAAACCATTCTAAACATGACATGTCTATTTTTTTATGGGTATAATGAAAAATGAGGAATGTTCTTTCTCTTCAAAGAGAGAAATCTGGAATGGAAAGCTTGCTAAGTCATCACCTTGGTCCCATTCATTAGTATTTTGGAACTTTCCAGAAATTTAAAATCTAAATCTTTGATCATGAATAAAAGGTCTGATTGTCTAATATATATGGATTTGTGTTCATACACTTTGATTACATAAACATAACCTACTTTTCGGTCGTCGGAACAGAGCATTTTTAATAACATCTCCCTTTTAACAAAATACACTTTTCAATAGGGTCTGAAACAGTTTCAGTCCTATATTCTTGTGCCACAGAAATGCTTTTCGAAATAAGATTTGGCTCATGACTATTCTGGTTAACTTGTAACAGGTACATTAGAATCAGAGGTACATTATTCAATTTGTGCTACATCTACCAGAAACAAACTGCACTGGAATCCTTTAGAAATGCATCAGTCCAAAAGTGACTGCCAAAGATAGAAAATATTAGTACTCAAACTCAGAGATTCAATAAACTCACATAAATTTGCTGCAAGGTGTGCCCTGGGTCTAGCACTATATTTTATTTCTTTAGAACATAAGCTGCAAATTTGTTCCAATTTTTTTAAAAGATATCAACTCTTAACTTTTCCCTTTGAAGACAAAATGATGAATTAAATTCAGCCACACATTGTATAAATTCAACATGTGGCACTTGTGGTTTAGAAAAAGTCATGTATCACTGAAATAAAGTTTTGACTAAGAAATACAGAATTAAAACTGTGTATATGTCCAGTGGTTGAATCTATACTATCAAAATTAACTGTACAGCAGTAGTCATCTCAAATACAATTTCAGTTGCTGTTAAATGCCACCTCAGAGCAGTGCACTTAGACTTAGGTACCCATGGGTACAATATGGGAAAATTGTTTAAAATTCATAAACTGTGAGGCCTATGGTGAGGACTGGAAAAGTCAGCAAGAGCCCAACAGTACTCACAAAGGGATGAAGAACTAATGCATAGACCAGAAAGGAAGTATATTAAAGACTTCCATGTGTTTGATGTATTAGCAATAAAGTTATCACATTTTAATACCCTGCATTCAGATTTTAGACCAAATAACAAAGTCATTCTGTAAATAAGTACTTCATACTTCACTACAAAGTGTCATAGTATAGGCATAGTGAGCTATTTTTAACCCAAGTCCAAGAATCTGAAAAAAGGTTTGCAAGGATTTTATCCCCAAATCTTCTCAGGGGAAAAGGAAAATGAAGCAGAGTGGTCACATGTGCTACCTGAGGTCAAAAGATTCTTTAACTAGTGTCAGAGAGAGTCCGGGCCTTCTCTTGATTTAGAGTTCTTGCAAGTAATCAAAGTAGTTGATGTTTTTGTTACTGAGAAAAAGTATATAGAACTCATTTCAAACATATTTTAGAAGCATATATATAAAGTGCTGTTGAGATAAAACGCTTTGTAGTTGAAAAGTAAAACCTACTAAGTCTAAATGAAAGGAAGCATTCCAAATTATCACTAAAGGAGAAAGAAAAGTAGAAAAAGTATTTTTTTTTCAGGTCCTATTATAGAGTATCTTTTGACCATTTACCAATGAAAGGCACAGAGAACCAGTTTACAGACTTCATGACAGTTTTCAGGAGCTTGAATTTATTTTGTTTAGCCAAAATCACAATTGTTAAATCTTTACTAAACTGTGAAGTTATGCAATTTATTTGTTAAAATTATCTACACTTCTCACCAAATTTCCATTCCTTTTAAAAATGATATTTTGTGCTTTTTTATTTTCAAAATACAGTAGCCACATGATAGAAATTACATTTAGAAGTTTCTTACTCTTTCACTTTCCTCTTTTAAAACGATTTCCCATCAGTAATGTTATTTCTTACACCAGCAGCCTGGACAGTGACATGTTAATAGCACCCCAGCTCACTGTTTGCTGAACTAAGTTAAATTACTGTAGCTCACTGTTATCCAAATCATTTTTCTCTTATACCTTAACTCAGAATGCCTCCTGATGTCTCTTTAACGGTGAGAGTTGTCAAGTTTTTGAAATATTCCTATTGTTTCCTAACAGTGCCATTAAAAATCTAGGCCTATATCTTTTTATAACTCATATAAAAAACGTTATATCTGAATGCCTAATTATTTTCCTCAGAGAACTGTCTCTTCAATGCTGTGTAACTGTTTCTTACCAAGACTTAGAATATGTATTTGAAAACACCCTTTCTTGGATTCTGAATAAGTTGCAGTAGGTTGAATTAACCCAAAGACAAATGAATTTTTGTATACAGTAAGGTATTTGATTATCTAATTACCAAAACCTATACGAGAGAATAGTGTTAAATGAAATATTTATATTCCTTAAAAATGTCTTTAGTATGACTTCATAATGGGTTTGAAATTGTGCAGTTTCACAAAGTTTTAAGTAAAATAACACAGCACCAGTGAAAATCCAACTGGAGAAACTGCAAGTCTGTTTTTCTGTCTTCACTTTGCTCCTCAGCGTGGAACACCCTCATACCTAGTCTGGACACAGCGTCTCCTTTCCTCTTTGCTGACTATTTTAAAGGATAGGCACAGACTTTGGAACAGTGTTTTGCCTTGGTAATTGCCTTGGCCTGATATAGAAAATGAAAGAAACCCATTCCTACAACTGGCTAGCTTAGAAAACAGGATTTCAGATTCCTTCCCTTCCAGTTCCTATTGGGTTAAAGGCAGGGACAATCAGCCAATAAATGTGGTGAGGGAATAAATGAGAGCTGACATAAACAAGCAATAAACGTCTACCTCCTTCTCGACCATCAGTAAACAGTGGAATGGGGATGGTAGTATACTGTAAAAGATCAGAGAGTAAGAGAATTTAAGCTCTAAGGAATCTTAGAGGCCATAAAAATTTCAGTACCTCTTGATTTTCAAAATGACTCTGAAGTTTTAACCAGACCGTTTATTTTTTACTAAGGCTCAGTTTTGACGAAGGAGAACACAACAGAATTTCATGGAAATGGTTACAGGAATGTTTAGAATTGTGTACCTGTGAACTGTTCTAAGAGAAAGGATAAGGATGTCCCAAAGGCATTGGTTCCTCCTTTTTCGAGGCGGGGCAGGGTAAGGTCCCAGCTTTGGAGCCTTTTTAGTTCTTCTTGTTCCCTGATCTGATCTGAGCTCTTACGCTGCTGTCAGACTGGCAAGTGCCTGCTCTCGGCATGCTGCCCCCAAACTACACTGTTAAATTTGCTCAAAGTCTGCAACCAGGTACTCGATAGCGACAACAGAACCCTCAAGGTTCTCTGGTGAATCAACATGAGCCTGAAGTTGCTCTATTCATACCCGTTTATAGCTGGATGTCAAGTTTAGATCTAGCGAAAATTCCAGACAGCTTAATTTAGGGGAAGAATTAGAGTTTTCCTTGTGCTAATCAAAAAGGCAACAGGCACAGGTCAGTTCTGAAGTTGGCAAATCGACCTGCCAGCCACCCTAAATGGAGCACGCAGCAACCACGTGGGAAGAGGTGGCAAAGGCCCTCCCTCGGTCCCTCCGCGGAGCATCTTCATTGTACCATTCCTGAGGCTGGTGGTCTTGACACCGCGCTCGGTGCGGAGTCACACCCCAGGGCGGCAAAGGACAGTGCGTTTAAGTAAAGTGGCCGCCCAGGTGATGGAGCAAGGGCACCGCGACGGCCAAGAGCCGTACCCCAACCCTTATCCCGAAAAACAGTCCAGTACGCCCGCGGGCTCTTGAAACGCATAAGGCCCCAGGCTTCTCGGGCTTCCCCTTCGCGCCCCCACCTGTAGGCTCCTTCTTGCCCGAGTGTTTTGGAAACTGTCAACGGAAACCCAGAGGCCAGGCAATGTGACGGGAGATCATAAATATGCAGAAGAGATGGAGCCCAAATAGCGGACGTATGGAGCCAGGGCTCGCGGGGGTCGGGGATCTGGAGCCGGCCCTTCGCTGCCGCGGCCGCTCGAGCGGTGCCAAGACGGGGCAGGCGGCGCCGGCGCACTCCGGGCACCTAGCCTGCAAAAGGGGCCCCGGGCGGGCGGCCGGACACCTCGCAGACGGCGGGCAGCGGCCGCAGAGACCGCCGCCCCGGGGCTCCTCCGCCGACCCTCCGTCCGCCGCTGCGCCCGGCCCGCTGCCGCCGGGCCCCCGACCCGAGCCCCGGAGGCGGCCGCCGTCCCCGGCCGCGCGGCCCGGCTGCATGGAGCCCGGCCCGGTGTCCCGGACGGCCGAACCCGCCGCGGCGCGAGAAGCCACCGCGCGCCACGCCGAGGGCAGGAAGAAGATGGCGGCGGCCGTGGCGGCGGCGACGGCGGCGGCGGCCTCCCACGCGCCGCTGACGCCAATGGGGCGCGCCGGCCGGCGAGCCGCGGATGGCGGCGGCGGCGGCGGCGGCAGCGGCGGCCCGGGCTCCGGCGAGGGGCGGGGCGAGACCGGGAGGGGGCCGGCCGGAGGCGGAGGCCGGGCCGGAGGCTGGAGGGAGGCGGCGGGGACGGTTTGTTGTGCTCGGAACATGGCGGGCGTCGGCGATGCGGCCGCCCCGGGAGAAGGCGGAGGTGGCGGCGCGGCCGCCCCGGAGCGGGACGGCCGCGGCGAGGCGGAGCAGCCCGGGGGCGGCGGCGGTGGCGGTCACGGGTCCCCGCCGGCGCCTCAGCACACGGAGACGCTGGGCTTCTACGAGAGTGACCGGCGGCGGGAGCGGCGCCGCAGCCGCGCAGGTGAGGCGAGCGGGCAGCGCTAGGCCGCGGCGAGGGCTCCGAGGACGGCGGGGGGCGGCGTGCGACCCCGGGGCCCTGCCCCGCGGCCGCCGCCGCCTCCGGGGCCGCCCGGGCTGTGGGCGCGCGAGCCGCCGCGGCTCCGCGGCCGCTGACAGCTCGTCGGGCGGGGTCCGCGCGCGGCGCCGGGGGCTCCGCGGCACGCGCCCGGCCAGGTGTGGCCGAGAGACCGCGCTGCGGCCCGGGAAGTTCTGTCCCGAGCACTTGACCGCTTTGGGAAGGTCTTTCACAATGACCCCCGGGGGACCCTCACGCCCAGTTATCCTTGTCGAGCATCTCCCACGTCTCAGGGAGCTCAAAACTGAGAAGCTCAAGGCTGATTTCTTATTTTCCTGCCAAGGTGACTTTTTCGTTGTGTATTTTAAGTGAACTTGAGCCATAGAAACCTGTTAACTTGCCCTCCAAATTAAGTGTTCCTCGGCCGCAGCTGGCAGTGTGGTAATGGCAGTGAAGTTCAGTACTTTTGCCCAGAACAGAAATATTTAGTCCTCAGAATGTTACCTGTGAACTTTTCCTAAATCGAAACTTAAGCCTCTTACCAAAAAAAAAAAAAAAAAAAAAAAAACAAAAAAACCTGGCTGTGTAGGCATAGATGTCTTTGTGAATCTTACTTTCAACGACCAATTTCAAGCTTATTATTGTATTATTATTTTTAAAGCTGTAGGATTCTTTTTTAATTAAAAAAATTTTTTAAACATCTTATTAATTTTTTGAGAGACTGAGAGACACTGTGATCAGGGGAGGGTCAGAGAGGGGTGGGGGAGACACAGAATCCGAAGTGGGCTCCAGGCTCCGAGCTGTCAGCACCGAGCCTGATGT
This sequence comes from Mungos mungo, assembly GCA_004023785.1. NCBI lineage: Eukaryota > Metazoa > Chordata > Mammalia > Carnivora > Herpestidae > Mungos > Mungos mungo. Next base: position 251,673 of record PISW01001792.1, on the reverse strand, counting down.
GGGGCTCTAACCCACAAACCGTGAGATCATTACCTGAGCCGAAGTTGGACGCTTAACCGACTGAGCCACCCAGGTGCCCCTTTTTTTTATTTTAAATTGCACTTGTATTCATACTGTAGTTGTTTATTAGGCTTAAGAGAAAAAGAGATTTTGAGATACGTGTTTCATTGAATACAGTAATCACAGCATTTAAATTTTTATGTAATTCTAAGTTGAACAGCAGCTGAGCCATAACTCCATTGAATTTCTTCCACAAAAATTGCTTCTGCTGGGCGGTAGGAGCTGCGTTAGCTGTTATTTCCTGTAGTTTCAGCAAATAAAGGTTAAGTCTTCAGGCCTACTGCATTATTGATTGTAGTTGGATATTGACAGTGTAGGAATGCTCAAACATCAGAAGGCTGATCAGGTGAGATACCGTTTGATTTGTTAATTCTCAGAACTAGAGTAGGTTAGATTTTGAAGAGATCCCTGTCTTTGAAAAATGAAGTACACACTGTGCTTGTTCAGTCTTTTTTAATTAACCACTTAAAAATTCTCCACTGTGTTTGGTTTAGTTGTCGGTTAAATACTTGCTTTCAAGAGTATTTACTTTCTGAATTGGCAGGCTCTAAGTAAGACAAAGTATTAAGTCTCTCAACTGTCTGTTTACTGACTTAGACTTGAACAGTAAAGACACTCCGGTGCAAATGGAATCAAGTGTGGCCAGTTTTCACTAGAATGTCTTTAAAATATTTCTGAGTTTGAGGCGAGCCAATATTATAACAGCCTTTTCTGCATCCACAGAAAATGAAGTTGTCAGGAGCACAGATGTACTGGGCTCTTGGAATACCCGCTAACGTCCCTTCCTTAGCTCTTCCCAAGACGGGTCTGAATACCTGGTACCATGGACTTCCATAGACTTTGTCATCACGCATTTGTCATCAACATGAGTTTCTGAGCACCGTTTACTTAACACATTGGAAGCTGGACTCCTAACTTAAAGTTGCAGAAAGTCTGTCTAAGAGACACTTCCAGCTTTAGCTGTGGGGTTAGTCTTCATTGTCCCCCTAATTCCATCGTCTTGTGAGGGGAGATGATGGTGGAAACCCGTGGGGATCAAGATTTAGGTATGAATCCCAGGAATCCCAGGGATATTTCAGCAGTGCACTATGCAGGGCCGTTATTTTTCCCTCAGGTGGCTGTCACCTCTCTGCTAGTCACACAGCTCTTGCCCCACTGGCGTTCCCCCTCTGAGTCCGATGCCGCTTTGGTTGGAGCCACTCTCTGGAGATCAGAACTCTTACAGCCATTCTTCAACTCCCAGGCTGCTACGCAGCAGCTTCTGCTTCACCTTGCTTTTCTAGCATCACCCCTTTCTAGTACTCTGTCACCTTTCCCTCCTCTCTTCTCCAGACCTTAGAAAACTGTTCCCCCGGGGCTGGCCTGGGCCAGAGGGCCTTTGAGTGGCACCACCTAGTGTCATGTGGGAAGCATTTCTCCCTGAATCAAATGTCTTCCAATGTCTTGCTGCTTGCACTTAAGGTGTTCCTGGACCGTTGGAAAAAAACGGTTCTTGACCATAGTTGATACACAGCGTTGCATTAGTTTCAGGTGGACAGCATCCTGATTCAGCATCTCTGTGGGTTATGCTGTGCTGGCCACGAGTGACACCATGCAGACTTGTCCTTTTTTTTTTTTCTGGTGCTGACTCGGATGCCCCAGTCCTCCTCCCCAGTGTAGGGCAATCTTTGTTTTTCCTTTTTAAAGGCATAATCTTAGTGTCTTTGTGGCCTAACCCTCAGTTAGTTCCAAAATCCTCTTTATTATTTCTCCCAAGCCATTTAGAGCTCTTGTTGTTGGTTGGCCTGTCCCAATAGCCTAGGATTTCCTGAATGAATACACAGATGAGGTGCTTATCCACACTTTCCCCATCCAAGTAAAAGAATTCAAAACGTACTGTTTGAGGTTACTCTTTTTGCTTTATACCTATCTTGGTTCACTTACATCTTTAGAAAACATATATGAATATTAATTTGAGTATGAGCAGTTATATGTACCATGTACATGTATCTACATCAAGTGTAACCTTGCTTTTTTTTCTCATTTCAAACTCTTCAAACTACTTGGTTTTCTGGATGCCATCTTTGACTTATATGTAGTGGGGCAGCAGGTTGAAACTCTTCTCTGGTGCTAGTACTTCTGTCTTAACATAGTGTGCAATGGGTATTCCACTCATCATACCTGTTCTCTTTCTCTCTCCTAAATGTTCCTTGTATATTCCGCCGTGGCCGCATGTGGTCACTGTTCTTAGACTCTGGGTATAGTACGGAACTGTGGATTCATCTCTTCCATCTTCTGTTCCCACTCTTAACAATACTAACAACTTGTATTGTCCTTCCTAACACAAACTCAGATCATAAGTACGTGTTACCATGTTTTTGTACTCAGTCCCCACTTGACTCATCTGTAAACCTTCCTTTTTCGAAAAAAATGTTTATTTATTTATTTTGAGAGGGAAAGAGAGAGCAAGGGGAGGGGCAGAGAGAGAGGAGAGAGAGAGAATCACAAGCAGGCTCCGCCTGATCAGCACAGAGCCCATGGTGGGGCTCAGTCCCACGAACAGTGAGATCAGGACCTGAGCCCAAACCAAGAGTCGGATGCTTAACTGACTGAGCCACTCAGGTGCCCCTGTGAAAGTTCTAAGTGGGAGAGTCTTTATATAAGCTGTGTTCCCATTCAGATATTGAGGTCCAGCAAGTCAACTTTGGACTAAGAATTAGGCAATCTGTTCTTGGCTTGTTTTGGTTGTTGAATTGCTTTATATACTCTGTGCTTAGACTGCTTGCCTAATTCTTTGGCTCTGTTTCATGACTCCACTACTAAATAGTTTAGTATCTGAAGTACCTGAGTTGGCTCTAGTGCCCATGGAGACTTAACAGTAGAAGACTTGATGTAAAATAAGCCTCAGCTACTGGCGAGGATGAAACAGTACCTATATAGTGCAGGTGTTGGAATATGCACAGGGCGGGCGGTGGCCTTTAAAACAGAAGAGCTTCAAGCAGGGTTAAGGTTGAACAGGGTCGTGTCTGATTTCAACAGTGCCGTGGGGCCCGTGTTTTTCCTTTTGTTTAAATGCGGACTCTTGGGGCGTCTGGGTGGCTCAGTGGGTTGAGTGTCCGACTTCAGCTTGCATCATGATCTCACAGTTCGTGGGTTCGAGCCCCGCGTCAGGCTCTGTGCTGACAGCTCAAAGCCAGAGGCCTGCTTCAGATTCTGTCTCCCTCCTTTCTGCCCTTTCCTCACTCATTTTCTCTCTCTCTGTCTCTTAAAAATAAAGAAATGTTTAAAAAAAAATAAATGGTGACTCTCTACTTCTAGAGCTCACACTTGTTATCCAGCTCTTTTGCTGCTTTTCTCTTTCTTTTGTCCATTGTAGACCTCTTGCTTTACCTCCATGAGGGAAGGAGCAGAGGCAGGAAGAAGGTCTAAACCTAGAAAGGCCAACTGAACTCCTTTTCACAGTTCCCACAGAAGCCTTTGAGTGGGACACAGGTTTTAACTGTTCGTATTCTTTATGCACTATTATTTGTGTAATTGAAAAGTTAAGTTCTTATTACAAATAATTTATTTTTATTAAAATATCTTTTCATGGGACGCCTGGGTGGCTCAGTGGGTTACATGTCAGACTCTTGATTTCGGCTCAGGTCATGCTCTCACGATTGTGATGCTGGGTCCCACACTGGGCTCCCAGATGAGCACGGGCCTACTTGGGATTCTCTCTCTCCTGCCCTCCCCGCCCCTCCCCCAGTCTCATGTGTGCACACCCACACGCTCTCTCAAAGTAAATAAACAAACATTAAATAAATAAACAAAATACCTTTTTATTTAACCAGCCCTCATCCTCCATGGACTATGTTACATAGTTATCCCTGTGACCCCACATTTATCCTAATGGATGATTAAAGGCTGTTATTCTGATATTATACTCTAGTCAATTAATTTCTCATCTACAAAGGGAAGTAGTAATAATGGTAAAACTAGGAAGTTACTTGGAGTAACCACAGCCCTAGATGGGTAAGGTAAAGTAGCTTCATCACTCTGGCAAAGCCACCGCTCTGCTTTTAAAACTCTCACCTGCTTTATTTAACTAGTATGTGTAAACTAAACAAGCAGCAAAAAGTTACACATTTTGGTCTTTGACCGGTTCAGTGTCTCAGCTTTTTAAAATGTTTAACTTCATCCTAGTTTACCCTCCAGAATTCAGCCCTGGCTGCTCATTTGTGGCCCAGTTTGAGGAATGCTTGCACAAAACAGGTCTTTGGAAAGACAGTGCCATTGACAGATTAATGACATTCTGGTCCCATTTTTAGTCCTTAACCTGTCACCGTGTGACCTTTGAAAAAGTCACTCCTCTCTGTGTCCGTATTTTCTATCTATAAATGTATACATTTGTGAATAGCCTACCTTTTCTTAACATCTCTAAATGAGACTATAGGCACTATGCAGGTCTTAAAAACTTGAACGGTACTTCTCCTATTACTTGACTTGGGAAGACAGAATTGCTGTTGTATTGATTTCTAGTTGGCCTTGCACAAAGATGTACCTCTGAATTTGTGTAAAATTACCTGTAATATTTTCACGTAACCTTAGTAAAGTTTATTACAGTTTTACATTATTTAAGACCATGGAGATTTGCATGTTTCATATTTTCCTAACAGTTAACTTCCCTAACAGTTACTTTCCAATTTTTTAGTGGTCATTGCTATTTTAAGAAAGATATATTTGGCTGTATTACTTAACATATAAATATATTCATGATTACTCATTACTTTTAATTAATACTTTTGTATCATGGGTTCTTATTTCTAAAACAAGCAATCTCAGAAGATAATTAAACCTAGTCATCATTTAGAGGTGAGGAGAGCAGTTGATACTTTACTTTTTCTCAATTTAAGATACTAGATCGGAGTGCCTGGGGGGGTTCAGTCAGTTAAGCGTCCAACTTTGGCTCAGGTCATGATCTCACAGTTCATGAGTTCGAGCCCCACATTGAGTTCTGTGCTGACAACTCAGACCCTGGAGCCTGCTTCAGATTCTGTCTTCCTCTCTCTCTGCCCCTCCCCAGCTCATGCTCTATCTCTGTCTCTCTCAAAAATAAATAAACATTAAAAAAAATTTTTTTAAGTACTTGATCACAGAGCATTTTTTGTGGTGAAAGATGAATTTTGATTAAAAATACTCCGGAGGAACTGATTTGCATTTATGATTGGTTTTATTTTCCTTTTATGAAATATTCACAAGTGGCAAAACTTAGTTCTTCCAATGTAGAAGCACTTGTTTATATTATATGCTGACATTTCTTCTTGGTGAGCACTGGATAAATGAACTAAAATTGGTTGCCATCTAAAAAGTTGAGTGAGTGTTCAGAAAATTTGGATTATTTGGATTATTTTATTTTGGAAAATAATTTGCTCTTAAAATATAAAGACAGATGTTTGCCGTAACAAACGAGAGTGACGTTGACTAAGGAGTGAAATGCCACCACAGTATGGATAAAGTTAAGGTACACTAAGCAGAATTCTTGAGGGGTGGCACCCACAGGTGAAACAGTCGGCTTCTTAAGGAATTAGCCAGGCAGCTCTACCCACTAGAACAGGACAGGTAAGCTCAGGCAAATCTGTAGAATGCTAGAGAACAATATTTAAAACAAGAAGAGAATCATTGAAGCTGTGCTTGGGAACAGAAGATGAAGTAGCATCCTGCGGAGTGTGTCTGCGGCTAGGGAAAGGCCGAGCGGACTCACAAAGCAGCAAGCTTAACTGCCCAGCCGCAGGCCAGTGTAAGCCTCCTCTCCTTCAGTAGGAATCAGAGGACTCTTTCTGGCCAGTCGAAGCCAGGTTAGGGTGCAGTTATCTTGTCTTGTGTGATTGTCAGATAGGTGGATGCTAATTGTGGTGTAGGGGAGAAAACACACTGGACTTGGAGGTCAAGGATCTTGATTCTATTCCCTATTTACCTCTTAAACTTTCGGTGACTTTGGACAAGCCTCTTAACCTCCGCCATCCTCCGTTTCTTCATTTGTAAAACGTGAACACCATTATGTGCTCTCTGTAACTGTCAGGATTGTTGTGAGAATTTTGTGAAGTGCTGTGTGCAAGACCTTTGCAAACTGCCTCTTGGCAGAGTGGGAAGATCCTAATCCTTTAAGCAAGGCCAGTTTCTGAGCAGTGGGGGGGAGAAGAGAGTCAGACAAAGCTTCCGAAATATTTCATCCCATGAAGCTTGATTCTTTTGTTAGTATTGCTTTAATGCATCTTTAAAAACCGTTTCCTAGGCCATCAGTATGGTGTTAATTATAAGCAGACACTTCCTTTAGATTCAGAACTCACTGGGGGCTAGACATGGGGCAGATAGGGGTACATGGCACCTGCTTTCAAACAGCTTTATGAGCTGATTAGGGAGCCAACCAGTTAACAGTGTGACATCATAGAGGTAAACCCAGGGTGCTGTATGTGAAGACAAAGAGAGAATGGAGGGGGTCCCAGTTTTCCGGAAAGTACGTAAGCACTTGAGACAAAATAGGCAAAATAACCTAGTGCCCCAAAGCCTGTGTTTGATCTCAAATTCTGGCTCTACCACTTGCTTCCTATGTGATCTTGATGACTTCCTTACCCTCTCTGTCCCTTGGTTTCTTCATCTGCAAAGTGGACGTCACAGTAGACTATGCCCCATAGTTATGAGAGCTGTGCACTAAAAACACATTTTTATCATTTGAGTTTTTACATGTGTTGTGGAATTTAAATTGGTGTTAAAAATTCTTGCATTTCTAGACGTAGAATCCTGACACACCACTGTTTTATATGTAGAATATAGTTAAGACACTTTTGTGGGTTTGTATTATATGACTTGTTTATGGAAAATTAGTTATCGGGTTATATAGTTCATTGAATAGATTTATTTGCCGCATTGGCCTTTATCCATGAAAACAAGCTTGCAGAAGTAACATCAGTAAACACTAGGGAACCACCACACAGAGCTGGGTAATACCTCAGCTCCTGTGAAATTACTAGGAAGCAGCTCAAGACCTCGTGTGATGCTTCGCACCTGTCACGTGCTTTCATGCAAACCCTGGCTGGGCCCCTTGGCCGTCCGGGGTGGACTGCGCAGGTGGCCGGTGTTCTCAGACCGCTGCAGGCCTCGGTTTTCTGTTCTGTGACACTGAGATCCATGACTTGGGCAGGGTCACAGGACTAACATGTGATGGAGAGGATGCCAGAACCCCCTGCTTCTGGTCGCCAATCCCTGCTTCTCTCGTGGATCCCAACAAAACTCTTATTATGTTAAAACTCGGTCATCTGCAGTCATCAGGGAAGATGCCACTGCGGAGGATAATTTTCTCAGTAAATAGCGTACAGCTGTCTCAATCTTGTGCTTTAATTTGCCGTTTTAAATGTAAGATTCTGTGATGACCAGTTTCTGTATGTCCTTACCATGGCTGACAGGCCAGCAGGCCGCCCGCTGCCCTCCCTGCCCTTACTGAGGATGATGTGAGATCCTCGCCCAGACCCCAGGGCACACGCTGGTTGTGCCCGCCGCTGTGGCACCCTGTCCTTTTGGGGTGGAAGTTCAGATACCTGGGGGGTGACCCTTTACAGTCACTTAGACACACACACGGCATAGAGGCTCCTTATCTTCAGTTCTGCTGCATCCAGTGAGGTGCTGGGGCCTGTGGCCCTTCCTCTGCTCACCCTCCCAGTCTCAGAAAATTCTTTCCAGTAATGGGCTGTTTTCTCGAGAATCTGATATTCTCTGTTTTTGCCACTTCTGTTTTGATCCTGTTTTTGTCCTCTCTCTGCCATGGTCCTCTCCGTGATTTCCCCCCTCCTCCTCAGATCCATGCATGATGAGCACCTCTGGTGTGCATCCCTGGCCTAGCATGGGGACACAAGGTGAGGGAGGGACCCAGGCAAGAAAGTGCGCGGGAAAGGGTGCGGATTGAGTAGGGAAAGGCTGCCTTGTGTTCTGGGACCTGGAGATGTCCCCACGGGGAGGGCATCTGTGAGCATTGCCCGTAGGACACTGGAAGGGAATCTTTGCCCACCTCCAGTTTTCGAGAAAGGAGAAGCAGCATAGTAACTAGAGAATCGTGACCTAGAGATTTGGGGGAGGCAGCTGAAAACAGCCGGGGCCACATCCTAAGGGACCTGTGTCACCACTGCTGGGGTGTAGGACGCGGCCTTTGGGCCTGTGGAGAAGGGGGCACAGGAGCCAGAGCACGTGGGGCCTGGTGCCTGGGGTTTAGGACGCCAGGGAGCAAAGACTGGAGGGAAGGCGCCAGTCAGGAAGCCTGTGCTAGAACTGGAGGGGAGAGGAGGACCTAAGGAAAAGTAGCATAAAGAGAGGGGAAAGTTCATAAATGTTCCAGGGGAGGAATCACTGGGGCCTGGAGAGGGGAGAGGGCTGGCCCCGAGCTTCTAACATACAAGTGTGTCGCTGGTGGTGCAGGAGCTAGGGTCAGGGCCACAGCACAGGGTGGGCTGAGGGGGGAGATCTGAGCTCCGTTTGCAGATTAAATTGGGGGAGGGAGGTTGTTCCAGGTAGAGTGACCAGGAGGCAGCTGGGAGTCAGACGTGGTGACTTTTGGACTCAGGTGGTGGTTTTCATCTTAGACCGTGCAAGGGGAGGATGTATAAGGAGAAGAGAAGAGAGGGTGGTCGAGAGCACGTCAGGGAATACAGCCTTGTATTACTGTTCCTGCCACTGTAACTGGTGGTTTGTTAGGACCCGGGGACTAGAGCACGGAGTGGCAGACCCTTACAGGTCAGGTGGAGGAGGAGGAGTTGCCAAGGACACCAGGTCAGAGGAGTTGGGTGATCAGAGAGAGGAGCACCTGTGTGGAGGGTGGCAGGCAGAATGGGGATGGCGCTCCTGGGGCGGTGACTGCTGGGGCTCCCTGGTGTCCTGGAAAGTTCTGTTAAGTTCGGTCTCTCCTGCCTTCTAGGGGCCCGCTGCTTCTCAGTGTTTACACCAAAGGATTGATAGTTATGATATATTTATTGATAAATGTCAGATAATCAAAACATCCTTTCCTCTCTAATTGGAAAACTGAACTGAGTAAGAGTATAAATTTTATCTTCCACTGGTTTGACTCTTCTTGTGTGCAGCTCAAAAGGCTTTCTTTTTCTCCCCTTCAAATGGCACGTCTTGTTCAGGATGTAGCCAGCCTGTAACATGTTAGAAAGCCCCTAATCAAAAGTTGTACTCTGCGTGGGTTTGGTGACACTCAGGCCTTCTGATTTGACATCTGTTAATATGTGAACAGTACCCTTCACCTCTGGTGTCGTGGCTCGCTGTGCATGTACTGAAAGCGTCATGCTCACAGCACACTTGATGACCCGGCCTGCCCTGCACGGGGCTGCAGCCGGGGGAAGTCTGCTTTTCTCTCCATCTCTTTCAATCCCCAGATATCTCTCACGGTATCACCACCTCTCCAGAGAGATGACGAGTCCGGAATTTAAAGAAGTGTGTGCACGCATGTGTATATTTTTGTTTGTAACGTAACCTCTGTACACGAACAGGCCATTTGATCTGGTGCTGAGAACTAGCCATCCCTTCAGTGCTGGAGGAAGTAAGTTGTTTAAGGCCCACTGGGAAGACCCACTGGTTCTGGGTCTTCCAAAGGGCTTTGCAAGGGGTTTTCGACTGTATACTCTTCTGCATACCTGCAGACTTTAAATCCCAGCACCCATGTAAGATGCAGTTCTAGGACTCAGTACTCATGAATGAAATCCACATTCCCTCTCTGTCAGTTTTTGGAGGGAACACCAATACTGTATCTGGTAAAAGGACCACAAGGGCCAGTTCAGAGCAAAGAGGACAATTTGAAATCTTTGTTATCCTGACTTCCGAAAGAGGGCTTGGCCTCCTGGGGAGTAAGAATAGGAAGGTGATAGGAGTCTGGGTACTGAACAGTCATTGAGGTGGTGGCCCATCAGGGAAGCATAACATGTTGGAAGTGGTTGGAACCTTAGCGTCTCATCTCAAAGTCTGCAGGTACAGCCAAGGGGAAAGCACTCGTTTGGCATTATTTTCTCTTGAGACGGGATGGCTCTGGGTGAATCTGTTTTGGAGGAACAGAGGGAACAAGTGAACAAATCCAAAGAAAGGGAAGTTGTTCAGATCTGCTTGAGGTCCTACTTTGTATGACTCACTGTGATTATTATCCTGTTGGTAAGACTTCACCAGGGAAACGGCATTATTTAGATACTTTTGCAGGATCTCCAGGGCTGAGGAAGAAGGAAGGACTTGCACTGATACATGTCATCGTAGTTCCCCCAGGATGGATTGTGCATTGGAGCAATGCTTATTTAGGTGACTTGGCTCCCTTATAGCATAAATAGAGTCATATACGTGTGTGTGTGTGTGTGTGTGTGTATACATACATATATAATATTCATTTTATACATACTTGCTCTCAACTCATTTTACCTCCCTCTGTCCATCAGTCCAGATCCTATATCACCAAAAGACCTAAGACTGGGCTCTCACAGACACCTTCCTAACTATTCTGGCTCATAGTAATCATTCCTTCTATATTTCTGTGGCGTTTTCCCTTTATACCACACAGAGTAGCAATTGTCAACAACTTTTGCTGATCATTTGTATGTAGCTGTTCAGTTCTGGGCACAGAATTATAGATTGGTTTTTTTCTCTTTTTGTTTTATATATGTATTATCTGTGGCCCCGGCTAGCATATAAGTTTCTTGATAAATACTGTTCTTTTTGTTTTGTGTCATTTTCTTTTCCTGTAGAGCTTTCATTGTTGAGGTTCCTCAGTGCTGAACTAACAAGAGGGTACTTCCTTGAACATAATGAGGCCAAGTATACAGAAAGAAGAGAAAGAGTATACACTTGTATGCGAATACCAAGAGAATTGGAAAAGGTACTATTTTTTTTTCTTTTATTAGACATCATTTTGAAAGTTATGTCAACATGTTAATTATATGAAAATAAACCATGAATAGCTTGAGTTGAGTTAACTGTTGGGAATCATGTGATCATAGGTGATTAAATATATTGGGATGTAGGAATTCCCATATAGGAAGAGGCTTAAAAACGTATATTTAAGTAAGAGCGAGTGTTTCTTTACTTTGCTACATGTTAAACTTACCATATTCCCACTTGTGTCCCATCCAAATCCCTTCTGGAGAACTCATCTCTACTCCTTTAGCTCTCATCGGTCGTGTTGTAGGAGGAGCAGCATTGTTCCCATTGGGAATGAGAAGTACTGAATTTCAGCCCTTTTAAAGGTTTCAGTTTCTGAGAAAGTCTTTATATTTAAAGACACAAGTTACAGTCTTTTCAAAGAAAAAGGCAATTCGTTTCATCAGTGCCGCAGAAAACCTCACATGCTGGGGTGGGTGCAGCCACAGCAGCACTGAGTACGTGCGCACCGCAGTCCCCCTGGTCATGAGTCGAGTCTGTGAAGACCAGTCACACAAATGACAGGAAGGCCGCTGTTTTCCCGCTGCATTGCTTCCGTTGGTAAGTCTGGGCACTGCCAAGATTTCTTGATAGAAAGAAGAATTAGGAAGGAATTCAGCTTCAGCTATATTGGAACACGGTTTCATACCTTCATAGTAACATGGAACTTAACAATAGTCTCATCACTTCCTTAGAATCGTGTTTTCTGTCGGAGTGGCTTTCAGAAGAGTTTTGTTGGTTAGCTTAATCAGAGTGTTCTCTAATGGGGTGCAGAAGACGGTGAGAAGTGAGGACCCCACTGGCTTGGCTGATTGTGATCTTTTATTTCTGTCAGTCTATCAGTGTGGTAGAGGGAAGGTGGTAGAAGTGACAGTTTGAGAGGCGTTGCTTCACACGGGTTCTTGGTGGCGCGTGACCTGCTGAAGTCGTCGGGAGTGCTGTGTTAGGGCCGGGAGCGGTGGGAGCAGGTGCAGATCGGAGCGAGAGCAGTCGAGACAGTGAGATGGTTGTTGCCTGTGTTCGGGATCATTATGCTCAGTTATGATTGTGTGGCTGCTTTCCCAGGGAGTCTGAGGTGGCCGAGGGCCCGGCGGGTGAGATGGGGGAGTGGGGGGCGCGCTCTGCACCGCTGCTCCCCCAGCGCAACGGCGCCTTGATTTTGCATATTGGGATTTGTTTAAGATTTTGGCCAGGCATGGCATGTAATGTTTCTTCTGCTTGCCAATAATAAGAATAATTATTATTGTTATTATTATGTCTTTCTTAAAACACTTCAACCTGTTTCCTGAGCTCACTTTTTTCTTCGGATGATAAGCCGCGGCAGGGGAGTGTGAGGACGCACCACAGTGGCAGCTGGACAGATGGTCTGCTGGGGCCTGTGTCCTCACACAGGACAGTGCCAGCCATGGTCAAGTCTTACCCACCTGGTCTCTTCCAAGGAAGGGTTTCCTCCCACCTGTCTGAGTAGCTGTGGATTCCCATTTTTCTCTGGGGAGAGCTCAGAGAGGTTTGCCTGCAACCCACAGCCAAACTGTGGACACGCCCAGGGGGTTCCTTCAAAGCAGGAAGTGTGTGTCTGAGCCCTTTTATTCCCCCTCCTGTAGCAGAAATGATGAGCAGCAGCAGCAGCCCTTGTGATGATGACCTCATCAGAGGCCGTTTCAAAGCGCACATCGGTCTCTCTTCCTTTCCAGTCACATTGGAATGCCAGGCAGTTACTCCATAGATTTCCCGCAGAAACGTGCAAGCATTTCACAATTGTTACTGTGACTGTTGTCTCCTGGGGAAAATGCCTGCAGGTCTTGGTAAGACTTCAGTATAAACCAGTGCTTTTCACACCATAGTGCATTAAGAGACCACTGATGCGTTGAATAACCCATGTCGTAGGTTGCAGTCAATTAGGACTTTTTTCTAAAGAGAAGACTAGAAAAGCATCAGAGTGCATTGCCTATAGAGGGTAAGTATTTTCTCATAAAACTTTTGTTTTATTTGTATGCGTGTAAGATGTGTAACATCAGGAACGTTGAGTTAACACTGCTCATGCACAATTGTAGAAATCTTCTAGCCCCGTTTCCCATCACAGAGGCTTTTGCTTTAGGCCTATTTAGGATAATTCGACTTAGTCCCTTAGAACAACACTTTAGAAGCTTCATTGCCTAAAATGTACAAAAGGATGTGCGTTTATCGGTTTAGAGAAGTTTTCCTCGCGAAGTGAAATGTAGAGGGAAGCAGAATTCGATTTCAGTTTAATCCCAGGCATAACCGTCTCTCAACAGTGCAGGTTCCCTCTAGCGTCTCAGAGGCCTGCGTTCTGTGAGTAGGGTTTCACTTCAGGCTTTTATTACGGGAGTTAAGGGACTTTCTAGATATCCATGTCCGTAAATTCATTGTCTGATGTGTACTACCCAACATGTAATACCTTTCCCTGATCTAGAACACTTCTAACACCTAACACTGTGCATTTTTTTCCTTGTTTTTTGGTAGATGCTATGTTATTTTCATCTAGCCTTTTCAGGAAGAGAAACTTGATAATTAAAGAGCACTTTGCTTCTACAAATGTTGCACATGCTATAAAACACATAATTAATGTTTATATTTTCAAGTCAAGAGAAAGGTCAACTCAGTATCTCTTACTGAACCTTTTTACCTAATATAAAAATCCCAGAATTTTTGTGTAATCTTGTCAGTGGATAAAGCCATTATACTTGACATTCAAAAAAGATGAATTGCTTATATATTTAAAATCGTATTTCTAGTGGCTGGCACTTTTTTTCCCCCCACATTTGAACTTCTCATTTTGATGTATTTTGGAATGTTTTGTTGGCTTTGGGGGAGCATTTCTTTTTTTCCACCACAAACTCCTTACCCCCTGTGCGCACACACCCCTTGGGTTCTTGTCCTGGTTCTGTTACTCACCACATGTACGATCGTGTGGGGGCTGTGTTTCTCTCTTTATACAGCAGAGTACCTGGAACTACACTGTGTCTGCCTTCTGAACTGAGAGGCAGGATAGTCAAGGGCATGAACTCTAAAGCCAGCCTGCCTGGATTTGCATCTTGACTCCACCATTTAGCTGCAAGGCCAGGGCGCCTTGGGGGGCTCAGTTGGTTGAGTGTCCGACTTCAGCTCAGGTCATGATCTCACAGTTCCTGAGTTCTAGCCCTGCACTGGGCTCTGTGCTGTCAGCTCAGAGCCAGGAGCCTGCTTCTGATTCTGTGTCTCCCTCTCTCTCTGCCCCTCCCCCACTTGTGCTCTGTCTCTCTCTCTCTCTCTCTCTCTCTCTCTCTCAAAAATAAATAAACATATTAGTCTCGAGGCCAGTTTGCTTCTGTCCATTTGCCTCTGTTTTCTCATCTGTATATTAATTATGTGGTAGCCCCTTTGTAAATGTTTTAAACTGTTTTATGGCCCTCACTTCAGCAAGTTGGAGAATGCCCTGCCCTGGGAGAACAAGAGAAATTTTGGAAGTTTCTTATCTCTGGGTTGTGTCCCAGCAGGTGTCTCCTCCCAGTAGGGGTAGCTGTCTGCTCCCTCCCTCCACCCCGCCGTGCGGCAGGGTATATATAGATGCCGTGAGGTGTCTGGTGTCCATGGTTCCCCAGGGTCCCACTCTGATCTCATAGGATACTTTTAATCTTCCTCCTTCACTTGCTGCTAAATTTGACTTTTCTAACCCAGCAAAGGGCGTGATTTTCTGACTCTGCCTTCTTGGGTTGCTGACCACAGGCAGAAGGCGCCTGTGGGGGAGAACTGTTTTCTTCCCTCTGTCTTTGTGACCAGGCTGTCTTAGAGTGAAGTGTGTCTCTTTCATGAAGGATTTAGCTGATGGCCGAGAGGTGACACGTCCCATCACCCTGACATTTGCTGTCAGGTCCTCTAGAGTCTGGCCTCCAGCAGTGACTGGAGCTGATGGTTAGGTCAGACCACAGCATTTTAACCAGAAGCTTTGTGACATCAGGGTGGGGTCACTGGTTTCTTAGAAAATTCCTAGTGAGTAAATGCTCACTGCTCCATAGCCCCCTTGCCTTGGCCACTGACATCCCACCTCTGGCAGCTGTTTCTGGGTTAATAATAAAGAAGATAGTGGTTATCAAATAAGAAGTGGGTGCCAGGCACTGTCCTAGGCTCTTTAAGCGAGTTAGCATTAAATCTCCCCCACGGCCACATACGATACGTGTTCTCCTCAAGTCCCGTTTTCTTCATCTGCCCTGACATGGCGGTCATGCTGGTGTTTGCACTGCACGGAAACAGTTTTTCCTGCCGCATAAGGGTTCCCAAACTTCAGGAACTAGTAAGGAAGTGCTCACCAAAGTATTCTTTAAGATTCCCTAATATGTTTAAATGGTAATTTAGAGAGTTACAGGTCACTTGCTTATTGATTTATTGGTTTTCTCAGTGTGTTTTGAGTGCTGTGTTCAGGCACACTGTCGGGGTGATGAGAAAAGGAGGTGGATTTTGCACCTGCGTTTTAGAGCTCGGGGGCGTAGGTGGGTGTGTGGGAAGATCCAGAGGCAGGAGGTCGCTAGGCACAGGGGAACGCTGGGAGGGCAGGCTGCACCCAGAAAACTGCGTGGTCAGACCCGGCAGTGGAAGCCACTCTGGGAGGGTTCATAGGAAGACTTTCACCTGGGTGTGTGGGAAGCCACCTCACAGTGGTTTTAAAGTTTGCTTGAAGAGTCTGGAGGAAGGAGATCTCCGTTGTTCCAACCGACTAATGAAGCCAGCCTGGACTCAAGCCCTTGCTGTCTCCATTCTGCCGTCGTTGGCAAATTGGCTTCTGGTCCTTGTGCTTGTCGCCGTTTAGCAGAAAGATGGCAGCTGCGCCTCAGGCGCTGCCTCTGCGTTACCATCCAAAAGGAGAGGAGAGGGACAGCTCTTCCAGGAAGGGAGGTGGGTTGAGAGTGGCGGTCGGGTTAGCCCCCGTCAGCTCTGCTGCAGGAAACTCCGGACAGAGGTGTTCAGCGTGGATTGGCAATGGTTCGAGAAGCAAGAGGGGCTCAGGATCCATGTGCATAACCTTCCTCCAAATTAAAAGATGGCTTTATTTGTTTTACCTCTTAAGAAGTACAGTCCTTGTGTTAAATACACATCAGGTGTAGGTGGTGATCATTATGAAGTCTGTTATCAAAGTTACTTCCTCCTGTGGCTACATATGTTTATATGACTTAGCCAGTCATAAAAAGTAGAACTAAAATAAAAATATATTTTTTACCTTTCTTTATCTGGAATGCCATGCTTTTCGGCAATCCATTAGTTCATTGTTACCATCTTTTGTACGTCATAGTTATTAATTGCATTTTTTTAAAAGGAACTCAACTGAGTAGTTTTAAACGGAACTACTTAGTTGTCTTAAGAATCCAGTAAATTCTTCTAAGCTTTAAATTTGTGAGATTGAAGGTATAAGCATTTTGTGGGTACAGTCCACATAGGCGATTGGTGTTACTGAAAAGGATAAAGACCCCAAATCAGTGTGATTTGGGGTCAGAGTTCAGTAATGTTAACTTTTCTGCTCAGATCTGCGAGTGATAGCCAAATGGCCTGATCAAGGTGTTGAACCTCCTTTGACTTTGACTTCCTTTGTCAAAGACTAGGGGTTGGACTGGGGCACCCTGAGGGCTGTTAGTCCACAACTCTGAATAAGTTTGAGTGTGAGGAACAGAGGAAACAGGAGCAAGTGGAGAGATGCACAGAAAAGGACATTTTACTAAGTTAGTGCAGGAACTTAGTTCTGCTTTTTGGGGGGGCCAGGGGTGTACCATTTAGAAAAAATAATTCGACAAGTTGTTTTCAAAACAACAAACTTACTCAAAATATCACATAAAGCGGTTTCCTTGTTTCTCAGTGTGAGAAGAAACGTTAAGAAAATGTCAACAGCCGTATGTGTCATCTTTATGTCAACAGAACAGTCCTGGGATTTCATGGTGAGGCGAGTAGGGAGTACTTACCCGGACCCATGGTTATGGCAGCGATCTCTTGGGCACCTGCTTTCGTGGAAGTGTGTTTGGGGAATCATCCCCCTGAGTTCTTCTCATGATGCAGTCTTGTGTGTGAACACACCCTGACTCAGATGTCCCACCGTGAGGCTGCTACGAAGCAGGAAAGCCATGGGGTCCGCAGTTGTCAGAACCCAGCACTCCAGTGGCCTAGGCTGGTGCCCATCTGGTTTTGTCTAAGGCCTGTTGCTCCTGCTCGGAGTGCTGGTCACAGCGGCCCCTCAGGCCCTCTGCAACCGTCTTACCTTTCTTGACTCTCTTGGAGGACAGCCAGCAGCCCCTCCAGAAGTGGGACCTGGAGGAGATGGGGCACCTGACATCTAGCCCTGCCACCTGTTCGGTGTATAGAACCCATCCGATAGTTCTAGACAACCAGCCAGAGACTTCATTCCTCTGCCCCATTCATTGATGTAGTTAAAAGACAACTTAAGAATTGGCACGGTGGGGCTCTGTTGATCTTTCTGAATCCGTAACTTATTTCTTCTCATTAGCTTTGGAAACAGTTTTAAATCTGTCTCTTCCTTTCACTTTCCATGGGTTTTATCAGGCCCTGTGATCTCTCACTCAGGCTGTTAGTCTCCTTACCTGCCCCCTCTGCTTCTCTCAGCCTGCTCTCATGCTGCTCATCACTCCCTGAAAAAGTCGATGGAGCCGAGAAGTGGTATGGTGGTAGGACCAGCGGCAGCACTGTCCCTTAGCATGACTCTCAGACGCGCAGCCTTGCGTATCACGGCCCTGTTTGCTTTTGCAAATGCCTCGTAACGGTCCCTGCTTCAAGGGTTGTTGTGAGGATTAAATAAATTAATGTGGGTCAAGTGCTTAGAATATAAGGGTATTCAGCGTGACTTAAAGGGAATCAAGAAAATCAAGACTTTTCCATATATAGAGTCTTTTTACAAATTAAAATCTTCAACTTATTTATTTACCTCTTAAGAAATTTATTCCTCATGTTAAAGTATATGTCAGGTGTAGATTGTGATTATTATGAAGGCTTTTATCAAAATTACTTTGTTTTCCATGATTGCAAGTGTATATGTCATGCAGACTTCCTGGGGGTGTGAATTCAGGTGGATAAAAGTTATTATAGGGATGCCCTTGAAGCAATAATTGCTTTCAAACTCAGTCAATTGTAAACTTTTTAAATTGCCAACTTCCTCTCCTAAGAATGATAATCCATTCTTCTCATAATGGAACCCTGCTTGTGGGTTTGTTGAGAACTTCTGGAATGTAGGATCAAGATACGTGTTTTTTAGTGATTACTGGAGATGGTTTCTGTCCCTCTTGAGTAATGATTACATTCTGGCCACGCAGCCACCTGCTCACACTGCACCCAGTGTGCCCTTCTCTTTGTTCAAAATCCTGTGCCTTTCTACCGCGCCTGCCAAAGTCTGGTGCCCATCGTGTCTCCTCTGTGGGCGATCCTTGCTAACTCTGTTCCTCCTTCCCCTGGGTGTACATTCCCCCAACCTGCCCACCCTGCAGTGTTCCCAGAGCACGTCATTCACCAGCACGTACTACCTGGCCTGTGTCCAGCTCACTCGATTGTGAATTCCCTGAGGAAGATGTCCTTCCTAATGACCTTTTATCCCCAGTGTAGAACTGAGCCAGATACGGTCTCTGCTCTTGCAGGAGGAGACCGAGAGCTTTATAAACTGTGAGACCAGGGAAGAAAAGGGAAACACTGCTTCCCACTGTTCTCCTTTCCAGCTAACACTCCAGGCCAGCCACCCTCCACCAGCAGATGCTATGTGGTGGTCATGGTGGGGGGATGGTGTTCAGAATCGCCAGGAGATGGTTTGTGTCACTCAAAGAGGTGTATTCCAGAACTGTGGCTTTTTAATTTTAGCCCTGCTCCATTCTCCATGGAGAGAGATTGGCATTTTTATTGATTTCTTTGGAGGTGAGCATTTTTCAAATGATAAAGAGCAATAGTATTAGGTTGAAAATGAAAGTGGGAAGAGCCCGTTGTGTAAATTTTCACTAGCACATGATGACTTGTTGACCAACAGTGTTACAGAATCCCTGCCATTTTGTAGTTTTCTTAACGCTGAAGTTGAGATTTTAAAAGCTATGTAAAATCTTTTTTTAGGAAAATACATATAAAGCCAAATGCAGTAGCAAGGCTGAGGCTGGGAGGATGAGTAGTAACAGGTGTCATTAATAGAAACAGTGCTTTCGTTTTCAGAGTCGTGTGTTCTGCTGATGGACGGGAGTCTGGCCCTGCCTCCGGCTCACAGATCAGGCCAGCTCCCGAGTCTCCGTGCAGAGCGGGGACTGAGGGCGGTGGTTCTCGCCTCTCAGAGCCGAGCGGGGGTTGGACGGAGGCCGTGTGCATAGAGCCCAGACGCACCGCACGGTCCCCGGGGAAGCTTCCCACGTCCTTCCAGACAGGCGCTCCTGTGAGACACAGGGGGCCACTAACATGTCTGTCCTGGGACTATTTCTACTTAGTTTTTTATTCTAAGGATTTCGTAAGAGCTGCCTCATTAATCAAACAGATTATTTCAAAATAATCTATTTCCATGTAAATTTTAATAAATCTCGACTTTCAGAATGAATTTTAAGAGATATTTTCAACTTGGGGTGCCTGGGTAGCTCAGTCGTTTAAGCGTCTGACTCTTGGCTTCGGCTCCGGTCATGATCTCACAGTTTGTGAGTTCGAGCCCCACATTGGGCTCTGCACTAACAGCACGGAGCCTGCTTGGGATTCTCTCTTTCCCTGCCTCTGCCCTTCCCCTGCTTGCTCTGTCTCTCTCAAAATAGATACACAAGCTTTTTAAAGAAAGATATTTTCAAATTGAGTATCTGCAGTTTGTGTCTCAGAGCTTTTCCTTCACTGTTGTAGAAAGAGTCTCCCAGTGTGTTCTTACTCGAGAACTCTCTGCAGAGCTCCCTGGGCCTCTTAGAACTGTCTCCACTGCCCCTGTGTCTGCCTGGGAAGGGAGCTGAGTTCCACCCAGCCTCTCCCTCTGGGGACCTGTGTTTCAGAGGGTGCGTTACCACCCCTTAGCGGGTTGTGAATTTAGTGAAACCAGTACTGCTTTATAAAAGGGGAGTAGAAAGTATCAACCTGTATTCTATGGAATAGAAGTTAATCTTATTTTGGTAAGACTTTTCTTTTGGGTTTTTGAGTATATATAAATATGTGTGTAGTGAATTACAACAGTGTTTTATTGGTGGATCATAGTCAGGGTCGGATTGCTCTTTAGGCAATTTGTCCTTTATAAGACTTGACTTTTTTTTTTTTTTAAGACCAGCCTTCTTAAAATAGTGGTCATATATTTAATTAAGCCATCACAGTCTCTGCCACATGAGAGCTGTGCAATGTTTGTTTGATTAAGAGGGAAGGAGGAATAACTCAAAGAATGAGTGTTAGCCCTGAGAACATTTCACACAAAACCATGTATATAGCATTTTGTCTTCCATTCCTGGGAAAATAACAGAATGGGAAGCAAAAGCCAAGGAAAAAAAAAAAACCTCTCCAGTGTCTGATTTCGTTTTGGAATATTTCCATCATGCTTTGGTCCTTTGCCGCATCTTCATTTTCCGCTTTGTTATGTATGTAGCGGTCAGCGTGAAGAGATGTCGTATTCATTCTAAGGCCTGCCGTGTGAAGGTGAGATGGGAGTGAAGTGAGATCTGAATCGCCAGACAGGACAGTGCACTGAGCCTGGGGTGGCAGCGCTGGGGAGGGCGAGAATGACGGGAAATGGGTGAGCCCAGAGTGTCCTATGCCCAAGGCCAGACTGCTAGCTAGTGGGACAGATGTGCCCCTGGGCTGTAAGAAGAGGCACAGTCAGAAAGCATTGTGCTGTTTAATTTCAGTCAGAACCTGGTGTGTTTTTATTTTGAATCTTCAAGTGACGTTTAAGGGAAGGCAGGAGGGTTTTGTGATTCTCAAAAGGGAAACAGAGAGTGGCATATGACACCGAGTCCAATACAGTCCCACCTTGGATATTTTGGAGGGGTTTGCGTTAGCCATTGCTTCAGACTGCTTGATCCCCGTGTAGTGATTTGGTCCAAATAAAAAGGAAATAGTGAGGGCCTGTTGTATCAAGATGCCACGCACAGTAATGGAAGGTGTGAAGGTACGCATCATTCCCTTATACGTACTATACCCACAGCTTTTCATTCTTAGTAACATGTTTTCAGAGTTAGCAATAAGTCTCTGTATGTGGAATTTATTTGCTTTTTATAAATTCAATTCATTACATGTCTTACTTGCATATTTTAAACGACACCAGGTAAATCAGCAAGATTAGTTAGCACAGAGAAAATTGTGTTAATCCATATGTCTAGTAAAAATATGGGGTAAGTTCTTTTTGCTCTGCTCAAACTGCTTCGAAGAGAACATGTAAGGCCTTGGGTCAGCAGACTCGGGCTTGAACGCCAGTCCCTGTGCTCTGACCCACAGCCTTGGGTGAGCATTCAGCTTCCAGAGCTGTGGTTTCTTCAAGCATCCGGTAGGGATGGTAATAAATGCCTCCAAGAGCTGTCAGGAGGATTAAGTCTCGGGCTCTTACTGCTGTGGCTGGAAGGTGTGAGCCCCGGTGACCTTGCTGCCCAGCCCCTCTATGCCCCTCTACGCTCGGGGTGGCCTCATGAATTAGCCGAGAAATGCCCTGCGGGCTCACACTGCCCCTGGCACGCCTGCTCTACCTCCTCAGAGGGGGAATGTTTTTAGGATCACATATTGTTTATTAGAAAGTTTTCTCGTAAGGAATTTAAAAGAATCTTTGCTTTATGAGAAAGTGCAACATTCCAACAGCAGGTACAGTAGTTGAGTCCACTTTCCCACATTTCTAAACCCTGAAAGGCATTTCTGTTGCTTTTCTTGTGTGTCCTGTGTTCCCACTATGTCCGTGCCGTCTCTCCGCCCGGCTGAAATTTCCTTAGACCGCAGCCACTTACTTTCCTTCCATTTTTATGTTGCAGTCTGTTTACACTGACCGCTCCAGGCAGTCCATGGTCAGAGTACCGTGTGAGATTATTGCTTGTCCACTTGGTTTGCTGGGCTGGTTTAAAATGCAAAGAGAAAGGCCAGTAGACCTCTGTTACTGTTGATCACCGTGAACAATGCGAAGACTAATCCCTCTAAGCCAGAGATAGGTGACTGCACTTTTATTCTTTAAGAGAAAGTTTTAGTCTTCATAATTTCTTTCCTCCTCTGTGCTCTTGCTCTGCTTCCTCTCTCTGGAAACTTCTTCCTCCTTCCTTCCCCTCCCCCCGTCATCTGCCCAGTCTGCCCTCTCCATGTGACAATAACCCTCATCTTCTCACATGTCTTTAAGCGTTTCCTCTGGAGTTTCCTAAATCTCCCCAAGTTGGTTTGGCCATTCTCTCTGTAGGGCTCCTTTGTCCCTTGTAAACTTGGTGCTGTCATAGCAGCAGTCTCTGTGTGGGTCCCTCTGTGCTGGAATATGAAGAACCATAGTAAGGGCTGAAACCTTGTCCTGGTGTCATGCCTGGTGGGCTGAGCATGTTATGTGGCCCATACTCGCAGCTTAGTGGATGTTGGATGAATGAATAACGTGCGTACCCCCAGCGTGAGGTCATGAGAAAGACAACCACTTACTCTCCTTCCCAGTGTGCTGTCTCCTGTTGCATACACACTGAAATTACCTTCTGGGATGTGCAGGCTTCTAGTAGTTTCTGCCTTTGGAATGCAACCCATAGTCAACCAGGAAACAGAGAAAGGCTTCTTCGTGGCAGGAGAGTAAGAAATAAGGGCCACTAGCTTTGCATGGACAACGCCCAGTCTCCTACCGCACTCCTTTGTATGTGAAACAACGAAACAGATGCGGGGCTGTGCTGGCAACAGACAGGACGCCTGACTGACCAGCGACCGTGGAGGGAGGACTGGAAGGTGGTTCGCAGCACAAGACTTGGTACTTCCCTCGGTGCTCATAGTGGTCTAAACTGTTTTATAAAAACAGAACAGCTATTAGGGTGTCTATATTCTGATTAAGAAATCTGGGCCATATATGTATATATTCTTTTGAGACATTTTGCAAAAAATTAATAAAATGTGTCCTTTCTTCTTTTAAAGTTTTGTGAGGGCTTCTGTAAGAGAGCACCAGAGACGGGGGGACTCGAGCAGCGTGGGTTCTAGTTTCCCACAGCTCTAGAGCCTTGAAATAGAGAGCAGGGTGTGTGTCAGCCGGGGGGTTTCTCCGGAGGCCTCTGTCCTTGGCTGACAACGTGGTGACGGTGTCTTCTCCGTGTGTGTTTGTGTCATCTTTCCTCTCTCTGTGTCTGTGTCCAGATTTCCTCATCTAATAAGGACACCAGTCATATTGGATTAGGACTCACTCTAATGACTTCACTTTAACTGAATTACCTCTTTAAATATAAAGAACCTGCCTCCAAACACGGGCCCTCTCTGAGGTACTGGGGATTAGGGCTTCAGCATAAGCATTTTCGTAGGACGCAGTTCTGCCCATTGCATTGTGAATTTTAAACTACTTAATATATTTACATGGGACAGTTCACTGTCAAGGTTTCATGACAGTTACGTGTGAGGACGCTGGGATCGCACCATGCTTGTGTGTCAGACGCAGAAAGGCACCGCTCCTATAAGAGCAGAGTTTGGTCTCCTGGCTGTGGCTGCTTCTCCAAGCCAACAAAAAACTCCACCCTCCTGTGAAATATAGTCCTGCGTTTAACAGGAAAAATGTATAATGCTACTTAAAAATAGGAAGGATGTGGCAAGGGAACAAGAAAGAGGAAGAGGTACAAATATTAGCAGCCACTCCTCCAATTAAGAATAATGCCTTCTCAGGCGGCTGTGTGGCTCAGTCAGCTAGGCATCCGATTTCTGATCTCGGTTCAGGGCATGATCTTACAGTTCATGAGATCAAGCCCCACATGGGCCTCTGTGCTGGCATCAGGGAGTCTGCTTGGGATTTTGTCTCTCCCTGTCCTGCCCCTCCCCCTCTTGTGCTGTCTGTCTCTCTAAAAAAAAAAAAAAAAAACTTAAAAAAATGTCTTTTGAGTACAGCAAATTTGAGTCCATGTGAAATTGTGGTAGAATTAGTAATCACTTTATAAATCTGTGACATACAGTATTTTACAGGCGCCTGGGTGGCTCAGTCATTTAAGTGTCTGACTTCGGCTCAGGTCATAATGCCACAGTTCATGAGTTTGAGCTGTCAGCATGGAGCCCACTACGGATCCTGTCCCCACCCCCTCTCTGCCTCTATCCCACTTGCACTCCATCTCCCTCAAAAATAAACATTAAGAAAAAAAATAGGACAGTATTTTAACCCAGTATATGTCCTAGTCTTTCCCATCCACGAAGCACTCTGATAAACAGGAGACAGCCAAATCATAAAGAGTAAAGTTAGAGTTAAAGACTGTATCTGAAAGATTTTCAGCAATATCTTTCAAGTCTGAGGAAGTGCACATCAGGTGTTTCATTGTCATGGTCGGGCAGATTTTTCTTTTGAGTAATTGACTTCTCCAGGCGGTAAACGAAGGCTTCTGGGAGGAGAACGACGAACGTGCACTTCGAAAAGGGATCGTCATTAAACGTGGCACACGTTCACAAGCACAGCGGTTCACGTGTCTTGCGTAGCCGAGTTAGGAGAACCGAATCCCCGACGGCGTTTACAAATTCCTCATTTGAAACTTTCATCTGCAGTTGTTTAGAGAATATTTATGTTTTGTTTTTTTGTTTTCTTCTCTCCTTTTAAAATCCAGCTCATGGTTTTTGGAATCTTTCTGTGCCTGGATGCATTTCTGTATGTGTTCACCCTGCTTCCTTTAAGAGTTTTCCTGGCACTATTCAGGCTCTTCACTCTGCCTTGCTATGGCTTAAGGTAAGTTTAAGATCATGAGCTATTTTAAATGTTTAAGTTATTTTTGCTACTTGTTAAGGTGGTATTTTACTACTTGTAGTTGTTAAAGTAAATACTCACTTGGACAGATTTTGCAGAATAGGGATAATTCATACAGTTTTCATTTATACTTTGGCCCTTAATGCATTAACTAATGCTGTTTATCTTTTTCATGAGTATTATATAATATGTTTACATAATATTTGTTCTTTTTCTGTGCACGCTTTTTTCCAAGTGGTTTTGAACTAGAAATTTTCTTCGGCCTGTGCAGTAATAATAATGCAGATGGTTACATCAGAGAGCGGGAAGGCCTGGGGACCAAGAGCCGAGGACCTCATGGTCACTTTTGCTACCTTGCCCAGTTCCTTTGTGTTCTTGAAGTCCCTTGACCTCCTCGGCATCATGTGTAGGGTGAGAGCTGGGTTCTGGGCTGGTAGTTCTCAGGATCTCCTCGGGAGCTCTTCCTGCAGGGGCTCCTCATGCTCATTCAAAAACCACTGTCTAGTGGCTGTGGTGTCTTACTGACTGACTCCTGTTGACTGTCCCTCCAGTTTGTGACGGGGGGGGGGGGGCGAATTCTCAAAGACCATTGTCCTAGTGAAAAGCCTTAGCCCAGCCCAACATTGATTAGTTGGCGAGATGTGGGTAACTGTCTAACTTCTCTGTTCTCTAAGCCTGTTTCCACATCACAGTAAAAGGGGATGTTGAGAGCCCAGCATCTTTTACCACAAAGATTGGGAGGCGTTCAGAGAATACCCAGCGTGATGCTTGGTTCATAGTAGATCAGCACAAATATTAGTTTTCCTCTTTTCTTCTCTACCCAAACTAGGAGCGGTCAGATAAACATGTTAAGCTTGTGTGGATCTTAATGCTTTATTGAGGTTAGAAGTTGGGGTTTTACAGATTTCTTTTTTTGTATAGATGCATTCACATGTCTCCACTCCATGGAGTCATTCTCTATAACATCATGATACAGTTCTTAGCATAGTTGCCCAAGCGCTGTTTCTCACGTGGATCACTTTTCTAAATATTTCATTCTGAAAAAGTTTCAAAATGCTGTAATTGACAGTAATAATAAACTTTAACTATAAAGCAGGCAATGATTCTAATATATATAAAAATATAGTTAATAGAATTATCAGTAACGTAACCATGGAAACCCAGGTACAAAATTAATGGTTGATAGAATTATGTGTTGATTTTTTTTAAATGACTAAAGTCATGGAAGATTCTCTTTTAAAGTAGTGAATGGACATATACTTCACACTTAATAAGCACTGAGTAAACACATGTAGTCCCTTTAGAAATGAACCTTAATCAGTTTCAATAAGGAAGAAATCTTTCCAGTATAAATTTCAAGAATTTATTGGTCATAATGATCATGTTGTGGAAAGATTAAAATTCTTTGCCAGATTACATGGAGTAAAACAATGATAAAAATTAAGATCACATCACTATTATATGTGATACTAGACATTCTGTAATCCTACCTATCAGAATGAGAGAATTATGTTACATATTTTACTAATTACGTGTTAGTCAAATCGAAGACTCCTTTTATAAATTTAATCATCAGTTTTCAGATATTCAAGTACATTCTTTATACCTTTGGGAGAATTCTTAATGCTTCATTCTTATTAGCAAACCTTTTTTGAAGACTTTTTTAGCATCAGCAAAGCCAAATCTCATACAGTTTTTTTTTCCTTTTATCACTATTGGGGGCTCAATAAAATTTTGGTTATTTTAGATTTCAGAAGACCAGAAAAAAGTATCTAGTGAAATATTACTGAATATAAGTCTTCGTGTGGACCACATAGCAAGGATGGACACACAGAAATTCAGAATGAGCCAGCTGAAGCTACCTGACGTAGAATAACTAACGCCACATAGAGATGTTCACGTCTACACCATGAGCTGAATTAATAACTTGATAGTTTTTCTCTGATCAACAAAGTGAGGGAAGTTTGTGCTCCAGCTATCTTTAAGTGAATGGCTTTCAAAGACCTTGAGTGTCCCATGTGGCTGTTGGCATATGATGAGATAAAAGATTACAGGGAAATGTAACTTAAAAACTGTCTTCCTTCTAGAGTGGGTCCTTCCTGGGGCATGTTAGCACACAGTGGAGGCTCACTGAATGAGTGGCAGTGGTGATTTGTCAGTGTTTTCCCGAAGGCCTTTTTGAGGCTCCATTTGAAGACCCATCTTGTTATTGTGCAGGCATCTAGAACTGTGTCATTTCTCGTGTTCCTTGTCACTTGAGGGAAGCAGGGCACCAAAATAGCATGAGGGAGGTCTTCAGCGTGTGCTCTGGAAACTAAAGGAGGCATTGCCGAGAGCTGGCAGCTCTTCATTCCCCCCTCCCGTTTGCATTGTTGTGAGTGGCTGATGGTCCTTGGAGCCAACTTTTCTAGGTATTTCAGGATTTTTCTTAGCACATAAGGTAGAGATGTTTGCTTTTGTGTACTACTTTAAAATACCTTCAGTGTAAGTTAATTTGAATTACATTTCAAAGTCAAAATGTGTTCTATTTTCAAGGCTTTAGAGCTAAAATGACACTAGAGGGCAGCGTGTTACCCCACATGCGTGACTCCGTTGAGTTTCCCAGTGCAAACCCTTGCTATTTCTGCATTTGAGACCAACTGAAAATTACATTTTATGCTGTCACTAATAAATATATGATATATGTATATAATGTGAAATGCAGTTAAAATTGCATAATAGAACTTCAGCAATTTTAATATTCTGTGTGAATGTAGGCCAGATTACACAGGATATGAAAATACTGCCTTACTGTCTTAGAACCTTAAGTATACTTTATCCAAAATGAGTCATTTGTGCTTACAGTAGTGTGCATTGCAATTTATATTTTCTTGGAGCAATTTAGAAAACAGTGTCTTTTTGAGCATTATTTTTAAAAGCACCAAACTTGAAATGTTTAAACTTGAACTAGGATGAGAAAATTGTTAACAAAGCTATTGTTAATATTATGCCTAAGACCTCTTTAATACTTGAGGAGTAGAAAAATACATTTGTTTTTTACAGAATTACTATTTAGAAATAGTCAAATTCTGCCTTCTTATACCTTTTCTTCCAGCATTCTCTACTTCCATTAAAGGTTGATTTGTCTTCACAAGTAGTTGTGTTATGTTCCAACTTTTTCAGCAAGTAAAACGTGCTCTTCCCTTCAGTCTGACTTTATTTTTTCAAAGGGATAAAAAGAAATTCAAAAGACCAATAAAGAAGTTGATTGTGGGGTTTTTTTCCCCGTTCCCTTATTCTTACATTCCTCTATGTCAGCCTCTTGTCTCTAAGAAAGTTGTTGTCTTCTCGGTTTCTTAGTGCTGTTGAATCCCTGCCCCACAAAGCAGGAGAAAGATATTTGTCAGGGCGGTCAGGATGCGACATGAACGCAGTGCCTTTGTGGTCTCTAGCACTGTTTCCGGGTCACGTTGGTAGCTGTGTAATGTTGTTGCCTTCTTTCCATATTGGAGATGCTTGCCGAGTTTATCTCCCGCAGCATTTGGGAGATGCCTTTCAAAGCTGACAGACAGCCTCCCGGATTTTCTGCTTTAGAAATTTATTCTTTGAGCCAACTCCTAAGTATTCTGTAAACCTGCCATGGTTTTTGGTTTGGGTTTGCTTTTTGCCACTGCTGACATCTAAGTACACAAGGACTCTGCCCTTCACCACAGCTGAGGGCCAGGGTGATTCTCCACGCCCTCAAGAAAACCCAGCCTTCATTGTAAGATCCCCACGGGCAGGCATTTTGCCAGCTTTGAAATGTTCATTTTGAGAGGTTGCAGGGTGATTATCTTGGTAGGTGTGTTTGTGTTGCCTACAGAGGAAGCACTGTTTCCATAAAAAGTTTAGTGATCTTAGGAATACTTATTTGACAACTTTTTGCTAACGAAGTAACAATCTTGAAAATTTTTCACCCCCAAATATTTTGGAGACTAAAAGAAAGACATCTAGATTATTAAAAAAAATTTTTAATGTTTATTTATTTTTGAGAGAAAAGGATACAGAGCATGAGCAGGGGAGGGGTCGAGAGAGAGGGAGACACAGAATCTGAAGCAGGCTCCAGGCTCTGAGCTGTCAGCACAGAGCCCGATGAGGGGCTCAAACTTCTGAATCCTGCGTGAGATCGTGACCTGAGCTCACGAGGTCAGAAGCTTAACCAATTGAGCCACCCAGGTGCCCAGACATCCAGATTATTTAAAAACAGATTCCTGGGTTTCTTCCCTTTGGGTTGATTATGTAAAGTATCTGTGTTTCTTGGAAGAATGAAAGTATTTCATTTTTTAGAAAAGTTGACTTCTCTATTTTATGCTAAAGAGGTATCAGACCTCACTTTTCCGAATTTACTTCTAGAATAAATATAGAATAAACAATTGTGGAAGTGTTTTTAATTTACCTGACATTTTTGTGAATCCTCTTTCTTACTCAAACTTGCGACTTCACTTTTTTAGAATTCTCCGTAACATTTGAGCTAAAAGTTGAGGGAGATGATAGAGAAAAACCATGCTCTCTGGGGCTAAGAACTGATTGGTATTTTGAAACCTTTGCTAAGCCATTTTAGATGGTAGTAAGTGTAGAGTAGGCTTAGGTAATAAATGCCAGAGTGTTTTTTCTTTTACTATCAGAGCAAATAAAATATGTGCAAGCAAATTTCCCGACCTCACTTCGGTTTTCGGCAGAACTCTTACTTGAGGTTTCATGGACTGTTTCATTTTTAAGAGGCAATAGTGTCTTTTTCCTTGGAGAGCTTACCCCCAGGAAGGCTTTCATCTCTCAGAAGAATTATGAATTTCAAAAGCTTGAGAGTTTCTTAAGCTGTTGGGTTTCCTCTGTGAGCCTCACCTCCTTCAAGATAATTCACCCCAGATTCACTTCACACACACACGCAGGACTTTTCCCTTCTTAGGCCTGAGCCTCAGTTTTGCCCTGAATGGTTAATCCCCTCCGTACAGCACATGGAGGAGCGCTCTTGGTGGTCCTCTGGGGAAACAAGTATGTCTGTGACCCGCTTACTAGGGCTGATCTGCGTGGCTGCCGTGTGGAGAACAGTGCACGTGTTTCGTTAGAGAGTCCCCTAATTCAGGCTTGTTGTCCCGTCTCCTCACCATGGCACTCTGAGTAGTGTAGCAACATGACAACCTTCTCTCTTTCTTTCTCTCTCGTAAATCAGACCCGAGGGAGGAGCACTTTCACTTCCTTTATAGAATGGAATGTGGTGTCACAGGGACTCCTTGTGGTGAGTAAACCCTGATTTTTCCTTCTATTCTCTTGGCCAAATTGACATCCGTGCAAACAAATATTAATTATAATGGAAATGACAAAAACAGCATAGGCAGACATCCCCTTTGAGGATGGACACCCCAAGAAAATGTCCTTTACTTGCTCCTAAAGCTCTGTCCACGTTTTTTCAGGCTTTGACCATGATCTCACCCAACATAGAAAAATCACTCAGTAAAATGATCTTTAATTACACTCGTTGGTCCAGATTTGACAGCAGTACTTTCTCCTCGATGCCTCGGCAGTCAGCTGAGCTGGCTCAGCCCCTTCCGTACAAGCCGTTTGTGTTGTGCATTACTCTAGATGTGAACGTGGCTTTGTTAAACCCGTGGGTTTTCTCCTTGTGTAGTGTGAAGGCATTTTAAAACCCAAGGAAGCACTTATAACCATTCAATTTCAGCATTAGTAATTATTTTCCTGCTGTATGTCAGGAGAACTTAAGATTTAAAATACTGTTTCCTCATTAAGGAAAATATCTTTTTTTAATTAAAAAAATTTTTTTAATGTTTATTTTTGAGAGAGAGAGAGAGAGAGCACGAGCAGCGGAGAGGCAGAGGGAGAGAGGGAGACACAGAATCTGAAACAGGCTCCAGGCCCTGAGCTGTCAGCACAGAGCCTGATGCAGGGCTTGAACCCATGAACCGTGAGATCATGACCTGAGCCAAAGTTGGACACCTAACCAACCTACTGAGCCACCCAGGTGCCCCAAGGAAAATTTCTTAATTGAAATACTATATTTGAATTTGCTTCCAAATTATAAAAGAACTTCATTTAAAAAAATGGGAACCATATAATATTTTATACTTTTTAAAAATTTTGCATTCTTTTAGTTATATTACAAATAGCTTATAAGTGTTCAGAGAGAAAGAAAGAAAGATTCAGTCTATGTATTTTATAATGAAATGTCTCATGCTGATAACTCAACATGTTTCTCCACCAATTTGAAAATCAACCAGGCGGGGTTTATCCCATTTTTCTTGCTCGTTTGTGTTACCTTTTTTTTCCCTTGATCTTTCCGTATGCTACCACTTTTTACTTTAGTGTCAGCATGTTACCTTCTGGAGCAGAAGGAAGGAGCCTACCTACACCTTGTCTGTCCACCGCATTGTTCGGTCCCCACGCATCTCTGAGCCCTTTGAACCAGTGGCAGTGCTTTCATAGACAATTGTGCATGTCCAGTGGGAGTGTTTGAATGAGTAAAAGGTGAAATTTAGAAATGAGAAAACGTGGTTTCTGTATGAGTGGCTTGACATGAAAATTTTCAAAATATTTTAAGTTCTGTTGAATATCTTGTTTAATGTTCCTGGTCTTGCGATAACTCACAGCCAAGCCCATACATCAGATGAGTGGGGTTTTCACTTGGTCCAACAGCTTACTCCACTCATTTATGTGTTCGCGTAGGATTGTCAGCATTTGCAAAATGAATTGCTAGTAACTACCACTTAACAGATATTTATAAGGAAGAACTTGAGCCTGACAGTATTGCTTGAAAGCCCATTCCAAGTTGACTGGCAAGGCTGTGGATAAGCTTCCTACGGAGTTGGAAATGCTTATCAGAGAGTCGTCTAAAAATATCCTGATGGAGAGAGAAACATACTGGGACTGGTTCAAGTTCCTTTGATCCTGTGAACTCATTCTGAGGTTAGGGCTTTTCTTACTCAGAGATGCTGTGATCTACACAGATACCTTTTAAGTTGCCACCTTAGAAATAATTTCTATTTTTACAACTTTCCTTTAATATTAACAGGGATGTTTATATGAAAACAAGATTGTTTCTTAGGAGGTCTGCTACTTTTATACTTTATTTGAATAATACTCCTTAATTTTGAGAATCCGAGTTCTCTCTGGAGCAACCACTTATGACCTTAGCAGTGGAGGTTTTCACCGGAGCTGGGAGCTCACAGAAAGCAGGGGGTCCAGTGGAATATGATCCTGTTTTGTTTTGTTTTTAGAAATAAATGACAAAAATGATGGATATATTTGCTGTTTAGTGCAAAATTTTTCCAGATGAGATGTCAGTACAGTGATAATATAGTATTAAATTATACCAAAAGAGAAAGGGTCCCAACTTGTTGATTCAAAAGTTCTTCTATTTATTTATTTTTAACATTTATTAATTTTCAAAAGACAGAGACAGAGCATGAGTGGGGGAGGGACATAGAGAGCGGGAAACACAGAATTTGAAGCAGGCTCCAGGCTCTGAACTGTTAGCACAGAGCCCGACGTGGGGCTCAAACCTGTGAACCCTGAGATCATGACCTGAGCTGAAGTTGGACGCTCAACCAACTGAGCCACCCAGGTGCCCCAATTTTAGAAGTTCTTTTAAAGTAAAGTCTAGAATGGTGGCTGGTAATAGGCCAGAAAATGCCTTCCGGAGCCAGACTGCCAAGGTTCAAATCCTTGCTCCTCCATTTCTTGACTGAGTACCTGTCCAGCTGTGGGCACATTCTAGACTGCACTTTGCCTCATCTGTGGTGCATCTGGGTATGTACCATATGTAAGACTGAGATGGTGATAGTATCTTGCCAATAAGATTATTGTGAATACGGAAATGAGTGTATTCCAAGCGCGTAGAATAGTGACTGCCACGTGGTAACTGAATTGTAACATAAGATGTTTCTACAACATTTCTATCATTTTTTTCCACCTGGCTTAATCCTAGGCAAGATAAAGCTAAACTAAGTTGTTTATGCTTAATTGTGAATTGTTATCATCTTCATTCAAAATGTGTCCCATTGTGTGCTATTTGGGGGTATATTTTTCCAATGTTTGGTAGCTCTAATTTCCAACAATGGCTTGTAATTAGTAACAGTATTCCTTCATAGATGTACCAACACATTGGTCCTTTTTTGTAAATGTTTATAAAGACACATAATTGCCTTTTTAAAGCCCTTTGTCTCTTAAATAAAATTACTTTGGCTTAACTAAGTAAGTGTCAATCTATTACCAAAAGTTCTAAGTATAGTTTTCTTTAATTAGTAATCAAAATCACTGTGGTAATTTATGCAAATTAATTAATACTGCCCTACTTTGGGTACCTATCATTTTCTTTCATTCATAAAACATGACCTGTAGTTCCTAAATACGGAGGCCCACGACCCTTGGTGACTTGTGATATTCAGCACCCGCAAGGCTGTGCCTGCGCTTCTGAAGAAGTTGGGTGGCGAACTCCGTACCGATGCCAGTCTGTCCCCTGGCTGTCCCGGGGGGGCGGGGGGGGGGGCAGTGTCACATAGGCCAGGTGTTCAAAATCTCCTCTTCTCAATGTTTGAATTAAAAAACTGTTTAGTTCCAACTCTCAGCAAATGTAACGCCTCTTCTGTTTTTAATCTTGTGGGAGTAGGGGCAGAGAATTGCCTTGATAATTGAATAGCCCTTGACAGAGATCTCTGTTCTGGGCTGGGTGCTGGGAGATGGGAGGTGAAGGTCACTCTGGGCCATGAAGAGAAACAGCCAGAATCCACTTGGGAGAGAGGAACAGCACTGGAGACAAGAGTCAGGAGAACAGGGAAATAGTGATAGAGATTGATCAGCTTTGTCCTTGATACAGTCTTGCCCAAAACTTCAGCTGCTAAGAACGGTTTCCATTGGTTTGTCAGTTTCTAGCACTGGTCTCAAGACCTACAGTCTGACATAGACAGATGCTGACCTGGCTCCCCATTTGGAGTCCCTGCTTCAGTTCACTATCTTCCTTCGAAACCTTTGTAGACCTAGTTCTCACAGAATTTGCTTCTTTTCAGGACTTTGCAGTATCCCATGTTCTCTTTGTGAACAGATCAAAATCATATCTGACTGAAAATTCCATGTGGTATATACATTATAGAAAATAAGAATGAGGTCCTGTATCAACTGCTTACAGAGCTGGTGCTGCACACTTCATTTGTAAAAATGTTTCCCTGTTTGTGTAAAACAGTGTTTCAGGTGATGGTTGGGGAGACTTGCAGATTCTTGTTGAACTCTGCAGGACTCTGTGAAAGAGAAGAGCCCCCTGGTCCAAATGTGGACAGTGGTTAGGAAGGAGCCTCAGAGAATAGGTCGCCAGGCAATACCGAGTCTGTGGAGTGAGACCTTAGAATGTCAAGCGAGGGCCTGCTGGGAGATGAGCTGACCCCTTAGTTGGTGCTGGAATGTTGTCCCCGGGGTGGAAATGCAGAGATTTGGTCACTCCTGAAGAAAGTGCTGAAGGCTTTTGTTGATTACACTGGGCAGAAAGGCTGTGCAGACAGTAGGTGGAGCATTTCCTGTCCCGAGGAATTTGCCTGCGGGAGACTTAGAGCTGCTTCCAGTAGAGTCACAGGAATTTCACTGAAAGACATCTTAAATTTCCTCTTTTCTGTGTGTGTGTGTGTGGTGGTTTTTTTCTTTTTGAACCCATGTCTTAGTAAGATGATGCCATGTACAGTTTAGACGCTCATTATGTTCTGACCTCTGAAGTGTCAGGGAGGAAACTTTCTTTTTCCCTTTCTAGATTCTTTGGCTGATCCAGTAATAAACCTGCCATAACACAGACTAACAAGAGAAAAATTTGATTTCATGCATACAGGAGCTCATAAAAATATGAGACTCAAAGGAGTGCCCAAGCAGGGAGCTTCTATACCTTTAAGACAAAGAGTACATTTGTGAAGAATTAACAAGACCCCGCCGTCTGGGCTTGGGGTAGCAAGCTAATGAAGAAGTGACAAGGGTTGCTTATACAGCCTTCTCAGCACTGGATTTCTTATCTCTGGTGATACGGATGCCTTCTGTGTCGCTCCGGGTGCAAGGACGGGTGCAAGGACGGTACCATTCATGGGGGAATTTATCTCCTGCTTTCAAGGGGACAGAAGAGGTCAGGTGTCCTTGTTATCAGCTGTTTCTTCAGTCACTTTAATTCTAAATAATATGCTACATTGGCATACTTGGGGTTAGACTGCCTTGAAACCCCATCTGAAGTAAACAATGATTCTGCCCATATTAATTAGTAAAACACAATTTTCAACTTGGGTCAAGCGAGTAAGAAAAAGATACGAGGGGAGAATTCGCAGAAAATATAAATAACTTAAATGTATAAAGAAATGCCTCTTTCCCACTGGGAAAAATCAACTGGAAGAACGCTAGATGCTATTTGCAGTGGGACTGGCAGAGGTCCAGGAGCTGTCTAGCCCTGGACTGATGCACTTGGGCTTCCTCATAAGCTACTAGTGGATGTGAAAATTGGTACAGCCTTCAGAGAGGGCAGTTCGGCTGCTTCTGTCCAGGGAACATACCTGTCAGGTCCAATTTTAGAAGTTTATCCTGCAGATATATTTTCACATATGAGGCATGACATGTACATGGTGTCACGGTCTGTGGTGGCAGAAGACTGGACATCTGCCAGCGGTGTTAGGTGGATCATGGTACATCCACCCAGTGGACGTGACGCCATCATGGAAGTGTGAACGCCTTGCGGAGCGACATGGCGGAACCTTCTATGCTGTAAATGAAAAGTGCAGAGCTACTGTTGTGTGATGCGCTGGGCCAGCAGGCTGAGGGGCTTTGAGATGAGGTGAAAGGCTTATGTCGAAATCATGGAAATGCACTGCTTCAAAGCACTTTATCAGCAGACGCCCGCCCTCTGTGTTTGCTTGTTAAGAGGGCCCACTTCTAATAGTAATTCTGGTTTCACATCTTTATATCTTGTACTCGACAGAAAACTTCACACTGCTGAGTGGCTAATAGAATTTGTTAGTTCTTAAAAGATCAACGTTAATTCTCGTTGTTATTTTTGTATGCCAGTGCATGTTCAGTAAAGATGATTTCTAGAACACATAAAGGAAAACTCATGTTTTTATTACCTGTTGTGTATTTCAGGGACAGGCGTCTGCTTCAGCCTGCTCAGGTGTGTGACATCCTGAAGGGTGTCATTTTGGTGATCTGCTATTTCATGATGCACTACGTTGACTATTCCATGATGTATCACCTGATAAGGGGGCAGTCCGTCATCAAGCTGTACATCATCTACAATATGCTGGAGGTGAGTCAGGGCCCTCCTGCACCCGCACGGCCAGCCCAGCCTCCCAGGCTCGGCAGGCTTGGTTGATGCGCAGACTTGGAGCCTTCTGATACGGATGCTTGCTGCCAGCTCTAGTACAGGGACTGCTGTTGGCCTTGATGTCTATGCAGTCACTGGAGACCTTGATAAAAATGCAGGTTCTGATTAAGTGGTTCTGGGCTGAGGCTGGAGAATCTCATCCTGACGAGATGGTGCCCGCTGCTGGTCCCGGGTCCCCAGGGCGTGACCTGTCCTCAGGTAGGAGAGGGTGCCTGCTGCCTAGAGCTTAGTCAGTACCCCCCATGAGAATGTAAGTGCCTTGGAATTTTTGCATTGAGCAAGCAAGCAGAAGTTTCCCAATTTCTCTAAGTACTTAATATTTTTTAATGTATTTCACTTCAAAGCAGTCAACATATGAAAATCTGCTTTCATACAAAAATTAAGCAGCTGCACAAAGCAAAAAAAAAAATAATAATGCTTTGCTTTAATAAATTCTTAAAATGGTAGGTAAGCTACCCTAGGTAATAAAAAACTTTTGAGACTCAAATGCATTTTCCTATACTACTTCTTAGGGACACAAGTAAAGTCTACTTATCTTTTAAAGGAGCTGGGAAAGGACTTTCCCTAATGAGTTGGGCACATGGGCTGGTGTGGGGCCTGCTGGCCCGTCTGCTCTGGGACCACACTGCTGCACCGGAGCAGGGCTCTCCATACCCTCACGGCCGTGGAACTCTGGCTGTCCTTACTCCTAAGTTCACTGACCAACGTGATGTAAAACACACCCCAGCTTCCTGATTCGAGGCTCATTGCCCGTGCTCTTGTTTCGCCCCACCAAGTAGGATGCAGATGGTGGGTGTGGGTTTTGGAGGCAGAGTAGCCATCCGAGTTTCCCCCCTCGCCCCACCCCCGGGCCCCTGCCCCATACAGAAAAGCCTGGGCTCATCTCATCTGATCCCTTCGGCCACATGAGTGGCTCTTCCTGCCAGTGGTCTACCGGTTCCCTTCCCTGCCCTCCCTCATACGGGGTTGTAGGTGCTGAGGGCTTCTTTCTACCCCCAAACGTAATGTGCCCCCTAGTTTATGAAGCCCTCTACGGGATGGCCTCGGTACTGTTATTAGAGAATGGGCCTTCAGGAAAAGAGTCCACAAATTGCTGATCAGAACAGCTGAGACACATACTCCCTGCAGACAACAGTTGACGATGTGGTTTCAGCATAGTGGGCAGGAGTCCAGGCTCTCATCTAGAGATAGACCGTCTCTGACCGAACGCTGCTGCCTCCGCTCACTGCCTTGCTGTCCTGGACGTGGCTGCAGGCTGCTGAGTGTCTCTAACTCTTACTGTCTCATCTGTGAGCCGCGGTGCTAGGGGAGCTACAGATGTTCAGTGAGGCGTACATGGGGCTTAGCACGGCACCCTACGTGTGCTGAGCACTCCCTGAACAGTGGGGAGCTCTTCTGTCTTCATTTAGTAAGTATTTAATCGGCAATTTCTGCATGCCAAGCACTGCCTTTAGACCCTAAAAATCCAGAGGTGAGCAAGGCCTGTTCTCATGGAGCTTCTATTCTGCAGGTGGAAAAAGACTGTCAACAAGGAGATATTAGGAAATGATAAATACCAAGGTGAAATGAACAGAGTGATGGGTTGGAGGCTCCGGGAGCCCGAGGTTGATGATCTGTGTGTGGATGCCCATGCAGCTGAAGCTTGAATGACCTGTGCCCTCCTTTTTTTTTAATGTGCTTTTAGTTACTTATCCTACTATATTCATGGAGATCGGTACCTGAAAATGTTCTTAGGAAATAAATCTGCATGTTACATACTACATAATTAATCCCAAATAAATTACAGCTACCATTGTTTACAAATATTAGGTAGAAATACAGTGGGTCAGATTGTATATTTGTCCTAAAGAGTTTAAGTTCAGATCCTGAATCTGAATTTGAAGAATTAAAACCGGAGGACCTATGATTGTGATGTGCCTCTCCCTTTTATTTTTGCCGCCATGTAAGACACTCCTTGTTATGAATATAGACAATGAGAGCGTATACAGGAATTGGAGCACTCACTGTGTGGCAGAGAACAAAGAAATGCCTCTGCCTAAGTAAACAAGGATCTCTGTTCTTTTGTCGCGTGCCTTCCAGTGGGATTTAAAAAGAGCTTCAGTATTTGAGTGGCGTCTGAATTGTAGTAACATATTTAGGTGGAATATTAAGAAACATGTTTCAAGGAAAAAAAAGGAAACACCTTTCCAATAATCTTTTTCCTTAGGTAGCAGATCGTCTGTTTTCATCATTTGGACAGGATATATTAGATGCTCTCTACTGGACCGCAACAGAGCCTAAAGAGAGAAAAAGAGCCCATATCGGAGTGATTCCTCACTTTTTCATGGCCGTCCTCTATGTCTGTATCCTTCAGAGTTACTGGAAATTTCAAGTCAGTGCATACCTTGCATCATTTTATTTGGTTAGGTGTTTTTCAGATTTAAAAGGGGGAGGGGGGTGTGTCCTGAAGATTAGTGTGAAATGTCTGCTTTCTTTTGATACATTGGCTATAGTAGTAATTATGAATTAAAGAGACTCGTGGATAGCCTGCTCCCTGGAACCGGGAGAAAACCGCGCTCGTCTCAGGGTAACGGGTTATATGGAAGGACCTGAGGATGCAGGGTTCGTGTTTATACACACTTTATGTGTGTCTGTGTAACTTTCATACCCGCACTGGAATTGTTTGGAAGTTATCTTTAAGCCTATGTATTCTTTGTTAAATCCTAGGGCTTAAAATGTATACAGCTCATCTTAGAGGTAGAATTTGAAATTGGTTGAGAGGAATTTTGGAGGTTTTATTTCCCCTATTCCCCCCCGCACCCCATCTTAAAGCTTTTCTTTCGAGGATCAAAGGCTTTACTATATAAACTGTGTGTGTGCGTGTTTGTGCATGTGCGTGTACCCATACATACCTTTGTACACACGCGTGAGTAGACTTCCACATGGGATCCAGACTCCTGAAACAGTGAGACTTGACAGGATTGGATTAACACTTGGAAGATGAAGGGACTAAGTGGGAAGATTTCTGTAGGCATAAAAGTTAGGTCCAAGTATACGAAGAACAGCAGCCCGTCTTCTCCTTTAAATAAGCTAGTCCACGCGTAATACGAACAGAACGCCTGCAGCTTGTGGACGTTTTCAGAAGTGGCATGTGAAGGATCTTCATTACTAGACATTTCTTACTATCTTACATCCCCATCCCCTGTAGAACTAGAGGCCAGTTGCTTCCAGACTTTACTTTGTGTGCTTTTCTATTTTAGAATGCAAATTAGCTAAGCCACTTTTCTCAGGATTTATCATAATTTATTCCATATATTTAATAAACTTTTTTGAAGGCCTGTTTCCCAGGCCTTGTGCCAGATGTGAGAAATCCAGAAAGAACCAGACAGCTCTTCCAGGACTCCTGGGCCAAGTGAACGGATGCACAGAGACACATCTCTGCTTTCGTTTCACACGGGTCCCCGTCCGTCTTACCTGAGAAGTTCGAATCCCCTGTCGCTGATAAGGTAACAAAGCACGAGTGCCAGACTGGATTTAGAAAGCATAGCCAGGTCCCCTCCCATCTTGTTCACTTTCAAAACTGTGCAGTTGTATCTGCTGATAGGACATGAAAACGGGTCTTTTCCTTGATGTCGCCCTGCTAGTTCTGCATGCAATTCTCATCATGGTTCAAGCAACTACCCTCAACGTGGCTTTCAACTCCCACAACAAGTCGCTGCTCACCATCATGATGTCCAACAATGTAAGTGTGAAGTTTTATCTTACATTTTTGTGGTTATATGGACACTTTAGTGGTAATATTCTGGATGGGACAAAATTATTTTTTTCATGTTATTTACTCTCCAGGAAGTTTTATATGTAGCATGTCCATTTTTTAAACTGTTGTAATGATAAAAGTCGTTTTTTTGTTTCCTGTTGCAGTTTGTTGAAATTAAAGGAAGTGTTTTCAAGAAGTTTGAAAAGAACAATCTTTTCCAGATGTCAAACAGCGGTATGTACACTTGGCTTCTACAGGCAGCTTTATGCAGGACTATTTTGCAGTTCATTCTGAAACTGGGATGTCACATTTCCTCCGGCTCACTGTTTCTTTGACTTAAGCTCTGCTTTCTCTTACTCCCTTAGCATCTTTACTGAGTTGTCTTATTCTCTAGAATATTGTAATCTCAAGATATTTAAGATAATAAAGAATGAGAAACATTTGTATAGCACCTTACCAGACTTTCAGAGCTCCTTCTTGATCCAGAAATTTCTTTGTAGCAGATGACATTCCATTTTACAGATGTGGAAACTAACACAGAAAGTAATTTGACTTCCCCAAGGTCACCCACCCAGACGCTAAGAGCAGAATGATGACATAGCCCTCAGATTGTCTCTCTGTGCTCAGCTTTTCCAGTTGTGCCCCACTGCCTCCTTACTGCCTGGAGAAACGTGGAGGTGCATCTTCTATCCCTGGAGACATTATCTTTCATAATTAAGAAAATCAAAGGAGCATAGTGGCTTTTTCTCAAAGTATAGCCCAGAGAACCCTGGAGAGGTGTCCCTGAGTCCCTGGAAGAGACTTCACAAAGTCAAGACTGTTGCATGAAAATATGAACATAGGATTTCTCTCTCACCACGCTGACATTTTCACTGTGGTGAAAAATGAGGTTGGGAAAGCCCTAATGAGCTATCACTGCGCATGCCCCGGAGTGGCTGCTCCTCTGGTGTGACAGTGCCAAATGCTAGCAGGGGTACGGAGTGACGGGCGTCCCCATGCTTGGACGGTGTGAGTGGAAGACACTACAGTTGCTCTGGAAAACCTTCTGGCAGTTTCTTATACATTTGAGCGTTTGGCTGTCTGTAGCTCAGCAGTGAGAGGACATTCTCCCAGAAGACTTCTACCAGAAATACGACAGCTTCACTCCTAGCAGCCGGACCCCGGAAACACCCAGATGCCCATCAGTAAGAAAGCAGAGAAACAAATGGTAGTTGAGCCATACTGCGGAACCTTCCTCAGTATTAAAAAAGAAAAAACCACTGATCTCTATTCAACCGTATACAAAGCTGGGATTTCCATTCTAGAATTATGTCAGTGAAACATGGAAATGCCTTACCAACATAGCACCGTCCTATATATAAATTAGTGTATTTTCTAAACATTTGTACATAATCATACTTTGATTGTGTTCTGACTAAAAATTATACATGCACTATATTATTATTATTTACATGCACTACAGTATTTATATGTTAAACTTCTTTTCAGATATTAAGGAACGATTCACGAATTATGTGCTTTTGCTAATCGTGTGTCTAAGAAACATGGAGCAGTTTTCCTGGAACCCAGGTGTGTAACTCTTGACAAATACGGTGCCTTCGAATTTTACTCCTGAACCAAAAATCATTCTTTTACATGGGATAAGGTGAATATTGCAGAGAACTTCAAAACCGTCCGCCTTCCCACCCCGCGGGTGTGTCGGTAGGAGGGATGGAGTGCGCTCAGGTGTGCGGAGGCCTCGTCGTGGGAAGCGGTCCGCGGCCGGCGCTCCCCGCACACCTCGCAGCGTGTCTGGGGCGGCGGACTGGGTGGGTGACGGGCCCTGCCAGGCTCTGCAGCCTCTTGTTACTTGTTTAACTGGAGGGAGCTGGGCTGCTTAAACACAGTCAGCTCTTCCCATTCACAGGGTTCACCAGAGAAACTTCTTTCTTAACATTTGTCTCTTACTCTTTCACTGCCTATTAATCAGCATTTTGAATAAGGATAAATTGAAGAAAAATAAGGCAGTAAATTTGGTTACTTATACACCTTTAAATCAGGGCTGACAGGAAGTTGTGAAAATTCTATGAATTTTCTGGGTGCCTGGGTGGCTCAGTCAGTTGAGCACCCAACTCTTGATTTTGGCTCAGGTCATGATCCCAGGGTTGTGGGATGGAGCCCCGCATCTGGCTCTGCACTGGGCGTGGAGCCTGCTTAAGATTCTTCTTCACTCTCTCTTGTCCCTCGCTCGTTCCCTCTCCCTCTGCTCTTTCCCCTCTGCTACCTCGCACACTCTTTCTCTCTAAAATAAAAAAATAAAAGATTCTATGGATTTTCGTCATCCGTTCACTTAGCAGACATTTACAAACGGCTGGGCACTGTGGCCCACGTCGACAGTACTATGTGGAGGACTCCCAGGCTAACAGTGAAAACAGACAGGTGGTTAAACACAGTCTGGAAGTGCGGAAGCGAGCTTGGTGGGAAACGGTCATGTGCTCCGGTGTCTCAAGTAATTGAGAGGTTTTTTTTATGTCTGACATTTTGATACAACCTT
This sequence comes from Mungos mungo, assembly GCA_004023785.1. Lineage (NCBI taxonomy): Eukaryota > Metazoa > Chordata > Mammalia > Carnivora > Herpestidae > Mungos > Mungos mungo. Next base: position 209,246 of record PISW01001792.1, on the reverse strand, counting down.
GTTCTTCAGGAACAGGATTGGGTTTTTTTTGCATTTTATTTCTCACCCTCAATGCCATGTACATTCCAGGCTTTTAATAACTTCTTGTTAAATTTATTTTGATTCATTGCTAGTCTCCAGGTACCTGTAAAAAACCAGAAACAGTCGTTAAATGAGATATACGATCTTGGAAATACATTTCCAGAAGTAATATTCTTGTGAAAAGCCTAAGAAGAAATCTATCTCACAGGGCTTGAGTTCCTGTCTGAATGGATCCAAAGCTGAGTTGTGGCAGCAAAGCCTTCCCCCCACACTGGGATTTTCTCTGTGCACCTGCAGTCTTGGTTTACAACTGCGGCAGCTAACGTGGTGTCTGCGTGAGGCTGGGTAGTGGGCACGCGTGGCTGGTCCCAGCAGAGGCCGCATGGGATCAGCAGCCTTGAAGCGGGACTGTAGTGCCAAAGGACAGTAGCCCTCAGCCTGCGGACAGCTGGATGTTTGAATCATGTTCTCATTTGTCCTGGGACTTGCAGCAAATTGCCTGGGGTCTTCTTTATTACTGCTATGGCAGTGTGATAAAAGGAGCACTTAACGTGGGTGAATTCATCATTCTTTCCGTCTTTCTTTAGTTTCTTTTTTTAACTTCATTTTTTTTTTAAATCCCACTGGGGCGCCAGGGTGGCTCAGTGGTTGAGCAGCCGACTTCGGCTCAGGTCATGATCTTACGGCTTGTGAGTTCGAGCCCCATTTTGGGCTCTGTGCTGGTAGCTCGGAGCCTGGAGCCTGCTTCAGATTCTATCTCTCTGCCCCTCCCCCACTCACACTGTCTCTCTCTGTCTCTCTAAAATAAACATTCAGAAAAAATCTCATTTGTGAAAGCTTCCTGTAAGCTTGCAAGACCATGAATAACATAAGAGTAATGCTAGCTCTTTTGTGTGCCAGGCACATTGCACTGCCCGTCTCTATTCTCAAAGTGGTGAAATACAGATACTTTTCATTTTGTAGATGAGGAAACTGGAACTTTGGTCATTAAGAAACTTGCCAAAAGTCATGTAGCTAGTTAGTGGCAGAGTTTGATGTGGAAAGAAGTTTCCTAATTCCCAAAACCTCAGCACAATGTCAGACCCACTAAAACTGTCAACACGTATGGCCTGAGCTGTATTCTCCCCACCCTGCCCTCAAGCGCCCAGATCCCAAACTGCCTGCGTCCTGCTTGACATTCCTAACCTTTTTCTTGCTGTGTCACACTCTCACATCCTCCTTCAGGGCCTTAGGAGGTTATTTGTTTGCATTTTTTATCAGGTACTGGGTGCTGAGTTGACATTTTAATAAACATGGTAAAGGTGAGCAGGCTTGACAGATGGCATCTGTGGGACACTGAAATAACGATCAGTATCTTTAAATCCTAGTGACCAGAGAGGAAGGTCATTCCGATGACTTTGGCACGTGTCCCGACCGGCACACGAGGCGGCTCTAGAGTTAGGGGTTACCCCAGGCCTGCCTGGTTGGTCATCCTGCCGGTGTGCCGGCGTGCCGGTGTGCCGGGGTGCCGGGGTGCAGGCGTGCCGGTGTGCCGGTGTGCCGGTGTGCCGGTGTGCCGGCGTGCCGGTGTGCCGGTGTGTGAAGGAGGCCGGGCCCACCCCCTCTGTGACCTGCCCTTCAAGGGCTTGGCGTAGAGAAAACACACAATAAGTATCTACTGAATGAATTATCCTTTCACTTGATAAAATAGAGTTATTTTGATTATCAGTTGAATGCTAGTTTTGCCTCTGTTATCATTCGTTGGCAGCATGATCCTTGGGCCCTGCTGAGATTTCAGATTTCTGTGGCTGCCTGTTTAATACCGTTATGATACAGGATACTCTGTTCCTATGAAGAGATTTAACTGTCCTTCCCCTACACTTTCTAGATCACCTCTGGGTGTTGTTTCCAGATGTCTGTATGGTGATTGCATCGGAAATCGCCGTGGATATTGTAAAACATGCCTTCATCACCAAGTTCAATGACATTACTGCAGATGTATGTATTTTAATAACCAATTCAGTCTTTAATGTTGACTACTGCTGCTAGATATTATGAAGTTGTAAAATAATGAGTCCAGGTTTACTGCGTTTATAAAGACAAGAGTACCAATTCTTTAAACTTAGAATTATAATTTTCAATTTCTAAACATAATTATAGTACAGAAAGTATATTATTTCAATGTTGAACAGTCCTATTCCATACTTCTGGGTGGAAGTATAGATCGGCCAGTAGTTCAGGTCAGAGTAGAGTGTCACTGACTCAGAATCATTATTAACTGTTAATTCTATTATAATTTGTTTACTTAAACTTTTAAAAATCCCCTTGTTTCTATTTAAGCTCTAGACTATCAAAACTGGTCCTTCTGGTAGGTTTTCAAAAGTATCTTATATTTAAAAATGGATTCTTTCTCCTGTGGTTATAGATTTCTGAAAAGTTCTGGAAAACAAGAGCCTTATGCTCTTGGTGAAAGGATTCGAGAGGTTTGTGTTTCAGCCAGCTGCTCTGTGGAGTTTCCAGAGACAGACATGTGCTGTAGGCTCGTGGTACAAAGCCATGGGCGTTCCCAGGGCCTCCTCCATTCCCGCCCCAGGTCCAAAATAAACATTCATTTCAGCAGCTTCCTACATTTTATTTGGTTTATACTTTGTCTTATTATGATGCTATTTCAAAAGGCATAGATTTGAAATCTAAAGTGGTTGCAACTGCTACTATATATGATTTAAGAGCTTCTGAATGCTGTAACGTATGTACATAAGATTTTGTCTTTTGTAAAGCAGTGATCAAGGAAGTCATTCACTGCTTACTCTCTTGGCTTCCTCGGTACAGAATGGAATCTTCCTCTCAGCATCTGAAGTCAGAATTAATAAACTTGCTTCAGTGCGGTTTTTAGTGACATGTCAGTTTAGAGTCCCTTCATAACTTCTGTGCTCTCTCACTCAGTTTTATATCTTGCGTAGCATCCGTTCTTTGAAGAAGGCATCATTATCGTTATATAGACAGTCAATTTTTTGACTGTTCATTTAAAATGTCAAGTTATTTTATATATTATAGCATTTAAAGTAGCCACTTTCCCCCAGATTCTAAACTCTCAGGGTCATGATCATTGACTGCTTATCCCTCTTTGAAGGGAAATCTTTGAGAGGCTCGTAAGCATAACAGACGGGGGAATCAGGGCAGTTTACCCTTACTCTAGGGAAGCAGAGAAACACTACCCAGATGTCTGCTTGGTGATCACATTTTTTCCTGGTTAATTATTAGCACTTTCATCTACAAAGTCTAAATCTGTGCACATTGTATATTTGCACTATATGACTTAATATTTCACTTTTATTTATCTTTAGGTCTACAGTGAATATAGAGCCAGCCTTGCTTTTGACCTTGTTAGCAGCCGACAGAAAAATGTGAGCATTATAACAGAGGCATAGTCTGAAATTAACTGAACAGTGGTTTAATTTAGCGTGGAATATTGGTTAAGGGAAAGTTCCATAAATTTCAACTTCCTACTTAATTTCTGTTTTTACAGTTTAGTCAAATAATGGTAGTCCTCAATATTAAGCAGGGTATGACTTCTGTAGCATTGTAATAGTTGTACAACTTTGGACTTAAACCTTACTATGACCATTTAGATAACGTTCACAGTATTTCACTCATTACATAATAGGAGCCAGCTTCTGTTTTTGTGCATAGTCTCGCCTCTTGAGAACATTCGCTGTTGATGAGTGGAAGTAAACTTTGTAAACGCCATCATCCTCTCCTTTCTCTGTCCAGGCGTATACTGATTACAGCGACTCTGTGGCACGGAGGATGGGGTTCATTCCTCTCCCACTAGCCGTTTTGGTAAGTTCGTACTTTTTTCCCTGTTATTTCTGATGAAATGGCCATCATTATAGAATGTTAATTAATGGATTGTTGATAAGTTTATTTCAGAAGGGCTTGAGACAAAATGACTGGGAAGGAAATTTTAAGTTGGGTCATTCATTATCTTTTTGGGTTTTGAGTTGTCCGATAGATAAGTAGATTTAACAAACTATTTTACGTAATGGCTTTCCAACAATGAGAGTGCTCAGTTTTGCTTACTCATTTGGCAAAGATTTTTCTTTTTGAATGGATGTGCCCAGGGGCAGGCATTGGCACGGCCACCATAGCGTGTATTAGCGGAAGTGTAAGTCGCTCCAGCACTTCTAAAAGGCAGTTTACCAGTGCAGTGCTTGGATGCAGCAGCTCCAGTTGTAGGGATTTATTCTAAGAAAGTAATTATAAAAGGCACATGATGGTTTATAGGCAAGATTATGCATTGCAATGGCATTTATAGTAGTAAAAATTTGGAAAGAAATGAAATAGGTTAAATAAATCATGGCATGCTCAAATGAAGAAGTAATCTTTATCCTTTATAGTCATTACTTTTTATAATTTTTCCAGTTTTTACAATGAAAATTTTTACTGTTATGCTCAGAAAATATCATATTTTTTAAAAGTAATAGCCCTGAAGTGTATTCGATCAATGCAAGATACTGTCACCGAACTTGAATAATTTGATGGATTTCTCGGAACAGCCTTGCAGAAAGTTACTAGCCACATTGGGCTGTAATAATATTAATTAAGAAGATTTGCTGGCTGCACCTGTATTTGATTATATTCCTTGTTGGCTACCTAGTCTCACATCAAAACAAATGCAACCATCTTTTTGCCAAAGGACATCTAGAATTCTCCTGTAGATGCAAAGTGTCATGGAAGTCAACTAAGAGGTGTATAAAGAAATTGTAAGTGATACCAACTGTATTTTAGACGAGTTTGCCTGACCTTTTTAGACGATGGGAGATTGATAGATTTAATGTTATATATATTTCATTGTAACTCTCCAGACAACCACATCCTAAATATTTTCAATTCTATTAGTAACTTGTTTATTATATAACAGTAGAGCTTTCTTTTGTGTGGGAAAAAGAACTCCTAGAATTTTGGAAAAATGGCATTTTAAAGAGTAAAATTGTTTAAGGTTTAAGAAATTAATAAAATATTAAATTTTTCTACATTTGTTTCCTACAACTGGAATCATGATACATGTAGTGTGAGGATACACCTAGGCTGCCTGACAGATTTTTTTATTTTAAGGATTGATTAAGTGATTGGATTTAAATGTGGCCCTTCTTTGCTGAATAATAATTGTCTAGTAATTTATTTGCCAGAAAAATCTATTCATAATTAGTATAGATTTTTTAATTTAGTATTTTCAACATTTTCTCCAGCCTTTGTTTTATTCCTTAAATGACTTTTTATGGTGGTTATACCAAAGATTGAAGTTTAATAATTGATCGGTGAATGCTTCTGCAGAGCCTCCCGTCTTTTCAGAGGGGGTGACGCAGTTTTGCAGGGGTCCAGTGGGTCTTCCCCCCAGCGCTTTTCTTACAGAGCTTCAGAGCCAGCCGGTAGCTTTGGAAGATAACTGGGAGCCTTGAGGAATATTCCAGGGCCTCAGCGGTCCTGCACATTCTTCAACTGAGGCCCACTAGTGACAGTATTTCTCTCTAAATGTTACCTTATGTCCTAAAATGCATTTGTATCCAGGAGAAGCAAAAGAAATTATGTTTCAAGGTCTTCCAGAAAATAAGCTTTGGACATATGTATCATAAAATTACCTAAGAATATATTCGATAAAAATGAAATTATTTAAGCCTTGAGTGGGGCAGATGGCTTGCCTTTTATACTCATGAGTAAATCCTAGAGCCATCTCACCTCCCCCACAAGTGTGTGTCCAGTGGGTCCTGTCCCTGGGACAGCCTGCGAGAGAGACGGAGACCTCCGTATCCGTGTCCTCTTAGCAGACCGTCACTGGACGTACTAGGTAGTTAGTGCCTTCTGTCTCCACCAGCTGTTCTGTCACTGAACGCATTTGTAAGACACTGTTTAAAACATATCTCACGACACTCGTTTAAGACACTCTAGAAGACTTCCATTCGATGATAAGTTCGCATTGCTGGCTCTCAGTTACTTCCCCTGACTTTTCCATTTCCAGCCAGCAGTGCGCCAGACCCTGATATGTGGGCACGTTATTAAGCCGAACCTGTCATGTGTAAATATTTTTGGTGACAGATCCCACCAGATTTATTCAACACACATCCAAGGACAATGCCGTTCGGCCTTTATTTCTGTGAGATAAGGAAGAAAACGTGTGTTTAACCATAACTGTCCAAAAGAGACAGAAAATGACCATCCCTTAAATAATTTATTTTGTAATATAATTCAGTTTGTTTTTTAACAGTACAAAACTCCCAAGGCTTCCTTTTCTCTCTCCTCCCTGGAAGTTCCTGTGGATTCCTAAAAAGTGTCAATGAAAGACAGAAAAAAGCAAGAACAAGGGAAATGCCCATCAAATGGCTCTAGCTCTGCTGGGGATACAGCAGCAAGAGGAACTCATTTGTATTTTCCAGAGTGACTTTTCATTTTAAAAATCTGCTGATTTGCAACTCTGTGAGGTACAACTAAACGTGTCACTCACGAAGCTGGACATAGTGCCTGACTTCACAGTCACCAGCAGCTGCACGTGGCATCCTAGATTTGCCTGAACAGACCCACATCTACCACAGAGGTCATCACAGGCGGCCATATTGCATAGGAATGGTCAAATCTAGAACGACATATTTGGGTTCAGACAGGGGCCTCAGGGGTACACCCGAAGTGTTAAAACCAGCACCAATAGGTTTTTATTTAAATATTAATAACTCTGTGATTATGTGTTTTGTGTGTGTGCGTGTTGTTTCGGTTTGTTTCTGGCTAGCTCATCAGAGTCGTCACAAGTTCAATTAAAGTGCAAGGAATCCTGTCTTACGCCTGCGTCATACTCTTCTATTTTGGGTAAGATTAACTGTTCTGGAACACGTTTTTGGTTATACAGTACAGTATAGATACAAGATGTAATGGATGTTAGTATCAGCAGCCTCACATTACAGCCTTTCTCACGGTCCCAGGGTCCCCTCAACAGCACCTGCCTCCAGGTGCGTCTGTGACTTGCTGAGATTCAATTAAATGGGCTGCTATTTGGTACTAGTATTAATAGCACTTTAGACTGTTTTCTAATCTGTAGTGAAATCAGTCCGTTAAAGCTCTTTCTGCTTAGGATTTCACTTGTACCCATACTTCCTTTCACAATAAAATCTGCCATTCCAGTCAGTCTCCTGTGTCAAAAACGTCTTTAACTCCATTAATCCCTGGGGCTCCCCGCACCGTGTTTTTGCTCAGGTTCTAGGAGTGAGGACGCCTCCGCATGGTTGTTGGGCATCTGTCCCTGCATTGTCCCAAGCCGTGTCCTCCGCACCTTGATTTGTGGCTTTGCTTTGACACTGTGTTGAGGCAGGGGATCCAGGGCCTTGATTTCTCCCCGGGTCACGCCCCTTCTTTATACGGCAGGGACTGATGCCCAGCGTCTGAAGCTCAGGGGACCACACACCTCTCTGTTTTTTGACTTGAGAACCCTGAGCTCCCCCTCCTCTGGCCCAGATGCTCACACAGCCCGCCAGACTTCTTGGCACTGTGCCTCGTTCATTGAGTGGTGTTGCTGTAATCGCTCCCATGTTTGTTTAACAAAATATTCTTGTATTTTTCTTGTGACATAAACCAGGAAGTGAAGTATGTGTACACCACACCTAAAAACCTTTGTTTAGTTACAGTTACCCTCTCCTCCAAAATCTTTCCCAAACCACCGTATTGGCGAAGTCTTCTTTATTCCTTATCTCCACCAAGCCCAAGACTCTCCCTGAGTGCAGACAAGCCAGAATTCAGTTGGCCCTCCTGGCACAGTACCATGCACTGCCTCCAGCCCCAGTTCCAGCCTCTTTCCCTCCAGGCTTACCGCAGCCAAGCTGCAGAGGGAGGCTCCCAGCCTCTGCCGTCCTCCTCTGGGCAGCATACCTCAGTGAGTGCTCGCCAGGGGCCAGGTACTGGTCCCGGGGCAGGACCAGTATCCTGCCTTTGTGGCCCTGAAATTCTAGTGGAAAAATAGACAAGAACCGGAAAAGCAAATCTCTGTAAGATGACGGTTGGTGGTCAGCATCAGGAAGTGCAGTAGGGTAGTGTAAGGAGATGGAAGGTGAGGGACGGAAGCAGGCAGGGGGTCTCCCTGGTGAGCTGGTGTTTGCAGTGGAGAGCGGACAGAGTGAGGCAGAGAGCCATGCAGATGCCTGGAAGGGTGGCAGACCCGCAGAGGGGACACAGGACAGCCCTACCAGGAGCAGCAGCGGGGAGCACGGCCGTCCAGGTCCAGACGGGGCACTGGGGAGGGGACCCGGCAGCTCCACTGGGGTTCCAGCCGAGGGAGGGAGAGACCCCTGGAGGCTGCCAAGCAGAAGAGTGTGCATGGCAAGAGGAGAAGCAGACCTCAGACCCAAGGTGACCGTGGCTGCTGCCCCTGAGGTGGTCGTGGCCGAGTGGAAATGATTTGTCTGCTGGTGCATGTTTTGACAGTGGAGCCAGACAGGACTTGCTAAGGACCGACTGGATGTGAGGTATAAGGGAATAAAAGGAATCCGTGTGGTTTCAGAGCTTGGGGCCCAGGAGGTGGGGTAGTAGGATCACTGTGACTAGGAAGCCTGTATGAGATGTGTGGGGCTGGGATTTAGTTTTGTTTTCTGTTGATTTTGGGAGGGTTGGGGTGGAATGGAGAGTTCTGGCGTGGGTTTAGTAAGCTTGCAGTCCTGTCAGACTTCCGCCAGGCAGCGTCAGGGAAGCAGTGGAAGGCAGGAGTAAGGAGCTCCCAGCCACGTCAGGCCTGGGGGGTGAGCGGGGAGTGGGCCCGGGGAGCTCTGTGAGGCCCTCCCTGGGTGGTGGCGGTCTCCACCCCGGACTGCAGAGGCTGGGCACAGTGAAGGCAACCTGTCTGCTCCTTGCTTTGGAAGCTTTTTAAAAAAATTTTTTTTAAACATTTATTTTTTTATTGAGAGACAGAGACCGAGCATGTGCAGGGGAGGGTCAGAGAGAGAGAAGGAGACACAGAATCTGAAGCAGGGCCCAGGCTCTGATCTGTCAGCACAGAGCCCAACGTGGGTCTTGAACTCCCAAACTGCAAGATCATGACCTGAGCTGAAGTCGGCTGCTTAACCGACTGAGCCACCCAGGCGCCCCTAGAAACTTTTAACTAGAAACAGAATATTGGAAATAACCGAAATACCCAGAAATTAAGGGCTTTGGGGGGCTTTGTTATACATAACCCAAAAGTGATATTTTAAGACCATTAAAATGTCACTGAGGAACATTAATTGGTAGCGAAAATATAATAATAACAATATATTGTTATGTAAAACAACAACAGCATTTAATAAAACAAAACTGGTTAACATTTCTGTGTGCCAAGTACCGTGCTGAGCACTTACTGAAACCATCTCTTATTACTGGGTAAGAAACCCACTCAGGTCCACACTGGTTCTAAGCAGCACAGCAGGATTTGAACTCGGGCGCTTGGTGCCCAGAATCAGCTGTGGCTCCAAACTCCAGCCTCTCCTGCTTTGTTAAATAGCCCCCATTTCTGAACAGTGAGAGGGTACAAATTAGTACAGACTCACAGCAAACACTACCAGAACGTAATATACCAAACGTCCCAGTGAACGGCACTGGGGTATGGGGTTCTAAGTTCTTTTTAGCTCATCTATATTTACTACACACACTGATTTTGCAGTAAAAGAATAAACGCTAAATAATTCGGGACCAGGGAAAGCTTGTAAGTGGTACGGTTTCTTCTTGTACTGGGAACTGAGGAATGCATCAAGCGCTTTACCTTGTGGGAAAGAAGCCTCAGGAAGTCGGGCTTTCACGGGAACCTCGTCCACCTCAGAAGCAGGCCTCTGACCCTGGGCCAGGCTCCCACCCAGGCGCCTGGCCTCCTCTGCAGCCGTGGTGGGAGACAGTGTTCGTGGTCATTGACATGAATTCCAGCCATGGTCTTTTCTTTCCGGTCCTAGGTTGATCTCCCTCAAAGTCCTTAATAGCATCGTGCTGTTGGGGAAGTCGTGTCAGTATGTGAAGGAGGCCAAGATAGAAGAAAAGTTGTTCCATCCTCCTCCAGCCAGCACGCCGGGCAAACCACCCCATAAGTCACAGAATAAATGTAAACCCTCTCAAGGTACGTTCATTCCTTCCCTCCCTGCATGAATCATTTTCTCCAGAGTTAGTGGTCTGAATTCTTTGTCGCTAGTGAAGAAACCACTATTCGGTTGATGTTTGGCATTGCTTTCCAAATTTGATTTCACTTGGCTGAGTCGTCTTTAACGTTTCTGTGTTAGAGCTCACCGCAGACACACCCCGTGCCGTGCTCTGAGTTTTTCCATGGAGTCATCGTTCGGTAGATGATTTTTGATCACCTGCTACCCGGCAGGCACAGAGGATACGTGGGCAGACACGCAGAGCGGTTTCTGACTGTCCGGGAGATAGGGAAAGAGAGAGCCAGGGGGCAGTAGTGCTACAGGGAAAACTCCAGCGAGTCCAGAGAGGGGAGTCCAGAGCTCCCCCAGCCAAGGAGACCGCCTTCCCAGGCGGAGCGCCAGCAGCACATGCAAGCGAGGGCCCGGGGCAGGACCCCGCTGGGTGTGTGGAGGGACAGCAAAGGCCAGGTGGCTGGAGTGGACCCCTCCCATGGGAGAGGGACTGGAGAAGGCATCAGAGAGGCCCCTCTGCTGCCTGTTGTGAGGACCGTGGCTTTTACTGTGTGGGAAGGAGCCGTTCCAGGGTTTGGAGCAGGGGGTGACATGATCCAGCTGACATTTTAAAAGGATCATTCTCGAGCTTTGGGGACAGTAGACTCAGGAAGAGTGAGCCCAGAGGCAGAGGTCAGTGGGGAGACCGCCTGGCTCAGAGCCGGAGTTAGTGGTGTGAGCAGGGAACGGTGGCCAGATTCTGGAAGGATCTGGAAGAACATGGGATTTGCTGATGAGTTTTACAGTGTGAGGCAGAAGTGAAGGAGGATTCCAGGGCTGCTGGCCTGGAATGTTTCCAGGAAGAAGCAGAACACTGACGTAATATTTGTCATTAGATGGCAGCTCCCTTGTTCTCCTGGTATTTGTTCACATGACTTTGCCTTTGAATGGCTTATTTTTACATATATGGAGCGACCGTGTGCCGGGTGATATATGGTATGCTGGAGATACAAAGGTAAATGAATCGTGCCGCAGGGCCTCACAGACAGGGAGGTGGTAAACGTGGACACTCCAGACACGGTGGGGAAGCTGGTGCTGAATCTCCAAGGATGAGAAGTGGGTCCAGGTGAAGGTGGGTGGGGAGGGTACTTCAGAAACCCGCCGGCCTGAGCTGAATCCGGAGGCCTGAAAAGCAGCCGGGGCACCAGCAGCTCAGTATTCCGGGTGTGGCGTGTGCTGTGGGGAGGGGCCAAGCCCAGGCTAAAGGCGCCGTGTTCAAGTGTGCTGCCTAGGGAACCAAGAGGAAAGTGAAATCTTGTGCGACAACTTGAAAATCACGTTTGTCATAACAGAGAGCATGTGAATACTCTTGGTGACCCAGATTGCGTCTGTTTTGACCAGGTCAGTCGTAGTGGCCGACCCGTGTTCTCCCGTGCGAGGCGCCTTCAGCACATCGACAGATGAGTGTCAGTCATGCGATCGAGGGTCCAGTCCCATGGGGGCTGAGGGAAGCACAACCTTTAAGTGCACACCTCAGCTCGAGGTCATTGGCTCCAGAGACACATACTAAGAAGTGCATTTGGGACCAGAGTCTGAGTGCCCATGTAGGGTGTTTTGGAGGTCAGGAGACCACGGGCCAGACACTGTTGAGGCAGGTGTTATCAGGTGGCTCGGGTTCAATTCAAGGGTGGAAAGAGGGGCCAGCTCTCAAAACAGCATCGTTTTGTCATGTTCTTAAAGAAACAAAGGACAGCGGTGGGGGTGGGGCAGCAGGCAGGGCAAGAGAACAGCCTCCATGCTCGTGGTCGATCCTGGCAGTGGTCTCTACAGACATATACGTGTGTCCACACCCATCAGATTATTCCTCTTAAATAGGCTCAGTTCACGTGCTGTCCTCTTTACCTTGATGAGGCTGCTCTTGTGATTCAGAGACTGGCGGCCTTGACCCAGCCATCCCGCAGGCCGGGTTCCAGGGCTCCTGTGACCCAGAGTGCACACTGGGGTCTTGTTGATCAGTCTGCTTCACCCTCTGTTTTGAACTTCCCACAGCTGAACTGCTAAGTCGAGCTAAATTTTACAGCATCTCATTTCAAAAATTTCCCACTCTGTAATAAGAATTTACTTCTAACTGACAAGTGACAGGACTGTCTAATTTGAATTCTTCTGGTCTTACTGGTGGCATTATGTTTGATTTTTGTCCTGGAAAAAAAAAGGCCAGTGCTGGTACCTGGAAGAGGTAGGATGTGTCGGAGTCTGCGGCCCCCTGACGCCCTGAGCACAGGAGCCAGTGTTAACTGTGGAGGCACCAGTCCTCTTAGGACTTGGTGACGCAGGAGGGAGTTTGTTAGAGAGGAGTTCTGATTTTTCCAAAGTCGGCTCGTGGTGTTATTTGCGGGGTACTATCCACAGAAGAGCCCTTCTGCGGAATTTTCTTGAGCAAACAGAAATGGCACAGCCACGGAGTTTCACCACAAACATGGCTGCTGACGTGCCGCATGCTATTTGCTTATCACTTGCTCTGCCGAGAAGACGGATGGGGACATGGTTTTTCACTGCCACTCTGTTGGTAAGCTTGTACTATTATAAGTTGGGGGGAAATTCTTTTCTAACCAACGAGCTCTGTTTTCCCACAGAAGAAAACCTGTCGGCTTCGGTCACGAGCCAGCCCGTTCATCCGAAGGAAAACATCATACCCTTACTGGTCACAAGCAGCTCCGACCAGTTCCTGACGACCCCAGACGGCGACGAGAAGGACATAACGCAGGAGAGCTCTGAATTAAAGCACAGGTCCTCGAAGAAAGATTTGCTAGAGGTAGACAGGTTCACAATCTGTGGAAACCGGATCGACTGAGCTCTGCGGCCGAGTCCTGGGGCGGGGACTCTGCTCCCGGGACGGACAGATGCGAAAAATGGCACTTAAATATTTATTTAAAAACTTAAATTATTAATGGAAAGCGAATCTTAATATCTTTCTTCCAGTAATGTGGTCTGGCTGCAGGTCAGGTCACAGAGCAGCAGCGACCTCCAGCCTGGACCCTGGAAACCTGACGGGTGAGGAGAAGCCGCGGCGTGGCTGGGAGCGGTCCCTCCCGGGCCTCACGGGGCCACCTCACGGTCACCTCGCCGTGTCCGTCTGCGCTTCCGGAACCTCGAGCTCTCCCTCGGGGCCTCTTCCACACAAGGATATACCTGGAAAACTGTGAAGCTCTTACCGTGACATCACCTTTCCAGCTCATGCTGTTTTCACAAGCAGATTTCAGACTTGACTTCATTTGCCAAAGCATTAAAAAAAAAAGATTAAAACTTAAGTCAAGATAAATGTTCTTACCACCAGAATAATCCTTGAAGATGTATCTGAATTAATCAGAATAAAAGGCTACCTAAAATCTTTCATGAAGAATAGTAGCATTTTATAGGAAGGAACCCTAAGCTGGTTTGTTTATTTAAAGAATATTCATTAATGAAGGTTGTGCATCACAGAGAAAACGTTTCATAAGATTTCAGTTTTCTCTTTAAAGCAAAATGTGAGCTGTGTATTGTTGAGTTGAATGGAGAGAATAGAAATACCCTTACCAAAAGGCACTTTTTATCCTGAAAAAGCAGAGCAGTGTTAACTTTCTTGTATAGTTAACTGGTTTCGCTTTAAAACTAATTGCTTCATAAATTGTTACAGTTAAAAGGATCTGATGTTGAATGGGCTGAAGAATTGTCATTGTTCAGAACCCAAAGGTGTCGACTTTAACTGAGTTTTTAAAGTGACAGTTTTAAATTAAATATTCTAAGTGGTTTGGGCAGCGTCTTGCTTGGGCTTAAAACACGCGTTAGTCTTTCTGACAGGAGGGTCCGTGGGTGTGCCCGCGCTGGGGGCGCCCGGGGGCCACCGTCTGGGTGTGGGGAGGCCGCTGTGTCTGGACGCTGGGAACAGCAGCCAAAGGTGCTTTTTGGTTTTGTTCGAGATCGAGATTCCATTTCTGCTTAATTACTGGTTTGTGGCCTGCATCATAGGACAAGTTATTTCCCACCAGTTTTATCTTGAGAAACCTTTCTGCAGTTTTATAAGACTCTTACAGCGTCTCATTTCAGAATGTCCAGATGCTACTGTTCACTGCCATTTCCTTTGATGTTTTCATTTTGAAGGTCAGCTCTTGTGCTGATACTTCAGGCATGTGACCTGCAGAAAGTAAATTTTGGGGGATTTCTCTATTTCCTGGGTGAGATATAAAGCAAGCTTTAATTGTTTCATGAGAAATATGGAAGTGGATTTTAATGTTTTGCATCAGCCAAGGAAATCTGAATGTTCACGTAGGGTAAAAAACGAAGTCCCGTTGATGCTTTTGTGAACCCAGTCAGTACTGTAAGTTAAAGATGGAAAGACTTTTCTGTATGTTTCAGTGCAGCCCCGTTTTAGAATTATACTTTGTCCTGTCTCCTCTTTACCACCGGAAGGAACAGTGTCCACGTGATGGAATAGTTTGGGGGAAACTTTGCCAAATGTAGCCCTGATCAGTGCAAGAGTACGATTTGGGTGCCTCTTTCCATTCAGCTTGAATTAGCCTGTTATTATTGTGCTGTCATTTTTGGAAGATTTCATTTCCTTTGCAAGATATATTGGGAGTTGGGAATGATGTTCATTTCTTCTGCTAAAATGGCATTCAGTGCTAATTTTATAAGTGCATCTTGTGTGAAACTCAATAAATCCAATTTTGTAATCTTTTTTAAAAAGGTCATTGAATTTATTTAAGGTTTACTGCTCTGTTTGCTGGCGTAAATTTCCCACTCTGTAATAAGAACTTACTTCTAATTGACAAGTGTCAGGACTGTCTAATTTGAATTCTTCTTTTGGTCTTAATGGTGGCAAATGTTTGATTTTGTCCTAAAAACGGGGGTGGGGGCTGCTACTTGATCATAGATCATTTAAGATCTCTCAGCCAATGGAGGTATTTGCATTTTGCAGGTGTTTTGAATGTCACACAATGTGTTTTTCATATCTGGGAGTCAAGTGCAAGACAGTACTTTGGTTTTTTTTAAAAAATTAAGGCATAACATCGGTCAAACTCTAATGCGCTTTCTGTTTGGAACAGAAGTGTAGCCAGCAGGGCCATTCAGGAACTTGTCCAGTTTTTCTTCGTGCTTTACGCTGTACTTTGGCTAGTAGTTAGACTTTATGCCCATGATCCACGTACATGGAAGAAACACGTTCTCATTAGATCCTCAAAAATGTTCCTGCCACTCCTGGTAACTCAACAGAGGAGGATATAAATTCACAAAATAATTTAAAATCACAGAATTTTGATATGTTTCAGGTTCATTTATCTGTTCTTTCAACAGAGATTTGTTAACACCTTCTACGTGTCAGGGACTGTTCTAGATGCTGGGATCAGCCGTAAACAAAGCTTCTGCTCTTCTGGGGAAGAAGATAGTGAACGCATCAGCAGGATGACATCTTCTGGGGGCACAATGCCTAGTGACCAAAGGTTCTTCCAGGTTTATCTCAGGTCTAAAATAAATACAGGTCTTTTTCGCTTAGTAGAAGTCTGATTTGTTTTTCTATTGTATTCGTGGAAAGTAAGAGAATTATGTAGCAGTTTGACAGTACTTTAAAGGATAAAACAAGAAAATATCTTTTATTTTTTTTATACTGAGGACTGCCCATTGTCCATCAGATTTCTGTTCTCCATAAACACAGAGTTACAGCTGGGCACATAGCTGCTGGCAGTTGGGGACTACCTTCCCAAGTCCTTCTTGCTGTTACTTGTGGTCTAAAGGCATTGTCACCAAGGGACGTAAGTCAAGGGACATATGCCTTTATGGACTCCCTTCCACCTTCTCTTCCCTTCCCCACCAGCTTGAACCCAGAGAAGGTGTGACTTTGCCCCAGCCACGCAGGCAGACACGGTGCCCACAGCATGGCAGAGCCACGGGAAGGACGGGTCCCAGGCCCCCGACTGTCTCTGTGGAGCAGAGTTGCCTGTGCACCAGGAACACCCAGCGTAGACCATACATGAGCAAGAAATAAATGCCTTCCTGTCTAAGCCACTGAATCCCCAAGGTCAATGTCCCAGCCCCAATTAACACACTAAGAAATCCGGAATCATCTGTTTAGAGATCTTTACATGAATGAGGTCTAAGACTTCGAAAACACATTCTTCTGAAAACACTCTGGGTTTTCATGTGTACTCTGTTGTTGGTAGGGAAAAGATAAAGGTGCCTACGACCCCCTCATGGAAGGTCACTCCCAGCACCTTTGGCCATCTTGAACTCAACTTTAAATTTGTCCAATGGCAAAGTCCTGTTTGTTCACATACTCTACTGAACAGATATGCATTGTCCTTTATCTCTCAGGAAATGGTGTACAGGAGGTCCGGCCCGTCCAAGCCCAGGCACAGGAGTCAGGGTATTGCTGGTCTGAGGACCCACGAAGGAGTTAGGATGCTGCTTTTTTCTGACCTTGTGGACAATGGGTTGCAGAGCAGCTAGTGCGGAATCAGGGAAGCCAGTGGGCTCAGGCCGGCCTGGAGTCACACCAGGGCTGTGCCGGGAGCCGCCCCCCCCACCCCGGCTGACCTGGCCCTGTCTGCACCTGGGAAGGGCAAACCACTGGCGGCTCTGCAGGAACCTCTAAGCCTCCACTGGTAAGGCAGTCACAGAACAGAGGACTCAACCTAGACTTGACCCCCTCGTTCGTTCCACACTGACACAAAATCCACTTTTGTCCGACTCTGCTGCTTATTGCATGGGCATGGTGATGAGCAACCTTCAGACGTGCTGCTCTGTAGAAAATTCTCCGAGGCAGGCTGGGCTGCTCCCTGGCCCGAGGCAGACACCACATTTCCTGAAGGAGAAGTGGAAGGAAGCACCCAGGGCCCATGCTGAGTAGCAGGGAACTGGGCTCAGCCCTTGTGCCTTGGACCCGGGAAGGGAAGAAGCCATTGGCAAGTGAGATAAAGCCACGTGGTTTCAGATTCTGTCCATCTTTAATTGCAAACCACAGCAGGAAAGAAGATGACTTTCCTTGTGAATATAATGGATGTGAGGGCCCTGTTCCCTTCTCCCTCAAAGGTAGTATGTTTAAATATGGCTCAGGTCCTAGACTCACGGCGTTTTCACCCTGAAGGGGTCTAACAAGGCAGCCAACCTCTCCCCCCAGGGGCAAGCTGCTTTTCTCCTGCACCCCTGGGAGGTTGTCATTTAACTGGGACAGGAAATACCTATGGTGGCAGTAGTAATAGTAGTAGTAGTAGTAATAGTAATTTTAAAAGCAGTACTTATTAAACATCTGATACATCTGATACAAACCATCATCTGAGGCCCTTTCAATTCATACTTCCCATAACCTGCACAATATCCCCACAAAGTCCCCCATTCTACAGATGTGGAAACCGAGGCCAGAAGTCTTCTCAAGTCGCCCATCTGGAGAGGAACAGGACTGAGATTTAAATCCCGGCCCCTGTGACGGCAGAATGTCAGCATTGCACCAATGTACGGAGCTCAGACCTCAGGGCCGCCCCACACACGAGTTCCTACCAACACACACACAATCTATTTTTCTTACATCAAGGAGTTTTCTAACAATAGCATGTGTAGTTACCAAACTTTCCATCCCTTCTGACCACCTTTGGTTCACATTTTCCAGACGCTCATATGATTCTAATTCTCCATAGATTGACATTGCTGAGTGCTATTTTTAGGATTTGGATTATGAATGGATTGTTCTGGTCCTGTTTATTGTTTATTCTGTTTATCTCCTTTTTCTCCCTACTGAGTGATGACGAGGCATAGCAACATGGATTTGTGTGACACCCGGCACTTTTCCAAGAGCCTCTCTTTGGCTTCTCATTCACGCCCGCAGGGCGTGATCCAGATGTCCCTGTGCCAACCAGGAAACCAGGGCCCTGCTTTTCCAGGTGCTTAGATGCCCTCCTCACCCCACACAGGGCACAAGGTCACTCAACACATGGTCATAATATGCCCAGCCCTGCAGGCCCCAGGCTAAGGAGGGAGCGTGGAGAGCGCATCTCCTTCCTGGCTAGGACAGTGGCAAATGCCATACATTTTAAAAACTTTTATTAGTTTTGATCTTCAAGTAATACATCTTCATTATTGGAAAATCAGTAAAAAGTGGGGGTAAAAGGAGGAATTTCACCATTTAATTTGGTGCATATTCTTTTCAACTGTTTCTGAAAATATACACCAGGTATGGGTTTGCACACATAAATATATTTCAGTGACATTCTACATGCTGATTTTTGGTAGGCTTCATTTTCTTACATGTGGTGGGAATTTTTCCATGTCAACAGTTTAAAATACTTTCAATGCATGCACAGAATTCCGTCTATGGTCATATGATTATTTAATCAATTCCTTTTTGTTGTACATTTGTCTGTTTATTTCTTTGGGATAATTTCCTAGAGCTGGAATTACTTGCACAAAGGTTCCAAACCACTTTTGATGTGTTGCTACAAAATCACCTTCCAGAGGTAGTGTATGAACGCTCTCACCAGCCCTGGGCTGGGTGACTGTCCTGACCCTGGCCAAGTGTATATATATTTAAAATTCAAATTAGCTAACATGCGGTGTAGTATGATTCATAACCTCCTTCCAGTGTTCATTCTAGCAAGTGTCCTCCTTAATGCCCATCACCCATTTAGCCCATCCCCCCACCTCCCTTAGCGATCCTCAGTTTGTTCTCAGTATATCTATATGATATTTCACTTAGCATAATACACTCTAGTTCCATCCACGTTGCTTTAAAGGGCAAGATTTCATTCTTTTTGATCCCTGAGTACTATTCCACTGTTTTCTTTATCTGTTCATTGGTTGATGGGTATTAGGGCTCTTTCTATACTTTGGCTATTTGTTGATAGCGCTGCTATAAACCTCGGGGTGCATGTGCCCCTTTGAATCAGCATTTTTGTATCCTTTGGATAAATACCTAGTAGTGCAACTGCTGGGTCATAGGGTAGTTCTATTTATATTTTTTAAACACTTGTCACTACATACTAAATTGATTTCGTAATCTTGTCATGAATTGTGTCCCATAGTTTGAAAAACACTGGCTTAGACCCAACAGCATCAGCTGCCTGAACATATGGGCCCAGAACAAAGTCAGGGTTTTATTAGCAAAGGATAAGAGGGAGGTAGACATCAGGCAGACATGTAACAGTCACCCTTAGACCTTAAAGGGTGGGCCAGGGGCAAATAGGTGAAGACTGGGAAAGCCCTGGTGAGAGAGAAGGTGGGGCCAAGGAAAGTGTGCATGTGCCCAGCACCACATCAACTGAGCTCGGAGATGTGTAGAAGGAGGCTGGCTGGGAAAGTTGGTTGAGCCCTGCCTGCCCCAGAGGACCTTGGGTGCCAGGCCCCACGAGGGCCTCTTGAGGGAGTGACTGAGTGCAGGCGCCATAACAAATACCATAGACTGGAGTTCAGGAGGCTGGAAGTACAAAATCAGGGTGTCGGCAGACCCAGTAACTGGTGAGCGCCCTCTTCCTGGCTTGCAGATGGCCGGCTTCTTGCGTCCTGTCATGGTGGAGAGCAGAGGGAGAGAAAGCAAGTTCTCTGCTGCCTCTGCTAATAAAGGAACTGTGATGGGTCGTTTTGCTCGTCAGCCTGACTGGGCTCCGGGACCCAGGTATCGGGAAAGCACTATTTCTGGTGTGTCTGAGAGACATTTCTGGAAGACATTAGTGTTTGGTTCAGTGGGCTGAGGACAGATGTGGACCCGCATCCCCTAGTCCACACAGAAACCAAACGGCACAAAAAAGTCAAGGAAGGGTGAATTCTCTGTGAATCCTCTGTCCTGGAGCCTCGATGTCCATTTTCTCTCACCCTCAGAGCCTGGAGCTCCTGGTTCTTTTGGGCCCTCAGCCTCCGGGACTTAAAACCAGCAACCCACTCTGTCCTTGGGTCTCAGCCTCAGGCTGAATTCTACCCTCGGCCCCCCTGGTTGTCCCACTCGCAGACCAGACTGCGGCGCTTCCTGCCCTCCATCACCAGGGGAACCAACCCCCAGAGTAGGCCTCCTCTGCTAGTAACTATATGTCTCCAACTGGTTCTCTCTTTCTGGAGAACCCTGACGAACCTCATGATCTAATCACCGCACCTCCCTAAGGCCCTAATCCTGGGCTGGAGGGAGGAGGGTAGGATTCTAACATATGAATTTGGGGTGAGGGGGCACATTCAGGCCATACAGAGGGGGGTCATCCCTCAGCAGGGGTGCTCAGATCCCCAGCGGCCCTTCTTCCCAGGATTCGAGTCTTTAACAGGCCAACCCCACTTAGGCGGCTCTCTCCATGCACTCAGGATGAAACTATTTGTCTGAGTTATTTTTTTTTCATGTGAAACACATTTTCCTAATGTGTTTTCAAGTGCACAGTCCTTACAAATGCTCCCCCGAGGTCCGCTTTAAACTCATCATCTCGATGTTTCCCTAAATGGCTTTGGACAACTGTGTCCAAACACGAGTCCAAGCAGAACATGAGTCACCTGCGATGGGACCCCCAGCACCGGGAGCCACGGCGCACGGAGCGTCTGTGAACCGGACCGGCCTCTGGGACACGGCGCTCAGTGCTCTCTCACTGCCTCCCCCCGCCCCCCGCTGAGGGCTGAGGGCCCAGCAGTAACTGGGTATGACGTGATCCCCATGCTGTCTAGGCTGGATGCCGAAATCCCTTCCCACAAAAAGGGCTCTGCTCGTTTTCTTTGTGTTCAGAAATAAAGCATCATTGTTTTTACCAGTGCTTCTTTCCCATTCCCTTGGACTAATCCTTCACCAGGTCTTTGATTATGCCACGTCCTGATACTCTAAGGCAAGTCCTGGCTCCTGTCAGTTTGGGGTGTCCGTTTCTTCATCGTACAGGTGATGGCCAACGAGGGCGGATGGAAAAGGGATCCCATGCCCACGATGCCTCTGGGACTGGCTTATGCTTCTAAGGCAGAGGTGATTGAACCGGTTTCCAGGGACCTGCAAAGTACGAGCAGACGTACCTTGCTTGACTGCACTTTGCTTCACAGACACTGTGTCTTTTTGCAAATCGAAGCTCTGTGGCAATTCTGCCCAGAGCAAGTCTAACAGCGCCATTTTTCCCACAGCGTGGGCTCACTTTGTGTCTCTGTGTCACATTTTGGTAATCCTTGCATATTTCAAATGTTTTCATTATTACTGTATTTGTTATGGTGATGTGATTATGACTTAACTGAAAGCTCAGATGATGGTTAGTAATTTTTAGCCATAAGATATCTTTAAATTAAGGTATATACATTTTTTAGACATAATGCAATTGCACACCTAATAAACTACAGTATAGTGCAAATATAACTTTTATATTCATTGGGAAATGAAAAAAAATTTGATTTGCTTTATTTTGATACTCACTTTACTGAGGTCATTTGGAATGAAATCCAGTCTCTATGGAATATGCCTGAATCCCTGCACAAAGAAATCTTCCCAAACACTAATCTCAACTCATTGTTTTCCATCCATTCATTCATTCATTCAATGCAATGAGTGGGAAGGAGAGTCCCAAAGAATCATTTTTAGTGCAATGCCTCACCTGTAAGAAATAGCCTCCTGAAACTCCCCTGCGCATTTGTTGGAATGAAGCTGTTTGTATTCTGTTTTTTTTTTAATGTTTATTTATTTTTGAGAGAGAGCAACAGAGCATGAGTAGGGAAGGAGTAGAGAGAGAGGGAGACACAGCATCTGAAGCAGGCTCCAGACCAAGCTGTCAGCACAGAGCCCGATGCAGAGCTCAAACTCTCAAACGGTGAGATCATGACCTGAGCCAAAGCCAGACGCTTAACCAACTGAGCCACCCAGGCACCCCTGTTTTCTCTGTTTCTATGTGCTACTTCAAGATCTTATTGGAAAATGGTGGTCAACAAAGGATGAACACAGAGACCAATGTCATCCCTCTTTGGTAAAGCTGGGCTCCCCTGGACTGATGGCTGAGAGAAATGACAGCAATGTGATGGACTTAATACTTCCTAGACTGGGTTCCCATCAATTACCTTGTTTAATAGCTTAATGGTTTAGTGGTTAAATAGGTTTAATTATACTCATTTTTCAGAGTAGGGAAAAGAAGACCAGTAAAGGTTGGAGAGCCTGACCTGGGGGCTCAGATGTGGCTGGTGATGGAGACGAGATCCGCCCAAATGTAGGTCTCTGACCCACAGCTTTGGGGAACGTCCCTGGGGGCTCAGATGTGGCTGGTGATGGAGACGAGATCCACCCAAATGTAGGTCTCTGACCCACAGCTTTGGGGAACGTCCCTCCAAGGAGAGCACCCAAATGCCACTGCGAACTAATCCTGTCATTTCCTAATTAAAATGGCATTAATTAGCTGTCACTTTAACATAGATGACCTGATAGTGAAGTAGTCTTTCCTCCACTTTGCAAAAGTCCTTTTACTACCAACTATTTAATTAGGTACCAAGATAATCCCTCCCAGCAAGCTGCTGACCTGATTTGAAAAGCCAAGGCTGTGTCTCAGTGTGGAAATTGTATCCCAACTGGGAATTAGAATCTTCTCCCTGCGCACTCATGAACTCGGTCTAGACTGGCAAGGCAGACTCCCAAACCCTGGGTTTCATCCTGGAGTTGGACATTTTCCCTCTCTGCTGTTTTGACCAAATGACAGCAAGCTTTTATTTTTAAATAGCTGTTTTCAGCTCCCCAGGAGCCCACATGCCTTATGGCACGAGATGTTCGGGGCAGCCCGGAGAGGTTATGCCATCTAGTGCTAGTTTGTGTTTGTGGGTGCTTCATACCACATCTGGGCATCTACTAAAGTCGATGCTCTGGGACATTAACGATGCACATTTTTTTTCCTAAGTACTGTTGCAGCCTAGTCCCAGCAGGTGAGACTCAGTCTTACAGAGAAGGAAGTTCAAAACAGCACAGAAAGGGGCAGGCAAAAGCAGGATTCGAACCTGGGCAGTCTGCCTCCGGACCGCACTGGGAATTATGATGCCGCTCGGCTCCATCTGCAACGTCCCCAGGTATCAGGCCCATATTTGCCAGTTGGATCATGGTCCCATCCACAGTGCAGGCAGGGCCAGCAGAGCAGTGGAGGGTCCGAGCATCATACTCTCCATGGCCCCTCCAGATGGCATGGCCATCAGCTGGTTAAGCACAAGGAGCCAAGGGTGGAGAGAATGTAACCCACTTCTGATGATGACCTGCTCAATGCCAGCAAGGGGGCTGAGTACTTGCCACACACTGTCTGGACCCTCACAGCAAAGAGGAAAGTCTTATCTCAGGTTTATAATTGTGGTCCACAGAGGCCATCCGAGCCCCTAAGATCACTCAGCAGCTGTGGAAATGAGAATCAAACTACGTTGGTTGACACCAAAGACCATGACCTTGACGCTGAATGAAAAATGGCAGCAGAGAAAACAATCCTGCCAGGCCTGGTGCTGATCATGAAGGACAGTTAAGGAGCCTGCTGGCAGCTGAGGAGACTCCCAGGAAACACTGGGCTCAGCCAGGAGTCGGAGGTGCCTGAGTAAAACCTCGGTAATGCCAAGACTCTTGTTTCTCAAGGCTCAGGGTCCAAGACACACAGTGGACTAATGTGTCTTCCTTAAGGGAGGTGAGATGTGGCTGTTTAAAAAAAAAAAAAATCAATGCTCACATTGACCGTGTCTCCGTGTGGGGCGGGAGCTTGAACTCAGCCTGCTCTGTCCCACGGGGAGACTGAACCTGGGTCAGAGGGACCCGGCCAGGAAACCTGGGTGCCCAGCAGAACCAGGCTACAGACCACACAATGGGGGGAAGAAATCGTCTCCCTTGCAAAGAGGGCGGAGCTGCTGGTGGGGCTGGAGCTCTGGAAGAGGATGTGAGAAGAGAGATTCATGTCAGAGCTCCCCCCCCCCGACCCGGGGAGACACTCTTCCCCAAAAGCACCCCTTCATGAGGCCCAGAAGCAGCTGGGTTGCAGGAACAAAGATAGCAGGTGGAAGTCCCCACCACCTCCCCAACAGCCCCTCTGGGAGGCCCATGATCTTCCCAGAGGAGCAGTGTGGATAGCAGGCCTGCAATTTCCTGTGAAGGGGCGGCCACCCCTTCTGGGGTCCCCACGGAGCCCCACCACTGTGCTAGAACTGAGTCCTTGCACCCCGGGCCACCATAGTAATCCCCTTCCCACCCCGCATCGGGTGAGAGGTGCACCCCAAAAAGATCAAATCAGGGGAGGCCCAAGAGCTGGTGGCAATTCTTTTTTCTCTAACACGATGTTTTAAACTTCTCTCCAGAGTTCTGGGCCCCCCCTTCTCCGGTAGGAAGTGGGGGAGGGGTGCAGAACATCCAGGCACAAGGGGTAATTTCTGGTTTCTAACTTGCTCCAGTCCCATCCTCCGCTCTCCAGCTCAGCAACTGCCTTGAAAAGTAAGTCCGCATTCACCATACTGGATGGAGCACAAGGGAGCTGGAATTCTCCCAAAATGTCATTCCCAAAGACACGTCATTATTTGACCTGACACTCGTTCCCTTGAAGACCCACTCAAAAGGCTTGTCTTTATTTAAACAGGCTCAGAGTTCACCCAGTAGAAAAATCTCTCCCACAAGGATGGTCGTTATAAAAACAAATAAACCTTAGGAGTAAGTGTTGGCAGAGATGTGGGGAAATTAGACCCCTCACACATTGCTGGTGGGAACGAAAAATACTGCAGGTGCGGGGGAAATAGTCTAGCAGGTGCCCAGAACATGAAACACGGAGTTACCCACTGATGCAGCAACTCTCCTGGCCATCTAAGAGAAACGACCCATATGGCCCATATGGGTCTGCATAAAAATTGTACATGGGAAAGCCTGGATGGGTTAGTCAGTTAAGCCTTCAACTTCAGCTCAGGTCATGATCTCATTGTCCGTGAGTTCGAGCCCCATGTTGGACTCTGTGCTGACAGCTCAGAGCTTGGAGCCTGCTTCAGCTTCTGTGTCTCCCTCTCTCTCTACCCCTCCCCCGCTCATGTTATGTCTCTCTCTCTTTCAAAAAAAAAACATTAAAAAATAATAATAAGGGGAGCCTGAATGGCTCAGTAGGTTAAGCGTCCGGCTTCAACTCAGGTCATGATCTCACGGTTTGTGGGTTCCAGCCCCACATCGGGCTCTGTGCTGACAGCTCAGAGCCTGGAGCCTGCTTCAGATTCTGTGTTTCCCTCTCTCTCTGCCCCTCCCCTGCTCACGCTATCTCTCTCTGTCTCTCAAAAATAAATAAAAAACATTTTAAAAATTAAAAAAAATAATAATAGGGGCACCTGGATGGTCAGTTGGTTGAGTGTCAAACCCTTGATTTTAGCCCAGGTCATGAGACTGAGCCCCATGTCAGGCTCCATGCATGGAGCCTGCTTAAAATTCTCTCTCTCTCTCTCTCTCTCTCTATTTCTCCACCCCCCCATTTGCCCCTCTCCCCCACTCATGAGCTCTCTCTCTCTCTCTCTCAAAAATAAATAAACAGACAAGACACAGAGAAATAAAGGTCTGTTTTGGGTCACCTAGGTGGCTCAGTCAGTTAAGCGTCCAACTTCAGCTCAGGTCATGATCCTGTAGTCCATGAGTTCAAGTCCTGCATCAGGCTCTGTGCTGACAGCTCAGAGCCTGGAGCCTGCTTTGGATTTTGTGTCTCCCTCTCTCTGCCCCTCCCCCACTCACGCTCTGTCTCTCTCTGTCTCTCAAAAAAATAAATAAAAATTAAAAATTACAACCTGTACTTGGATTTTCATAGCAACATTATCTGTAATAAATTTGGAAACAATAAAATGTCCATCCATATTTAGTAAATAGACAACATTCCATAGGGTGGAATATTATTCATCCACCAAAATAGGAATGATGCACTGACTGTGCCAGCCATGGATGGATGAACCTGAAAAACAGCAGGCTAAGTAAAAGAAGCCAGACGCAAAGACCACATAATGTAGGATTCCATTTCTAAGAAATGTCCAGAATGAGCTAATCCGTACAGACAGAAAGTTGACTAGAGGTTGCCAGGGCTGGACTGGGGGGGTTTGGGGAATGGCCGCTTAATGGGTGTGGAGTTTCTTTCTGGAGCCATGAGAAGTTCCTGAAATTAGATAGTGGGGAGGGTGGGACAGCCTTGGGAATATAATAAAAACCACTGAAATTTACACTTTTAGATGGTGAATTTTATGGTATGTGAAATATCCTAATAAAAAGAAACAACCGGTTAGTAAATGAATGAGGAGGACCTGGCTGTGACGTATGCTGTGTTCTCCAAATTTCATTTTTGAGAGAGAGAGAGAGAGAACTAGTGGGGTAGGGTCAGAGAGAGTATCCATTTTTTCTGCACAGAATTTCAGCTCCAAATTGCACTTTTGATGCTAGCTTTCTACGTCTGACATGTTTTCCGACCTTCCATGGCAGAGGGCAGAGAATATGGATATTTACTCTGGATTTGCTATGAGAGAAAGTAAGAGCAGAGAGCATTTCAGGAGGCGGCTCTGGCTGGGTCGGCTTTCTCGTCTGTGGGGCTATTGTTTCCAACTTGTGCCTAGTGGAGTTAGTAATAAAGAGCTTCCAAAGCCCAAACCTAGAATTTCAATGAACAAATAATGGAAAATGTCAAGTTACAGTAAAGAATCATGAAGTGTGAAAAACATTTGGGAAGTTTATCACAGCTGGGATATTGCTAAGCAAATCAATGTGAAAAAAGATAGATGGCCCATTGAAAAAGCAAAAAGGAACATGAAAAATTGCTTCTTGAGAAAACAAATGCATCCAGCCAATAAGTATCAAAATATACAATCTCTCAAGTAACTTAAAAATCACAAGTTGAGGGGCGCCTGGATGGCTCAGTCAGTTAAGCATCTGACTCTTGATTTCAACTCAGGTCTTGATCTTGTGGTCGTGAGATGGAGCCTGGTGTCAGGCTCTGTGCTGAGTGTGGAGCCAGCTTGGGATTCTCTCTCTCCCTCTCTCTCTCTCTCTGCCCCCCGCCTCAAAAATAAATAAATAAATAAATAAACTATAAAAAATTACAAATTGAAACAACAACAAGAGGCCATTTGTTGGCCTATCAAATTAGCGTGCACACTACAAAGAACTGTAACGCAAGCGTGCATGAGGGTTGTGAGCACTTTCCTGCATTTTTAATGGGGAGTCTATATTAGCCTGAATTTTCCTGAGGGCTATTTCACAAAAGGTATTGAAAGATAAGTCAGGCAGAGAAGGACAGATACCATATGTTTGCACTCATAGGTCTAACAGGAAACCAGGAGAAACCTAATGGAGGACCAGGGGGAGGGGAAGAGGGAAAGAGAGTTGGGGAGAGAGAGGGACACAAAACTTGAGAGACTACTGAATACTGAAAACAAACCGAGGATTGAAGGGGAAGGGGGAAGGGGGAAAAGAGGTGGTGGTGATGGAGGAGGGCACTTGTGGGGAAGAGCACTGGGTGTTGTATGGAAACCAATTTGACAATAAACTATTAAAAAAAAAGATACCGAAACTGATCTGGTATGTTTAGGCGTCAGAAATTATTAACGAGAATCAGGTAAGCCCATGTAGCCTCAACCACTTACTAGCCGTTTAACGGGCAGTCATTCACGACAGCCAGCATCAGTTACTCTACCTGTGAAATGAGACTAATTACAGGACGTGCCTCCTAGAGTTTCCTTAGAGTTCCTTAATCCAGACATTGGTGAAGGACTGGACTCAGTCACTGGCTCTTACTAAGCACCCAACAAATATTCGCTCTTTTGTTGTCATTAAAAATGTACTCTAAGAACATGTGATGTTTGTCACAGTGTATTTATCCTAACACAAATTAAGATGATGGCTGAGAATGTGGAGTGCTTAAATAAATTGTAGTTCATCCACATAATGGATTTGCATGTAGAGATCATAAATGTAATAAAGTCTTTGTCAACATAGAAAAATGTTTACAGCATGTTGCTGGGTGAAGAAAAACAGGCTAAAATCTTGTAACATAAAACTATTTACATAAATGTTTACAGAAACTGCATGCACATGAGTCAGCTGCTGAGTGAGCACGTATATGTGATCAGACTCCGATTTCTTTCCCTTTTGTGATTCTTAAAATAGAGGCCTTAATTTTTTCTATTCATATTTCTTCCTTTTATTTTTATTTTTTTATTCAAGTATAATTAACATATACTGTTATACTTTCAGGTGTAAATATAATGATTCTATATGCTACTCAGTGTTCACGACAATAAATGCACTCTTGATCTATTCACCTATTTTGCCCATCTCCTTACCCACCTCCCCTCTGCCAACCATCAGTTTGTTCTCAGTATTAAAGAGTCTGTCTGTTTGGGAACACCTGGGTGGCTCACTCGGCTGAGCATCTGACTCTTGGTTTCGGTTCAGGTCATGATCTCATGGCTCATGAGTTTGAGCCCTGAGTTGGGGCAGCGTGGAGCCTGCTTGCAATTCTCTCCCTCTCTATCTTTCTGTCTCTCTGTCTCTCTCTCTCTTTCAGTACCCTCCCCCCATTCTCACAGTCTCTGTCTCTCTCAAAATAAATAAACTTTTTTTAAAAAGAATCTTTTTATCTTTTTTCTTGCTCATTTGTTTTATTTCTTAAATTTCACATATGAGTGAAATCATCCAGTATTTGTCTTTCTTTGACTGATTTATTGCACTTTGCATTTTACTTTCTAGATCCATCAATGTTGTTGCAAATGGCAAGATTTTGTTCTTTTTATGGCTGAATTACATTCTATTGTGTATACATATATGTGAATATATATATACATATACACACACATATATGTATATATATACCATATCTTCTTTATCCATTCATCTACATACAACGGGACACTTGGGTTGTTTCTGTATCTTGGCTATTGTAAATAATACTGCAATAAACATAGAGGTGCATTTATCTTTTCAAATTAGTATTTTCATTCTCTTTGAGTAAATACTTAGTAGTGGAATTACTGGATCAGACAGTCATTCTATTCTTAGTTTTTTGAGAAGCCTCCATACTGTTCCACAGTGGCTGTACCAGCTAGCATTTCTACCAAAAGAGGGCTTATTTTTTAAGACAAGTTTTTGGTTCACATCAAAATTTTGTGGAAAGTCCAGAGTTCCCAAATATTCCCAGGCCACCCGCCAATCTCCTCCCCCACTATCAACATCCCCCACAGAGTGAAGCATCTGTTACAATCAGTGGTTCTACTCTGTACCTCATTATCACCCACAGTCCATAATTTACACGAGGGTTCACTCTTAATGTTGTACATTCAATGGGCTTGGACAAATACATTAGGACATGTTTCCATCTTTATAGTATCATACAAGATAATTTCAATGCCTTAAAAATCCTCTGTGCTCATTATATTCATCCCTCCATCCCCCTTCTTCCAACTCAAGGCAACCACTGATCCTTTTACTATATTTATAATTTTGTCTTTTTCAGGATGCCATCAAGTCAGAATCATACAGTAACGTAGACTTTTCAGAGTGGCTTCTTGCACTTACCAATAATCATTTAAGGTTCCTCTATATCTCTTCATGGCCTGATAGCTCTTTTCTTGTTAGCTTTGAAAAATATTCTGTCTTCTGGATGGACCGCAATTTATCTATTCACTTACAGAATCCTGGTTGATTCCATGTTTTAGCAAAAACAAATAAAGCTGCTATTAACATCCATGTCCAGGATTTTGTGTGGACATAAGTTTGCATGATTTCTTTTATAACAGCTTTATTGAGATGTAATTCACATACCATACAATTCACACATTTAAAGGACACAATTCAATGATTTCTACCATATTTATAGAGTTGCCCAGCCAGCCATTACCACAATCAATTTTAGAACATTCTTGTCATCCTGGAAGAAACCCCATACCCATTAGCAATTCCTCCCTCTCCTATCCACTCTGGCCTTAGGCAGCTACTAATCTCCTTTCTGTCTATAGATTTGCCTCTTCTGGGCATTTAATAAAAGAAGTGGGACACACATCATGCAGACTTTCACTTGGCATAGTATTTTTAAGCTTCATCCACATCGTGACACGTATCAGTACTTCATTTCTTATTATTGCTGAATAATGTCTATTGTATGGTAGACGCTATTTTCTTTTTCTCTTCATCAGTTGATGGACATTAGAGATGCTTCCACCTTCTGGTCATTATGACTAATTCTGCTGAGAACATTCAAGTACAAGTGCTTGTGTAGACATAGGTTTTCATATCCCTTTAATAGGTATATCCCTAGAAGGGAGTTTCTGGGTCATCTAATGGCTCCACATTTTAGCCTTTTGAGAAACTGGTTTGAAAAGCAGCTGTATTGAACACCAGCAATCTCGCCACAGCCTTACCCCACCTGCTCTTACCTGTCTTTTATTATAGTATCTTAGTGGGCATGGTGATTTCTTTTTATACAGCGTACATTTCTCCATTTTACAATGAGGGTGGGTCACTTCTGTAATTGTGAGGAATGTGTTATTAAAACCAACCATCAAAGTGAAAAAAACCTCTCTTGGTGGGATTGTCATGATTGAAAGTGTGTAGAAATGCAATTACATCCAGGGACGTTGGTGGGGTAAGCCAGTTTCAAGAGCCAACATTGGTTTGTGGAAGAGAGGGGGTCTGTGGTCTGCTACCCCCACTGTCCTCAACCCTGGCTGCTCCACAGTTCTGATTGTTTTGCCTCCCCAACCCCAGGAAACGCACTTGGGGTGACCTCCCTAGCTGGACTTGGCATTTGCCCCTCATCAATCTGGTTTGGGTCTCAGCTCACTCTGCATCTTACCTGCTGGGCAGCAGAAAACACTCCATGTAGAGAAGAGCTCTTAGGATATCTCTGGAAGATGCCAGAAATGACATTGGAGCATTGCTTGGTCCTTTATAGGCAGCATAACCACCAGCTAGATGCAAGCTGTCCTGAAAAGAAGTTCAGAACTACTCCCTTATCCCAAATATGCAGCAGTTCAATTTTACTTGGTGTATCTAATGTGGTCAGTGCATGCAGTAACCAGAACTTCGCCCCTGGGAGTATTGAATTGATGGAAAATCAGATGAGAGGAACCCTGTCCCTTTTTAAAAGCAAACCTAATGATATGATCATTGTCTGTTGCCGATGTTACAGAATCCAACACAGTAATAAGAACAGCAGGGCTTAACGAACTGAGGGCTTAATGCCCTCAGCTTGCTGGCAGTATATTATATACGTTATCTTCACTCTCTTGTGCTCAGTAGTTTCCCTGTTGCCGTCTGTTTTCTTGCCTTCAGAAAGTTGCAGAAGCCATTCTTCATCCAATTGGTCAATTCTACAGCAGTAAAGAAATCCCTCCTGTATAAATCAGATTGATAGGGAAAATCTGTTGCAAAATGGCCAACAGGACTAATAAGAAAACACCTGTCCTTGATCAAAGACTCCCCCTTCTGGGTTCTTCCCATCCTGCTTGTCATGGGCATTAATGAGGAATGCGGAAGTAGCAGGCTATAAATTGTTCCCTCTGCTAATGCTCTGGGCTCAGACCTCTGGAGAATGATCTCTGAGCCCACTGGCATAAAATAAACCTCCTGCCGTCCAAGATCTCCAAGTACACTTGATTCTTCTGCCGGGTGATCCAGACCAGATTCTGTAACAAAATCATTTTATTCTGTATTCTTGATGCTTTGACATTGTGGCCCCAGAGGACCACTCGTCCCCAGGCTAGCCAATTCCTACAGATAGGAAATGGCTGTCTTGTAAAAAGCCTTTCCTGTGCAAACCAACCAGTCCAGAGCCCCTACCACAACCACCATCTCAATAGGGTCTCACTTCTCAGTCATGATCTACCTGACTTGATCACCAGAGGTACAAAGAAGGTCAGTACCCATGCCCCAGGGTTCGCTGAAATTATGCACACTAGCTTTTCCTGCAGCACATTCTTTCCCTGCTAACTAGAGAAAGGTTCTTGTCCACATTTCCATTTGCTCCCTCTACCTCCATGTGGACCCAGAGACCTCCCTCTGTGACTCCATAGAGCATGTTGAGCCTCCTGTCTCTAGGGCTTCATGATGATAACACACTTCTTTCTTCATGACAGTCACTTCTACGCCCATATGTCTCACCATGCTTGACTGAAACAAATCCCAGCTACTTTTTAAACACTCCTGGAGATCTAGTCTAGAACCCCTCACTCCTCAACA
Organism: Mungos mungo; assembly: GCA_004023785.1. Classification (NCBI taxonomy): domain Eukaryota; kingdom Metazoa; phylum Chordata; class Mammalia; order Carnivora; family Herpestidae; genus Mungos; species Mungos mungo. The sequence continues at coordinate 176,996 of PISW01001792.1, read as the reverse complement.
GCCTTCAGACGATTTTGTAAGCACTCAATTCCCTGTATGAAGTCTCTTTTTGCCTGGAAACCACTAGAGGGTTTTTGTTTCTTACAGCTAATCCTGACAGTAAAGCCACTTACCCCAGACCGCACAGCTGGCCAGAAACAAAGCCCCACGCCAGTTGCCTCGAACACCCAATGCTTGTGCCAGAGACTTGCTTATTTACACTGACATTTGTGTCACTATCTACAATCTCACAGGTTTTCCCCTCTGAAAGCACTTCCTTGCTACGGAATGTTGCCCTGGCCAGTACGTGACCTTCATTGGCCAGCCTCCAGGTAAAAACTGTTGCCTGAGCAAGTGTTTGGCCATCCCTTGAGGTCTGGATCATTTCCTGCAGTGACCTGGGCTCTAGGTTAGGTTTCAGCCCTTGGAGTGGAGGAATCCGAGACTTCTGTGAAGTTGAACTGAGGAGAGTTCCTTCCATTTATGGAAAACCCCAAGGAATGGTGGAAAATCCAAGATAACTTTTGGCTGCCTCTCGCTGTCTGCTGGAGATGACTCTGGCTTTGGGACCATCAGATATTTCTACCTGTGTGTTTCCTGGGGTTCTTTCTTAGCCCCGGCTCCTCGAGGCAACTTCCCACATTAAAGGTGGACCCTATGGCTTGTTCCAGTCATGTTCGGGTAGCAAAGAGGTTCCAGAGCAACTTAAGCCAGGAATTTCCTTTTCCTTTTTTTTCATCTCACATCCCATTGAAAGCAGTGCCTTTCCCCCCAGCTCAGGCAGAAGAGCAGTGGGAATGGGGAGGGTGTGTCCTTCAGCTCACCTGTTCCCTTTCTTCTCCCCCCTATGCCTTGCTGTTCAGCTTCTCAGGAATTAGGGGGAGAAGAGTGGGCAGGGGGACAGAAGATGTGAAGACAAGCCAGTCCTGCTGGTCTCCTGTTGGATATTGCCCTGGACACTGGCGCTTGCTGGGGTGGATGCCCAAGGGTTGGTCCTTACATTAATTTCCTAGGGCTGCCATAACTAATAACCACAATCTGAGTGGCTTAAATCAACAGAAGTTTATTCTTTCACAGTTCTGCAGGCTAGAAACCCAAAGTCAAGGTTTGGGCAAAGCCACAGTCCCCCAAAATCTCTATGGGGAGGGTCCTTCCTTGCCTCTTCCAGCTCCTGGTGGCTCTCGCATCTCTTGGCTTGTGGCCATATCACTACAGCCCCTGCCTCTGTCTTCAAATGCCCCACTCCTCTCTGAGTGTCCAAATTTCCCTCTTCCTATAAGGACACAGTGGATTAAGGACCTTCCTCCAGTATGACCACACCTTAACTAATTCCATTAGCCACAACCTCATTCCCAAATTAGGTCATGTTCACAGGTATTGGAGGGTTATGGACTTTAGCATATCTATTGGAGGGACACAGCTCAACCCATACATAACAGCCCTCTTCCTCTTTTGTGTTTTAGGGTGTGTTTCTGTGGGTTCAGAGATTCCCCACCTGCTCACTCCCACCCCTGCACTCCCAGGACCCCCTGGCATGGGAGACACACTCCCTGCTGACTCCTTCCTTACAGTTCACCTTGGAGGTCTCCTGGCTCAGCAAGCAGCCCCACCCCGGGCAGCGTTTTCTCCAGGATGACTCTGCTCTGGTTCCTTCCTTGGCAATTGCTTGGCCACAAGAGGATTCCCATGATTCTGACCCCACTGGCCTCTGGGAATGCAGGACGCTCCCTTTGCTGCCCTCACTGCTCCTTGTGCATCCAGGAAAGGAGGTGCCACTTGTCACCGCACTGTGCTCTGGTCTTGCAGCAGCGCCTAGCCTGCCCTCCAGCAGCTCAAGAGACATTCAGTGCTGAGTCCAACGATGCCAGACTGGCCCGCTTGCACCCTCACCTCTTCCAGGGTTTCTCCTCTGGCCCCCGGCCCCCTGTGGGGATGACGAGTTTGCTTGGTTTTTTTTCCTTGGGGAGAGGAGAAACACCATAACTTTCCTCACATCTGTGAATTTGCTTTAAAGGATAGCCTTTGAGGGGCACCTGGGTGGCTCAATCAACTAAGTATCCGACTCTTGGTTTCAGCTCGTATCATGATCTCACACTTCGAGTTCAAGCCCCACGTGGGGCTCTGCGCTGACAGTGCAGAGCCTGCTTGGGATTCTCTCCCTCTGACCTCTCCCGTTCACACTCCTTTCTCTCAAAATAAATAAATAAACATTATAAATATTTAAAAAAGAAAAAAGGATAGCCTTTGATCAATCTCTGAATTGCTCACCCAGGAGGAGTGTGGTGAGCCAGGGTCACAGGATTTTGCAGATTTGAGCATTCTCGTGGGGACATGTGAGAACACATGACCTTCGATTGGAGAAGTTCGGGAAGTCTCTCCAGACAAGAGAAGTCTTATCTAGCATCCTAGAAGACGGATGCAGTGCCTCATTCACACTACTCAATAATGAACAGTCTTAAATGTCCAAATTCCAACATCTACCATCCTAACACTTTACTGTTTTCTTTCCCACTGCTCTGCAGACATTTGGGGCCACAAAGGCTCCCCACAAGCTGTATCCCTCTAATTCATACTCTATAAAAGACAAGCTACCAAGTTTTACTCTAAGATACTATACTGCTGTCTCCCAGGCCCCTGTGCTTGGATAGATGGGGGTCTGTGTGTGTGGGGGATTGACATGAGACAACCACCATCCCTCATTGCATTGCATCCCCCAAGAAGACTTCTCCAACCACTTTATCTTGAAGAGATCACCCCCATCCAGATCATCTCTGCTCCTCTGCCCTTACCAAGTGTACTTCAGAGTGGCTCTCACTATCAGAAATTATATTAAATTATAGTTTGTTTGTTTACCTCTCCACCACCAGAATATAAACTTTGTGAAGCCACACTTCCTGCTGCATCCAGGGGTTAGACAGGGTTAGAGTCTGTCATGTGGTAGGTGTACTGGATTGAATGGTGCACCCCCCCAAAAAAAATATGTCCACCAGAAGCTATGTATGTGATGTTATTCAGGCAAAAGGTCTTTGCAGATAAAATTAAGTTAAGGGTCTTGAGATGAGAAGATCCCGAATTAAGGTGGGCCCTAGGGGTTGAGCATTTGACTTAAGCTCAGGTTATGATCTCACAGTTCATGAGTTTGAGCCCTGCATTGGGCTCTGTACTGGCAATGCAATGCTTGTTTGGAATTCTCTCTCTTTATCTCTGTCTCTGCCTCTCCCCTGCTCGCTCGCTCTCTCTCTCTCTCTCTCTCTCTCTCTCTCTCTCTCTCAAAATAAATAAACATTTTAAAAAAATGGTGGGCCCTGAAACCATGGCACATGTCTTACAAGAGAAGGGAAGGAGACACAGACGAGAAGACCACATCAAGGCAGAGGCAGTTCAGACACATGCAACTACAAATCAAGAACACTGAGAGGCAGCAGAACCTGGAAGAGGCAGAGAAGAAGTCTCCCCAGGGTCCCAGAGGGAGCACACCTCTGTGAGCATGTCAGTTTTGGACTTCTTGCCTCAAGAACTACACAAGAATAGATTTCCATCACTCTAAGACACTAAGTTTGTGATAATTTGTCATGGTAGCTCTGGGAAATGAACACAGTAAATGTTGGCCGAGTGAATGCATGTACGTATGCACCATCCACGGCAATAGTGCCCAGCCCCTTTCTGTGAGATCCTGGGGAGCCCACTGCCTCCAATGGTCACACATAAAGGAGGGGTAAGTGTTAGAAACATCGAGTTTAAGTCCCAGTTCTGCTGCTAAATGTTACTTCCCAGTTGTGGCCTTGGTCTCCCCAATTGGAAGACATGGTCTCCAAGGTCCCCCGGTTTTCTAGGATCCAACAGAAGCACTGTAGAGACCAGGAAGTCTTTCTATAAGCAGCCTTCTCCAGGCAACCCTGCATGCCCTGGGTCTGAGGCCTCAGCTGGCAGAAGGCCCACGGGAGTCCCTCCAGAGAAGGACACAGGCTGTGTGCCCAGCCGTGACAGCTGCTGTGTGTCTGCGTCCGGCCACCCTTGGGGCCTTGTGGTTACCTTAGTGATCATTTCTCTCCCAGGGCTCCCCGCTGCAGATGGGACCAGCTGGCAGTAAGGCTGAGGGTGAATTGCCCTCCTGGCTAGAAGACAAATACTGTGCTTCACAAAGGACTTTCACCTCTGGGTTTGGGTGGGGGACAAGTGCCTTAAGGAAGTCACCTCAGTGCTTAAGGCTTGTTTCTCATTCAGCAGATGAAGGATGCCCCCTGGTATTGCCATGTCTCTCGGGAAGACTGGCCAGCTTCCCCAACATAGAAAATGGAGAGTATTTTTGGAAACTTGTAAATATCTACAAACTGCCTCTGTACTCTCCTGAGAACACCAGTGGATGGCCAAGCCTTGGTTAATTTCAGCAGGCTTAGATGGGTTTTGAAAAATTCACATCCTCAAATATTTGAGCTGAATTTCAGATGACCTCCATCTCCTGATCTTTCCAATGACTGATTCTTCCTAGGCAGCTGCTGCCCATTGGAGTGATTCCTGCCCCTGGGCCTCTAGGTGAAGCAAAAGGACACAGGACTAGGCCACCAGACATGATGCCTCAGAGTGATCTGTGTGACTTTGGGCCTGTCGGGGCCTCAGCTGACTCATTTGGGAAACAGATGCTTACCTCAGGAGGCATCAAAAAGAGCCAGAAAGCTGGGTGCTTTGGAAGGGCTTCCCAAGAAAGGGCTTCGGACATTGTGAGAAATGGATGGGAAACTTGGGGACGACATGGCGTGTGCCCAGAGAAGGGTGTAGCCTTTGCCTCTAGCTCCTGGGAGGTAACCACTAAGCCCTTGGAATGTTCTGCTTGATAGGATGGTCTTTATTGACTTGGGGGCTCTTGAGTCATGCCAGATAGTCTACATTAGCAATGTGAACTCTGCCAGGACCTCGGGCCACACGGTACCAGCTCATCTCTGGAGGGACTGGATACTAAAGTCCGCCTTGTGGGCAGGACAGTCAGCTGTGTTGACATGGCTAACACTCATGAAAACTCTGGACACCGAGGCCTGAGTGAGTGCCCTTGGTGTCAATACTCAGAGCATGGCACGGTCACCTTTGGTTGGTGGGAGAAGTTAAGGGCTGCCCATAACTCCCATGGGAGATGACAATGGGAAGCTTGCTCCTGGAACCTCCTGGACCCTCTTCTGGGCTTCTCTTCTCAGTCCTGATTTTACTCTATGAGCTTTCACAGTAGAAAAGTATCAATGTGAGTATGTCGGCATTGCTGAACCTGGGGGTGGTCTTGGGGACTCTTCTGAAACTACATGTTAGAAAAGGGGAAAGATGAAGGAAGGGTCAGTGACAGGGAATCCAAGAGCAGTTCCCAGGGAAATGTGGGATGGGACACTATCCCTGGCTCCCACTAGACGCTCACCACTGCTCCATCTGGACCCTTGCCTCTGCCCCGGCCTCTTGATTCTGCCACTGCCACAGAGAAGTGTCTCTGCGAGTCCTACATCCTAAGAGTAAGGCAAAAAAATTGAAATCCTGGGAGGTAGAATCTGATGAGCTAAGCCTGGATCACGTGCTTGCTCCCTGGTATCCTGGGAGCTGGGAAAGGGTTTTCATGGTGGAGAGGTCATGCCTCCCATCTGCACCGATAGTGTGGGGAATCCCTCCACCCCCAGACAAGAAGGGTGGTCTAATGCTGAGCAGCCAAAAGAGCTTTCCATTCCAAATGACTTGGACGGGGCAGAGCATCTCGAAAATTCTGAAATTAGAGGAGGAAACTGCTCAGAAGCAGGAGGGCTTCACTCGGCGTCCAACCTGCGCAGTCACACCGCACCTCACTCTTGTTCCAAAGCTCTGCTCCCACCATCTTGAAACTCTTAGTCATTTTCAAACAAGGACCCACATTTTGATTTTGCACCAGGCCTTACAAGTTACGTTGCCTGTCCTGCCTGGAAGGCACCAAGCATCATGCAAATGTCAGGGCTGGTTATAACCTTTGTTTTACTAGCAAATGGTCCAATCCATCAAAGTCATTTTCACAGCTGCCTTATATTTATTTATTTTTTAATGTTTATTTTGACTGAGACCTAGTGAAACCATTATCTGCCCCACTTGTCACAGCCCCTGAGCAACACCTTCATGTGCTCTTCTGCTGCCAGCCCCACCTGACTGAATCCTTGGTGCTTCCACTCCTTTTCTCCTTCCCTCCAGACGTGCTCCTGCCTGGCCCTTGGACATCCTATGCTGTCCTGTTTGCCCTTTCTCAGACGGCTTCTTCTTTGTCTCTTCCTCAGACTGTATCTGCTCTACTTCCTCTTTGTCCTTCAATCCCAGATGCATCCCAGGGTGACTTCTCTCTTGAGGCTGCCCTCCTTTCTAGATTCATCAGTCTCTTCTCATGTCTTCAAACAAAAGACCCTGAGAAGGCTTCTAAGATGGCTGCTCTGCTGGCTCCTGGGCATCACCACGTAGATATCATCAGCTCAGACCACATCCCCCTCCCCGTCTTGTCCTCTTGACTCTGCCCATGTCACCATCAGCCTTCCAGCATAACTTGTCTCAAGTTCTTTCCTGCCTTCACATTGTTATCACATCTAAAGCATGTCCATCAGTGACATTGTTCCTATAATTATTTCAAGTAAGATGAGGGGTTGTGTCAGAATCTCTGAGTAGGAGGCTGGGGTGGGAAATTATGCAAAGTGAGTGAAAGCTCCCTGGAGATTGTGCTAAGTGCCCCCAAATAGGGCATGGCTTTCCAGTTCCAATTCCCAATCTTCTGGTTTAGATGCATTGTCCAGGAGTTGGTGGCCATCTGTGTATATTTGTGGCCATTGTGATATTTGTTCAGCTGCTGTAACAATGGTCAAAACAACAATGGCTGTGATGTTTGTTCAGCTGCTATAACAATGGTCAAAATAACAAAATTGAGGTAGAAATTTATGTCTCTCCCGGAAGAAAACAGTCTGCTTGGAAGCAAATCAAGTCTTGTAGAGCTATTCCAGGACTGTCAAGGACGTAGACTCCTTCAGTCTTGTTGCTTCACAACCTTCATATATAGCTTCCATCCGATGGTCCAACATGCCTTCTGAGCTCTAGCAAACATTTCTGCATTCTAGCCAGCAGGAGAAGGAGACAAGAAGAAGGGCATGCCCTCGTCCTTAAGTATACTTTCTAGATGTTAGTTAGACATGACAGTGTTTCCTTTTAGTTGGCTAGATGTCTGAGATAGTTTTATTTCACACAGTTATGAACCCGGCTAAAAATGTGTGTGTTTTATTTCTAAGGACATTTGTGTCCATGGACAAGAAGCGTCTCTACAGCCATAGCACAAACAAGAGTCTTATGTGGAACTTCCAAGAAGGCTCAGTGCAAGGAAGAGAGTGTACCCTTTCGCTTCTTCTACTGTGCCTTGTTCTGGCCTCTGAGCCATGCATCTCTGGAGTCCATTTACATAAGAGATAAACATCTGTCTTGTTTAAATCACTGTCAATTAACGGTTTGGTCACATGTAGGAAAGCTAATCCTACGGCTTAAATGATACAGATGTGAAACGAGTCACAGATATTGCAGGCGAGTTCCCGTTGTGATTTCCCTGTCTTCCTATGAACCAAAGGAGGGGCGAGTTTACATAGCCACTGAAAGTGCTGTGGGATGCTTGCAAGACTATTCAAAAGAGGAGTGGGATTTTGATAAAACAAGTCAGATTCAAGACTTACGCTACCGAGGAGAGTACTGGGGACCTGGAAATAATTTGGAAGCTAATATTTGCGGTTCATTCTGACCCAGTTACGATGCACTTTGAGGTAGCAAAGGCCCAGAATGTAAATGTAAACAAAAGCACTACTTGCAACCCATAGAGATTATTGTCAATGGGATCATAACTACAGTCTGGTGAGATTTGGAGACCTTGAGATAATGAGGGGCGTGTGTGTGTTTCTATGTGTGCATTTTCAAGGCATAGTGATTTTGTATTTGACCAAATTCTTTTTATTATTATTATTATTATTAATTCTGAGGGAACAGATGGGGGAGGGGCATACAGAAGGGGACAGAAGATTGGGGGCAGGCTCTGAGCTGACAGGCTGACAGCAGTGAGCTTATATGGGGATCAAAGTCAGGAGATCATGACCTGAGCTGAAGTCAGACACTCAACTGACTGAGCCACTCAGGTGCCCCTGTATTTGGCCAAATTCTTAACTGGCAAATGGTAAAATCAGTCTTTGGTAAGGTAAAAGGTGAATATTACAATCACAGTAGAATAAAGTCAGGCAACAAAAAAATAAATCTGATATTTTATCCAAAATATATTAATTTGGGGGTGCTGGGGTGGCTCAGTCAGTTAGGCACCCGACTTCAGCTCAGATCCTGATCCCTTGGTCCATCGGTTCAAGCCCCGCATCGGATTCTGTGCAAACAGTTGGGAGCCTGGCGCTTGCTTAGGATTCTGTGCCTCCCCCTCTCTCTGGACTTCCCCTGCTCATGCTCTGTCTCTCTCTTTCCCTCTCAAAAATAAATAAACATTAAACATTTTTTTGAAAATTAAACAAAATAATCTTACATTTTTGTTATTAAAACAACTTAGCAGCCAACTAAGACACGGGGTTGGAACTGAGGAACAGTGAGATCGTGCTTAGGCCTAAAACAGACACTTAACCAGCTGAGCCACCCGGGTGCCCCACAACTTAGTAGTCAGTTTTCAAGTTTGAAATGGGGGCGTCTGCGTGGCTCAGTCAGTTAAGTGGTTGACTTCAGCTCAGTCATGATCTCACGGTTCGTGGGTTCCAGCCCCACATCAGGCTCTGTGCTGACAGCTCAGAGCCTGGAGCCTGCTTCAGATTCTGTGCCTCCCTCTCTCCCTCTCTCTGGTCATGCTCTGTCCCTCTCTCTCAAAAATAAATAAACATTAAAAAATTTAAAAAAAACAAAGCTTGAAATGATAGTGTAGGAACTATGTGTCATCACCCCCAGCAGCTGTGTAGCTGCTGAATCACCATCCCGCACATTTGTTACACAAAATGAATCCTCACTTTCTACTATTGAGACAGGAAGATATGTTAGGTCAACTCTGTCAGGAGAAGTATGGCTGATGGCAGTGTTGCCAACAGACTAATTATCGGGCTTGCCCCAAACTCTGAGAGTAGCGATTAAAATAAAGATTTATCGTCTTTTCACCTACTTGACTTGAGAACTTGGTTTCTGATACTCATTTAATTTCACAGAAGCAAATTTAGAAACCAGAGCTTTGGGCACTCAAAGAAGATACTTCCTCACATATTTGATAACTTAGATGAAATAGACCAATTCCTTGAAAGAAAAAAATATCAAAACTCACATAAGAAAATGATAACATTCAAATTTTTAATAGATATTAGAGAAATTGAACTGATCATTAAAACTCTTACAGAAAAAGAAAACACTAGAATTTCACTGGTGAGTTCTATCAAACATTTAAGGAAAAAGTAGTACCAATTCTCTACAAATTTTTGTTCAGAAAACTTCCTTCCTCATTTTAAGAGAGCAGAACTACCCTAATACCCAAAGCTGATAAAAACATGACAATAGATGAAAACTATGGACCAATGATCTCTCATGAATATGGATGCAAAAATTCGTAACAAAATATTGACAAAGAGAACCCAGCAATATATAAAAAGGATAATACATTACAACCAAGTATGATTGAAGAATCAGGAATATAAGACTGATTCAACAGTCATAAATCAATCAATGTGATTTTAACAGATTTAAGAAAAAAATTATAATTGTGAATAATGAGAGCTCTTAAAAATCTGGGAATAGAAGGGAACTTCTTTAATACAATAAGGAAAAATGCAAAAAAAACCCTATGGCTAATATCATATTTGGTTATGAGAAATTGAACTGTTTCTCCCTAAGACTAAAAACAAGACAAGGAGGTCCTCACTCACCCTTGATGTTTAACATTGTACCAGAATTTCCACCTTGTGCAATATGATAAGAATAAGAAATTAAAGGCATACACATTAGAACCAAAGAAAGAAGATACTTCATTAATATTTGCAGAGGTGCCCTTAAGATTATTGCCCTTCTTGCATTTTTATTTAGGGGTGTACTTACTGCTTTATGTTATCCTTTCAAAAATGTGTTCTCAAATTTTGGATCTAGAAATGGGGTAATAGGCCAATATCATTTGCTTCCTAGAGAATAAAATCTCACCTGACTGTCTAACACATCTCTGTTTTCATTGCATGCACACAAATTTAGCCTTTTCTTGATGTAGAAGAATAAAATACATCTTTAAATAAGCTCAGAGATGCCAGATATGACAAAGAGGTGGACACTTGGCTATTCAGCTTCCCAAAAGGCAAGCCCAAACGTAATCATATTATGTGAACAAACATTGAGAACAAAGACAAACCTCTGTGACCCTTCAGTTTAAGTATTTACCCAGCTATTCTCAAGTTGCTCAATCTATGAGAAAACCTTCCCTTAAATACCCAAGGTAAGGCCATGCCCCAAATAATCCAGTTAGCAGGAAATAACAGGGTTTTAATAGGTTCCCACCCAGAGGTCCCAGAGGGAGAAGCATGTTTCAAAACCTGCCCTACATGTTATTTGTCACTTCAACAACAACCTCTCCACATCTAGCTCATTCCTTAGAGATATCCTCTTAGTATTTTATAACTGCTGCTTTCCTGAGCATGACTATTTCCTCCCTAATCCCCAGACCCCAGCTTAGAACGGGCCCAGATAGTTAAGAAGTTATTCCTGTAGGCAACATTCTTAAAAAGCAATCAAAACAGAAAAGAAAACACTTAAACAAGATACAAAATATTTTGGCTCCTTAGATTCAGAGGCCAAGTCCTACCTTGAGAAATCCCTCTAGGGATCTTCTCTCTTACCAGCTTGGTCCCTAAAATAGGATGACAGCCTTTGCCATTTCTCCCTGCTAGATCTAGAAATCTTTCATCTTAAACCCCAAAGGAAGGATCCGACGTGATCTCCAAAAGACTATAATGCCGCCTTCAATGGACACATCTACCCATGTCAAATTGCAACCAGTGGTTTGCAACAGCTTGCTCAGAATTTCTTCACTTCAGAAGAGATTCTGGCCTTTTCTGTTGGATGACAGGAAACTTATTACAGGTCCTTGCAAAATCAACGTGCAGTCTTTGTCAAAGATAAAGTCTGCCCTAGAGAGATAGGAAGACTTCAGCTTTCAGGTGAAAATCATGATTTGTTCCCACTTCTACGCATTGAAGTTTCAAAAATGCTAGGTCCAATCAGAGCATCTTATTACAAATGTAGATTATTACAGACACTCCCGGAAGCCTCCTCAGCATCCTTTCTCCTCTCCTTCCTTCCTTCTTGCTCTCTGTTTAAGTCCTATATTGGGTTTTCTGGAATATGTAGTCAAACCCATTCTTAACGTGTGTGTGTGTGTGTGTGTATGTGTGTGTGTGTGTGTGTTTAGCAAAATTGTGATGAAGCAAGTTTATGCTTCTGGAGAGTGTGATAAAGTGGATCTTTCTGCCACAAGCCTACCTCTCCCAGAACCCCAGGCCCACCTGGAGCCAAACTATCCAGATGCCATCTCCTAACTGAAACAGACTCAACATTATTAATGACATTCCCTGAGCCACACAGCAGGGCCAACACATATTTGCTGAGGAAATAAATGAATCAAATGTTTTTTGCCATCAGGATCCATATTATCTAGCAGGGGAGGTAATAATCAGTATTTATAAGCTCTGGTGTCAAATAAGAGCTATAAGCACAGAGACCACATTTTCAGGATCAAACCCTGCAGAAAGAATTCTGATAAAGCAGTCTTTTCTGATTTTTAAATATGTTTATATGGAAATCTTACAATGGTATCTGAATCTAAATACATCCAGTGGCTTTTCACAACCCTCACACCTCCCACCTGCTGGGAGCCGTATTGTCCTCTAGCTGTGACTGCCTCTCCCCAGTGATTCTCCCTGTTTCCATTCTTAGGGGGTGCAGGAGCTTATATGCGGGCCACTGGGCAAAAGTAACCCACTCTTCTGGAGTCCCAATCCAGTGCCATGGAATGAGAGCCATCGGTAGCCACTGGTCAGGTTCTCTGCTACCTGAAGGAAGCTGGCCAGCAGTTGGGAAGAATAAAATGAAAGAAACTAACAACACAATATGAGCCACTGGACTCAGCTCTTCCTAGGTTTCCCCTGTTATGTCTAGATACCTGAGCCAACAACTTTTCCTTTGTGTTAAACTCCTTTGGAGCCAGGTTTCTGTCACTTGGAAATAAAGGGGTTCTGGAAAACATAAGTTTCTAAGTTTCGGTTTCCCCCTTCTGCAAAATCCTCCTAGGCCTGTTGTGAGGATCAAATGAACTAGGATTGCATCAGAGCTTTCCAAGTATGAAGCAAAAGTACCCAATGTCACATACCCTCCAAAAGCACTTAGCAGCAAGGATGGTTTGGGTTGCAAGAAGTCAGGCGTGCAATTTAAATTAGTTTAAGCCATGGCTGCTTAAAGTGTGGTTCCTGGACCAGCATCGGCATGACTGGGAGTTAGAAATGCAAATTCACGGGCTCACTCCAGCCCCAACAAGTCAGAATTTCTATGTTATAACAAACTCTCTTTGAGTGATCTTCATACACACTGAAGTTTGGAAATCAGCAACAAAGGATTTGTTAGCTCATATAACAAGTATTACACAGATGGCTGGAAGTAGGTTGTTTGGACTCCAATAGCTTATCTTTATAGAATCGTGTCCAAGAACAGGAAGGGCGATTTCTCCTCACATCCTTTTAATCAGGGAGGAAACCCTTCCCCCCAAATCCCAAAAGGACCTCTCCTTTCACCCCAGAAGTTAGGATTGCCTCCCATGCCAGTGCCTAAATGATCATGGTCACAGGGAGTGACATGACCACAACTGGCTTAGACTTGGTCACCTTCATCACCTGTGGCCACAGAGGGGCCGGCTCCCCTGGGCACTTGGAAAGTGTATACCAGAACAGGCCAGAGCTTTGTCAGCAAGGAAAGTGTGTGAAGACAGCTGTGGAATACAACCAGGAGGGTGTGCCATAAGTACAATAGGAGTGCAATCTGGAGTATGGAGCAATTGTGTTCACTCTGACCCCTCAGTCAACGTTCTGGAAGTTTCTGCATGTGTTGGGGGCCTCACCCAGGGGTCACAAATGATGGAAATTTTTCAAGGTGTTATCAGGTGAGTTTTTCATTAGCTCAGAAAGGCCCAAGAAAGAGGCCACCTGAGGCATCACGTGCACCATACGTCTATCTCCTGTGGACTTTCCAAGCCTTTCCCTGTGTCAAGACCACACCCATTACACCAACAGTGTTCCACACACACTCAACCATCTCATCATCTGCTGGGTACCTGACATTCTCAAGGGATATATTTCAAGGCTTCTGTAATTTCTAAATTCAGAAACACCACTACAGCATGTAAATTCCCTCACAAAATGCATCAAGTATATTTCACATCAGGTGTGACCACAGGTGTCATGAGCAGTGAACTGGGATGTGGGTGCTGGGCGGGCAGGCTGGCTCCCTGACTTGTGGGTGATTCTTTCTGCACGCAGAGTGGAAAGAAGATCATGGACACAGAAGGTTTTAAAATAGAACTTTAGTTGTCTCATAAAAATTCTGTGTACAGGAAGAAGTGTGAGCTTTATCCAGTAGCCAGAGCCAAGTGACTGTTCCTCAGTTTTATGGGTTCTGTTTTTCACATAAGCAGAGCTCAAATTCCACCAACTCTATGCCCTCCCCACACATGCATCTTTCCAGAAAGCTGTTCGTTGTGTTGAGTTCAGTGATACACAGGGAAGGGCCTGAAACTTAGAAGTGAACAAACGTATGGCTTACATTTGACAAGTGCTGTGAGCCTCCATTTTGAGAGCAGGAGGCATAATAATACACAAGGTAAAATATACACCTGAAAAGAGATTTGAATATGCATTTTCGAAACCAGGGGAGATGCATAGTGAACAGAAGAAACCAAGGAGAATCAGATCCACATCTGAGAAGGATGGAGTTGTGGTATTTGTTCACTGTGATATCAAACTATTTTGATGGATCTCTCTCATCACCACAGTTCAATTCTTAGCTCAGAAAAAGCAGGGCACTGGGATGGCTGGAGCGTCCAACTCTTGATTTTGGCTCAGGTCGTGATCCTAGGGTCATGGGAGGGAGCCTTGCATCAGGCTCCATGCTGACCATGGAGTCTGCTGCAGATTCTCTCTCTCTGTCTCTCTGTCTCTCTCCACCCTTCCCCCTCTCTCTCAGAAAGAAAGAACGAAAGAAAGAAAGAAGAAGAAGAGAAAGCCCAGCAAGCTAACACATGAACTGCTGAATGCCCGGACACAAGGATGGGGTCTGTCCAGTCCTGGGTAAGGAAGAGGCAGGAAGAGGTGCACTGAGCTCATGAATCAAGTCCCCTGCAGTCATCCATAGTTAAGAGGCTCATGCCAGAAACTCAGCCCTGGCGTCAGTTTATCCACAGATTCAGTCATCGGCTGTGGTGTCTCTTGTACTTCCGTCTCTTCACCTGATGTGGCTTTGGAACTAAACATCCTTGCCTCCTCCTCGTGAGCCTCTCGTTTCTTCTCCCAACCACCAAGCATGACCCCATAAACTATCCCATGACCAGCAGATCTTCACAGACGTGGGCCTTGGTGAAGACTGAGGGTTCTGGCCTCATCACCACCCCTGTGTGTTCCTGGGTAGCCCATACAACCTCTGTGAACCCCGACTGGTCTCTGGAAGGTGAGGTTTATGAGAGTGTTCACCTCACATGTGCAGGGGAGAGTGACGTGCTGTGGCACTTAAGGAATGCCAGACCCAAAACGGTGACAGTGGAAAATGCAGAAGAGGACCAAGGTGGTCCTCTGACACCTCTTGCCCTGACCCCCTAGGATCCCAGGGTGATGTGACAGCTGCCAGCTGGGTTCTGCTAAGGAGGAGAGCAGGGCCCGCAGCCCCCAACAGTGCCAGCCAGGCTCCAGGGACTCTGCCAGGAAGAGGCAGTGACATCATGAGGTTGGTGTCAGAAGAGTTCACCTGTGAGTGCTCTGGGAACTCAGAAACCAGAAAGCGTACCTGAGACTGGAGGACACTTGGGAGTATCATCGAGCGGAGGGACATTCTGCCTCCAAACTTGGCTCCCGTTTGGGAAGCTACAGGCTCACTGGACAGCGCCCCCAGATGGGGCTTCCTGAGTGGCCACGCCCAGGTGCCATGGGCTGCCAGACCCAAGGTGGCCGTGCAGGCCTCTCGTCCCAGGGTTCCCAGGGCGGCTCCTGCCGATGAGCACCGTCCTCCCTGGGGCATGTGAACCAGGACCGTGTGCTCTGGAGGGATTTGAGCAGCAGTGTGAACCCTGGTCCCCATGCTCCTCCAAGTTGAATTATTTATGCCGCTGCATTGGTCGACTTGCAGTTTTAATTAGCATCCTGGGAAAAGGCTGCAGCCTTGCCATCCTCCCGTGGAATCTCAGGGAAAGCTCTACGGCCCCTCAGATTGCTTTGGTAACAGGATCCAAGACCTACCATTGTAGGCTGGTGCTGTCGCTGGACAAGAAGCCAGCCTGAGACATCTTCCTCGCTCTACGGGGCCTGAGGCTTCTTCCCTCTTGCTTCAGCAGGCTTCCCCTTCTCCAGACGGAGTCCGGAGACTTTGATGAGATGGCCCATGTGAAGGCAGACCAGGTGCCTGGTCCCAAGCAGGCAGCAGCTAGGGTTTCCTGGCAAGGCATCACCCGAGGGCCTCGCACGGTCTCCGAGCAGTGCCTGAACGGCTCCGGCGGCAGAAACCGGGTGACTGGAAAGCCTGATTCCACAGCTCTGCTTTTTGGAAGCACCGTGTGAGTGTCTCTCCGGTCACAGCCTCACTGCCAGATGACAAGGACGACAAGCCAGGTGGAAAGCCCACAGCAGCCCTGCGAAGCCAGGAAGGCGGAATTAGATGCTTGGAACCACACAGAGGTGAGGAGCCCTGACCTTGTGATTCTAAACCCCAGATCAGGAGCCTCCGACACACGGGTGGCGGCCCTGGGGTGAGACGGAGGAACACCCAAGGCTTTCAGCCTAATGAGCTGTGTGACCTCAGGCACACTTAACCACTTAGGGCCTCAGTTTCCTTTTCTGTGAAATGGAGTAGTGATGATGACTTAGCAAATATAGGCACTCAAAAAATACATGTTGCTATTTTTTGGCTTTTGGAAAGTTCTTTTGGTTCTCCCTTCCACAGACATGATACTCCCCACATCCCTACATCGGGAAAAACATAATAATAGCTGATGTGTATGCATCGGCTGAGCATTTATTCTGCGGCTCACCCCATTCTTACTCCACCAGTAGCATTCACTCGTTCTTGCGCCCAATAAACCCGTGCAGTACGTACTGTCATGTCTGCACTTTACAAGTGAGGACCCGAGAATAAAGAATCCAGCCCAAGGGTCACAAGGGATATGGCCCATTTGCCCCTCAACATTTGCATGGGGCTAACACAGAAGGCTGTTCTCTGAGGTACTAGCACCCGGAATGTGAGAGACGTCCAGGATTTGCACCACGAAAAGTGCCACGTTAGCACACACACAAAAGTCTCAACAAAGGTTGGGCTGTATCAAGATGAAAACCACAGTTCAGCCTGATGCCCTGTAGGCAGTGGTCCAATTCCATGCATATAAAATATCGGAATCCGTAGATCTGCAGAGACGGATGCGGACTGCTGGTCGCCAGGAGCTGGGAGGGAGGAAGACGGGGAGAAATGAGCTTGCTCTGAGGGAGCTGAAGATGTTTGGGACCCAGAGAGGTGATTCGTGCACAGCACTGTGAATGTGCTAAATGCTGTGAGTTGTACACTTTAAAATGGTTAATTTTATGTTATGTGAATTTAACCTCAAGTTGAAAAAAGAGAGAGAGAGAGTGGGATCATACCTGTAGATCATTCCTGTCCAATCACTGGATCTGCTACAATGACCCTCCCTCTTCACCTCATCAAGCAAGAGCTACAGCCGAAAATTCCTACTCCTAAAGCTTTTGGGGATCCCTTGGGGAGAGGCCAGCACCCCTCTTTTGGGCCCCACTGTTCCCAGTGGGGTAGGAGGCATTTGACAGGCCCCTTGGAGCCTTGAGGGTTTTTTCTGGATGACAACCTTGTCCTCCACACTTTGTTAAAACTGCCTCCCTTGGTCCTGGTGCCACCCCCCAGGGCCAGGCAGTATGGGTGTGTGTGTGGGGCGATTAAATGCTGGCACCTGTCCTGGACTTAATCATTGTTCTTTACCTGTGATGCGGTCATTCAAGGTAAATCCTTTTTTCCCGTAAGCACCCTCTTCCCTTGAATCTGACTCCCTGAGTCCCCCTGAAAAGTTGGACTGGAAAGTTGATTTCACAGGATTAACAAGACAGAAACGGGGTAGTAGAATTTAGTAGCCCCCAAGCAATCTTATAACCTGCAGTTTTCTCCCTGCTCAGCTGCCTCTCAGGAGACAATTCCACGGAAGCCAGTCAGGACTGGTTGTCGCACTGGATTTTCTTTATGGCCTTGGGGGCCTTGGTCGCCAGACCATCGTGATTTCTGATTTTGGCAACAACTGAGAAACCCAGTTAGTGAGGCAGCCCCTAAGGAGAGAGGGCCCAGAAGAGCCAATTCCAGACAGTCTAGAAGGGCTGGCCATGTTTACCTTCTTTCCTCCTGTCATTCCCTTGTACAAATAGCAAGTGCTCAGTAATGGTCTCCTGACGAATTCTACAGAGAGAGAACACAAGCGTGGATCTCCACGCTGTCATTAACCAGCTGGGTGACATTGGGCTGTTTCTCTGCTTCCTGGAGCCTTGGTTTCCTGAAGAGCAGCCTGTGCCTCCTCAAAGTACTCCCCTAGCCCAGCCTGTCTGCACCTTGAGTTCAGTCAACCCAGAGCCTCGATATGAGGACACCAGCGTGGGGCAGGGGACAGCCACTCAGAGCTACGCTTTTTCACTTTCAAAAACTGCCTGCAGCCCCCATATTGATCTTCCCAAGGTAAGGCTCCCGGGTTTAAAATAAGGAAATATGCGGCTGGACCTTTCCTCCTCCTGGCTGCCAGGAATCGGATTGCCTCAGAGAAGGAGATGAACAGTCCTGCCCGGGACACCCCGGGAGATCGACGGTGCCATTGCTCCCCAACCACAGAAGGGCAGTGAGTAATCAGCATTACACACAGAACCATCTCTGTTTACAGCACAAGGGTGCAGCTTGTTCCGGGTGTGGGGAAACCCCAGAGCCCCTGAACCACACCCCCCCCCCGCCCTGAAAAAAGCAGCTCTTACTGGGTGGTTTCCAACCATATTCCAAACAATTCCAAGTCCACTCTGTGATGGACATGAGCGTGAGGTCAGCATAAAATATCATAGTGGCCCAAAAACCTGCTTCGTGAATCCTTCCAGACCTTGTTTTCTCTTCCTGGAGTTTCAGGCCTCTTTCTTTGCCAAGCCAGCTAGTGCGGTGGTCAAAACCCCGAGCCCAGAGGCACAGGCTGTCTGCATCCCAACCCCCACCTCTAGGCCCCAGCAATGGCATTTTCCCCAGTCTCTTCACCCAGGGAATCAAGAAAATGAATCTATGCATCTGGCGTATAGTACGATCTTGAATCCAGTCTCTCAAGGTCACATATATGCAAAATCACTATACATTCCTGTATTACATGGCCTGTCAGTTTTTTAGTCTCTTTTTCCTATCCAGACCCCATTCCTTTTGTGTCCCATTTGAATTTGGACAACAGCTCTGGACCGTTTGCTTTCGTACCTATCATGTAAACAGGGTAGGAGTTTTGCAGCCCGAGGAACGATGGGTTCAAGGAGCCACATCCGCACCCGGAGACTAGCGGGTCTTCAGGGCCTCCCCAGAGAGCCCACCACCACCAAAGACTCAGCGTCTGTTCAGCTCCCCCACACTGGGACGGTGGGCGGAGATGACCAGGCAGGGTACCCCAAGCAGTTCAGGGGTACCCTGAGTCCAGGTGCAGTGGGTGGGGCTTTGAGGAGCCCCTCCCACAGGAATATCGGAGACCTTTGAGTGACACCAAAAGAACAGGGCTCTGAGAGGGCTAAACAGAGGCTTCAAGCCTGTGGGAGTGCTGGGCAGGGTCTCCCAGGTGAGAGTGGACGTTCCTGATGTCAATCAGCGGAGGGGAGAAGAGAAGGATGCTGGGATAGGAAGTGGCTTGGAAGGCGGGTCTTAATCTAGTGAGGAGCTGCTTCCTTCTTGGGTGTGGGCCCCTCTGTGGGCACTGGACCCCGGGGGCAGGAAGGAGGGGTGCCAAGTACTGGAAGGTGGTGGTGGCTGCCCAGGAAGAGGCTGAACAAGGCAGGGGCCAGTGTGGATGGCCTTCAGGGTTCTGAGAGCAGTCATGCTGGTGGCAGTTGTCAGTTATTCTGTTTAGGCCCCTTCGGTGCGCCAAAGACTCCCTATAAAATCTTGCTAAATAGCCCAGCCCTGTTGCCGCTGGGCTGAGGCAAACTGAGGGAAAGTTCTGTGTTCAGGGTTGGGTCAGAGGGCATAAAGAGGCAGGACCTTGGACATCAGGGGTGTGATGACACCAGGCAGACCCCGGAAGGAAAGGGGAGCCTCGGAGCCAAGACTGACACGGCCCTCCTCCCATGGTGGAGAGCCTCTCCCCTGCCGCCTGTGCCACAGAATCAAGGTGAGAACTTGCTGAGGACA
This sequence comes from Mungos mungo, assembly GCA_004023785.1. Classification (NCBI taxonomy): domain Eukaryota; kingdom Metazoa; phylum Chordata; class Mammalia; order Carnivora; family Herpestidae; genus Mungos; species Mungos mungo. The sequence continues at coordinate 157,352 of PISW01001792.1, read as the reverse complement.
CCGGTGGGGGAGGCACCCTTCTCCCTGGGCTTCCTTTCCGAGACTGGCGTCCAAGTCTGTGCGCTATGGCGCATGTGAGTCAGGGGTCCCTGTCGGGGCCGAGGGAGCCAGCAGGCGCCAGGAGAGCCTGTCCTGGAAAGCCCAGGCAGGGCCTCAAATTCAGGGAGAACTTAGTTCAGAGGATCAGAGCAGGATGGGAGTAAATTAGAGTCTGGGTTTAGAAACCTTCGTCTCTGTCTTCACACCTCTTTAACCCCATTTTCCAGCACTGCATTGCTCCACACTGTTCCGTTAGCCCATGAAGCAACTCCACATCCGGGCCTTTCACATGCCACACTTCTCCCAGAAACCTTCTTCCCACAGATACTAACTCGGGTCTCTGCTCAGGTATCACCTCAGAGAGAGCCCCTGACCACCGCTTGGAAAACAGCAACTCTTGTCTCTCCCTACGCCTTCTCTTACTTCACAGCACTAGTTCCCTAAAATTATATTCTACAAGGCATTTATTTGTTGATCTGATTACTGTCTCTTTGCCCTGGTAGAAGGTATTCTTGCCCTGAAGGCAAGTCGAGGCTCCCCGTTGACTCCCAAGGGCCTCAGACAGGGCCTGGCACATAGTCAGCGCTCAATAAATCCTTGCTGAGTGAATGATCAAAGGTGATAAATGTCCACTGAGGAGCGCCTGGGGGGGCTCAGTCGGTTAGGCATCCTGCTCTTTGATTTTGGCTCAGATCATGATCTCATGGTTCCTGAGACCAAGTCCCCCAGTCACAGCATGAAGCCTGCTTGGGATTCTCTCTCTCTCTCTCTCTCTCTCTCTCTCTCTCTGAACTTCCGCCACTTAGGTGTGTGCACACTCTCTCTCTCAAAATAAATAAGTAATCATTTTTTTAAAAATGTTTTCTAAAAACTAGTTTTCACAAGTCTGGAGTAATTAGAGCACAAATAGGTCTCTGTCCTCCTTACAAGACCGTGAAATCCTTAAAGCCGTGGACAGGGTCTTGGCATCTCTCATTCTTTTCCTGTAAGTGCTCAGTTAACGTTTGCCTAATGGAAAAAAGTTGGCATTGTTCTTTGAAAACTGGCTAGAGGAAAGAAAGTAAATTTAAATATACATTGTGTGCTATGCACTGTGCTAATAAATGCCATCACATAGTTTATTTTCCAAAGTCCTTATTTCCAAAACACAACAGTTTTACTGCCTATGTTTTACCATCTCTGTTTTATAAATGAGGGTCAAAGAAGCGGTGTGAGCTGTCCCGAGTCACACAGCTAGTAAGACATAGAAACAGGGTTTAATACAGAAGTATTAAAAGACAAAATGGCTTTGGGGCGCCTGGGGGGCTCAGTCAGTTAAATGTCCAGCTTTGGCTCAGGTCATGATCTCATGGTGGGTGGGTTCAAGCTTTGCGTCGGGCTCTGTGCTGACAGCTCAGAGCTAGAAGCCTGCTTCGGATTCTGTGTCTCCCTCTCTGGCCCTCCCCTTCTCATGCTCTGTGTCTCTCTGTCTCTCAAAAATAAATAAACATTAAACAAAACTGAGAAAAAAAGACAAAATCACTTATATTCAGTTAAATTATTTTAATCCTTATAAATTCATAGAATTCTAGAAGATGACATAACCAGACATAAACAGGCATGGATTGGTGGTAAACCTGATTCTAACATGTCAAAAGGGAAATAAAAACAGTATGTCCTTTGTTCCACAAGGATGAAAATAACTTGATATTGTCTTCTTTTTGTGTGAGGAGCCTCTGAACTAGACAGACACCTGCCCCAGGGGAACAAAGCAATAGGCTTACAATGAGGTCCCATAAATTGGTGATGCCTAATTCACATTTTTCCAGAGCCCAGAACAGCTACTGTAGCTCACTCAGCGCTTGAAAAGGCAAGAGAGGTATTTATAGCAACAATAACAGCTGATTGTAAGAATTTGCCAATTAAATGTATTCTAGGAAATCTTATAATTACTGAGTTCAGTAGCTATCACATGGCTTTATCAGCTGAAGCCACTGTTTAAAACTGACATTTAAAAAATCCCCATTGAAGCTAAGAATAGAAAAATAAGAGAGAATTCCCTAAGTGGTATCATGGCTCACTGAATTTAGCTCAGTCCCTGAAGAAATAAATCTTTACAATAGATTAAATGAAATTAAAAAAAAAAACCTATCCATAAAAAGGCATGTTTCCAAATAATGTACTCTGCAGTTTATTGGAGTTTATAAGGATATGACAATTGTCCCTTAAAGCGTTTCCATGAGCCTCTTAAACTAAACAGTTCCAGTGTGAAAGGTAATGCATTTTTAAACTTTCATGCTTTTCCCAGAAAAGTTGATTTCCAAATGTATCACCCACAAACTTGAACAGAACAGAAATTTTTAAAAATCCCCAAAAATAGGGGTGCCTGGATGGCTCAGACGGTTAAGCCTCCGGCTTCAGCTCAGGTCAGATCTCACGTTAGTGGGTTCAAGCCCCGCGTCGGGCTCTGTGCTGACAGCTCAGAGCCTGGAGCCTGCTTCCGGTTCTGTATCTCCTTCTCCCTCAGCCCCTCCCCTTCTCATGCTCTGTCTCTTTCTGTATAAAAAATAAATAAAACATTAAAAAAAATTTTTTTAAAGTCCCAATAAATAAAAAAAATCCCCCAAAATAATAAAAGAATGATTGAATGGAGATACTTTGATACAATTGCAGCTATTTTTTTCCTTCAAAGAAAGGTTTCTTCTTTTAATGATAAAGGATCAAATGTTTCTTTAATAGAAAATATGGAAAAAAATTAAGAAGAATAGAAAAGAAAACAGACTTATTTCACTGCTCCCTGAGACAATCAGGTCTAACATGTTGGATATTTTCTTTTGCTTTTCTCTGTTGTTGTTTTTTTTAATCTAGGTTTTTATTGTTTCTGCATTTGCTGTTGTTTATCTGACCCTTGTTTTGTCCTCAACAGTACTGGTGACCTGGGAAGTGGAGGTCCTGGGGGTGACAGGAGCAGACCATAGGTGAGTTCTTTCTCCTCTCCAGGCTGGATGTTTATACAGGTGGGTTTTGAGAAGCTAAAAATGCAAAAACCCTCTCTCGACAGAGACGTGCACACATGTTCAGTGCCGTGTCCAAACCCCTCAGCCAGCCAGGAGCCCCGGAGGAAACACTCCTGAAGTAGGTGATTTTCAAGGCCACCCTGGCGGCCTACAGGTCACGCCCCATTGATTTATTTACACCCCCGTGAGTTCTGAGGAGGAAGCAAGGAGGGGAGCGCCTTCCCAGGAGGCTGCCTGGGCCTCTCCACCACAGATCTCTCTGCCACCTCTGTGAACCTTGCCATTGGGGTGGGGCAGGGGGGCTCTCTGCACGTGATCCCAGGTCCCCACCGCTGGGGTTACAGCCGATTTGTGTCAGGGGCAGTAGAAGGGAAGCCATCAGTCAAGACTTAAGGAAGCGCTTTGTATTTTCTGTGCCTGCAAAATGGTCCCGATTCATTACATGCCCTGGCATGCGGCCTAGGTGTGATGGCCGCAGCCAGACTCTGACTTCACAGGTCCAGACAGTGAGTACTTTTGAGCGGCCAGCCTCCAGCCCTCAGCCTCCATGTGTGGTAACTGTGGCACATCTCATTTCCTCGAGGGACACAGCCAGGCCAGCGCTGGGCGGTGCAGAAAGGGCAGGGCAGTCAGGGACAGAGCCTGGTGCTGGCAGGCAGAAAGAGGATCTGGGGGCAACCGGGAGCCCAGCGGTAAATGGTGCCCGGGGAAGGACTTCTAACTGGGAGTCTGGGAGGAGAGGGAATGGGGTAGAAAGAAAGAAGGAAGCTTCCACTCGCTAAGTACTTGCTACCCCCAGTACTATGTATACACAAATTCTCTTATTCGAGCTTCTCATGACCCTGCAAGATCAGTATTGTTCAGCCATTTACAAACAAATATGGGCTGGTAGCTCTGTGTCAGACCCTGGGGAGAAGGCGGCAAGCAGACACTAAGCCCCCCACCCATGAGACCTCGACCTCTAATGGGGGGAGCACACAAGAAAGAATTGTACACATAAGTACCGGAGACGGCAGGTGAAAGTGCATCAAAGAAGACCTGAGCTACCCCAGGGGACACCGAGGGGTGTCGTCAGTGAAGGGAACCACGTGGGTGTCTGGGGCTAAGCCCTCAGGCAGAGAACACGGTCCGGTCTGTGCACCCTGCATGCCTGGGGCAGCAGGTAGGACTGGGGGAAGGTGGTAGAGGATTATAGACGATTCTAGGCCACGCTGGGCACTTTGGACATGGTTCTGAGCACAGGTTGGGATGGGGACCACAGGGTGCTTGTCCAAAGGAGTGATGGGATCTGGCTTCCATTGTGAAAGCTTCGCTCTGGTCCTAGGGTAGGAAGTTAGCCCACAAGTGGGCAAGAGAGAATGGGGACGGGGGACAAGTTATGACCCCGCGTTTTCAGATGAAGATTCAGAGGCTCAGGAACGTGTCTCAAAAGTCTGATGGTACAATGACAGTCTGGAATTTTTGAATGACTTCCCTTTGCCTTTAGAATAGAGCTCATGTATGCAGATGAGGTCCCACATGGTCTGCCTCAGCCTCCCTCCCCAGCCTGCCATCTTTGAACTTGTCGCTTTGATTCCTCAAGAGGCCCGGTTCAGGTACTTACCTGGCCTTTTTTAATCTTTCCTGGTACCTGCAGCGCCCTCCTCCCACTTGTTCACCTGGCTGAGTCCTGCTCATCCTCTGAGCCCTAACCACCTTTTCTCAGGGAAGCCGATCTTGTCCCCACAGACCAAGCCGAGTAGGCTGGGTACCTCTGTCGGGTCTCCCTCCTCTTTGGCGGCAGTCCTCACCTTTGAGATGCCCCTCTCTTTGTTGATCTCTCCTCAAGGCTCAGGAACACCCAAGGACAGGTTGCCTCCCCTCTTGTTCATCAATCAGCACTTAAGCCAGGCACGGGATCTGACTCGTAGTTCAAACACTTTTAATTAATATTCTGGGAGTTGAATAGAAAACTTGCCCAAGATCCTGCTTCCTAAAAAGCAGGAAGATCAGGGTTCAAATTTCTCTCCAGCTTCCTTGTGGCTGCAGAACTTGAACTCAAGTCTTGACTTATTTAGCCCCAGCTCCTGATGGCTCATGAAAGAGCCATTTTGTCTTTTTGGCCCTCAATTTTTCAGTGTTAAAAACCAAGCATCAGTCACAGAATGTCTTTCCAACTGCAGGCCCTGTGGGTGCTCCCCAGATTTCTCTGACCACAGGAGCCTCCTGGGCACTGGGTGCTTGTTATGAACACTGGTTCCTGGCCTCACGCCACCCAACAGAATCACGACTCCAAGATTGCCTTGGGATCCTGGTTCTGTGTGTTCATCACTTTCACCAAGTGCCCCCAAGTGATTCTTATCACCACAGAAGTCTTGGAAACACATTTCAGTGAGACTCCTTCTCAGAGAGGTCCCCAAAAGGAAAGGTCCAACAGGACATAAAAAGATGATTTCAGTGACTATTTCAACTCTACTAAGAGTTCTTTCTCAAATGTCTCCTCTCTTTTATAAAAAGAAACTGCAACTGAAGCCTGATATTTATTTATCTGAATTAGTTTGGGGGCCTGACAGAAGGTTCCTGAATTTCAACTGAGAGTGTAATTTCCTGGACAACCCTAAATAGCATTGCTTTGACGAGCTTTGGCCAAGTCTGAACACCTCGAAAGGAACACAAGCAAAGAGGAAGCTCTCAACAGCCCAGCTTATCTGAAAATACCCAGAGGGTAGGTGGTAGAGATGGACCCAGACCCAGCCTCTGTCCCCCTGACCAGTGTTTTCCCTTCGGAACTACAAGACTGACCCAGGACAACATGGGTTCTTCACAGAAAACTGTGATGTCCACACTTCCGGGCAACAGGTGCCCCATACACATCAGTGGTGACAAAGAACAGTGCGTGGCACCTAGGATGCACACAATAGATAGGAGCGAACTGATTGACCAACCGCACCCTCTTATGAATCCTGACCTGGAAACAGAGCACTCTTCAGACTATTTCATTCTCTATCTTGTTGGAGCAAATCTATGGAATCCTGAACATGAGTTCCCACTAGTCAGACATAGGCTTGATGACTAAAAGAATTGTCAGTACAGGATCAAGGGAGGCAGACTTTCACTCAGATTTTCACTCTGCCATTTCCTTACCTCTCAGAACCTCAGTCTTGTCATCTGGAAGATGGGCATGATGCCACCATCATTATGTTATGAGTGAGGAGCAGGTGAGATGCTGCATAGTACCTGCACACAGCATCAGTCAGCCTAGGCTACCTGAAAGGACAAGTGAGTGGGCATGGGGGAAGTGGCTGGTTCTCCTCTGTATTTGGAATTTGTTCCCATTCCTCCCAGTCCCTTGCTCTCTGTAGCAAGTATGCAGTGCCTGGGCCTTTCCTGAAAGAAACCTGGGGCTGGGGGGAGAGTATAAGTCCAAACACACTAGAAGAATAAAGGCAAAAATGAACGACAAGGGGCCCCCACAAGATCCATCACTTTCCACTGTGTGGTATATTTGCCTTTTATTAGTTAAGAGGAAGTTTGGTCACAATTAGTAGGAGAACCTAGCATCATAGTAACCTAAGCCTTCTTAGGTTTATTTATTTGTCAATCATGACCACAATGGCAGAGCAAAGCCAGTGCAGGGCTAGACTGGTGCTCCACTATTGTTCCTGGGCTGTGCATGGCTTCTAGTTTCAGGGTCAATTCATGGTCCAAGATGGCTGCTGGATTCCAGCCATCAGTGCAAATTCTGGCCAGCAGGTAGAAGGAGGAAATGAGCAAGGCATCTTCTCCCTTTGTGATGGTTAATATTATGTGTCAACCTGACTGGCTGCTGGTGCCCAGATTAAACTGTTTCTGGGTGTGTCTGTGAGAATGTTTCCAGATGAGATTAGTGTTTAGTGGACTCAGGAAAGGAAACTGCCCTCCCCATGTGGTTGGGCATTGGCCAGTCTGTTGAGGGCTTGAATAGAACAAAAGGCTTTTTTTCCTGCCTGAGCTGGGACATTTCATTTCATCTGCTGCTGCCCCGGGAGAGTCTCCTGGACTGGGATTTGTGTCATTGGCCCTCCTGGTTCTCAGGTCTTCAGACTCAGCCTGAGTTCAGCACTGGTTTTCCTGGGGGCCCCGCTTGCACGTGCAGACTGTGGGACTTCCCGACCTCCAAAACACATGAGCCAATTCCTGCTAATGCCTCTTCATATAGCTATCCTATTCATTCTGTTTCTCTGGAAAACTCTGAGTAATACATCCGCTAGAACCTTTTCCCAAAATTGCGCACACCTCTACTGCATAATTCTGTTTGATCAGAATTAGTCATATGGGCATGCCAGCTCCAAAGGTTGGGAAACATGCCTTTCCTCAAGGAGGCCATGCATGCTGGTTAGTTCAAGATCTCCAGGTGGAAGAAGAAGGGGAAAATGGAAGTTGATGGAGAGAAAGCAGTCTGGGCCTCATCCTCATTATTTGCATACTGCTTGAATACTCATCAAGGCCAGGGCTTTTTTTAGGCCCGCCTTTTTTAAATGTTGAATTGAGGTTGAGAGAATAGAATGCTTTTTCTTAAGTGGGAATCGTATTTAGTAACCTAATACATTTAACTGACATCTGGGCATTTGCTGTCCTTGAAATAGGCCTTGGGAGCCTGGGGGACATCCAGGCAAACTCTAGGGCTCCATGTATCACAGCAGAAAGCCACAGTCTCAGACCAGAAGTCCTTTGAGAGAAGGCTTTTGGTAACAAAGGCATAAATAGGCTTTTTTTTTTAATAGTTTATTGTCAAATTGGTTTCCATACAACACCCCGTGCTCTTCCCCACAAGTGCCCTCCTCCATCACCACCACCTCTTTTCTCCCCTCCCCCTTCCCCTTCAACTCTCAGTTCATTTTCAGCATTCAATAGTCTCTCGAGTTTTGCGTCCCTCTCTCTCCCCAACTCTCTTTCCCTCTTCCCCTCCCCTAGGTCCTCCATTAGGTTTCTCCTGTTTTCCTGTTAGACCTATGAGTGTAAACATATGGTTTCTGTTTTTCTCTGCCTGACTTATTTCGCTTAGCATGACACCCTCAAGGTCCATCCACTTTCCTACAAATGGCCAAATTTCATTCTTTCTCATTGCCATGTAGTACTCCATTGTGTGTGTGTGTATGTGTGTGTGTGTGTGTGTGTGTATACACACATACACACTACATCTTCTTGATCCACTTATCAGGTGATGGACATTTAGGCTCTTTCCATGTTTTGGCTATTGTTGACAGTGCTGCTGTGAACATTGGGGTGCATGTGCTTCAAGTGCTGGCTTTGTAAGACGCACATCCCTGTCATACTCTATTTTGTGGAGCAGAAACCGAGGCTCAGAGAGGGCAAATCACTTGTGCCAGGTCACAGAGTCAGCGGGCTCAAGACGAATACACCTTTCCATCCCCAGGCTGCCCCCTCACTCCACAACGAGGGAGTCCAGTGTGGTCTTTCCTCAGTGTTCTGCTGTCCCCTATAGGATTCCTCAGCCGAGGAACCTGGACCCTCAGTAGTCATCGTCTAGTAATTCTCTAGCTCTCACCTTCTGAATCCTGCTGCTTCTGCACTGGCACCAGGGCCATGTGCGGGGAAGTCCGGGGAAAGCAGAGTTGGGGGGAGACCTGAGTGGTGCCGTGCGGGAACTGGAGAGCAGGGCAGTATGAGGAAGGTCTGCAGGCCCTTGTTGGGCTGTGTTCCAGCATTCCTCAGGAGCCTGGCCACGGTCACCACACAGGGCATTTTGGAGGCAGATACATAAGGGGGTATTGTGCCTCGAACACCAAGGCATGTTAAGGCAGGCCTAAAGAGGCAGGAAGTTCCAAGTTTATTTGGGTTACAGTGGGTTGAATGGGGAAATCCCAGGCCCAGCTCTCAGTGATGGGTGGGCCAGAGTTTGAGGACCCATAGGCCAGTGCTTTCTGGGAGTCCTGTGGCCTTACTTTATCTTGAGCAATAAGGGTGCCCAGGAGCCAAGAGGCTCATGGGGAAAACATGTCCTGAGTTCTCCTTCGTAACAGGAATGGTTCTGTAGCAATGGTGGTCTCCACGGCTTCCACTTGACTCTAAAGTCAGAGGCCCGGGGATTCCTTAAACCACATTTGGGAAACAGGAGTAGTTGGCCTCAGGATTGACCCTGAGAAGAAGAAGGATATGCTTGATGTGTATCAAGTTTTCCTCTCTTTCTCCAGGACTAAAGACAGAAGAAACACATGTGTCCCAGGCAAGGCAGTGGTTCTGAGTCAGATAGACCCGAGATTTAATCCCTCACCCCTCCGCTGATCACACCGTGCCCTTAGAGAAGATATCAGCCAGCACACAGCGGGTTCCCAGTACATATTTGCTGAGTGATACTATGTGTCGGCCCCGTGCAGGTTCTCTGTGCACTTTAACTCACTCAAACCTCACAGTCTGGCACCATATAAGGCGCTAGTCTTAGCCACGACTTACAGACCGGAAAGCTGCGGCACAGAAGGGGTTCCACAGGGCTTCCAGGGGACACGGGTGGTAAATACCCAGCAATCTGCATCCAGAACACCAGCCCTGAACCCCTCTGATGGAAAGGGCTGAATGCGCAGTCTCTGGGAGTCTCGGTGTCCTGTGTGGCGGCTGCTGCGGGTGGGGGCATGTGCAGTACTGGGGCAGGACGAGTATGGGCTGGCCCGTGAGGTGGTGGACGCGTCCCTGGGAGGCAGTGGCTAGAGGGTCGAGAGCCCCCAGGAGGTAACTCAGACTTGGGGCAGGGAGCGACAGGAGACAAGCTAGACACAGCGGCAGTCAGACAAGGATTGGGCTGTCATTGTTCGGTCCTGCCCAGTATCCTGTGGCCTCACGCCTGCCAGAAAGGTGATGTGAGGGGTAAAAACAAAAGGAGCATTTTCCCCAAATGTCTTTAGGACAAAGATACGCAGTGCTAACCTGGGGCCTCTTTAACAGAGGGTTCAGAAGGTCACATCAAGGAGAGAGGTGCCCCCAAGTCTCTGGATACCTTAAAGGGTGCAGGCAACCCTCATGGGCCCTAGGAAGTGACAGGGGTGCAGGTGAGGCGGGCAGCTCCCAGCCCACCTGGCCTCCCTGAGAGTGGGAAGGGAGGGATGGCGACCACCAGGTGCTGGGCCCTTGACCACGGCCAGACCTTGCAGGGAAGCCAGGGACACACGATGGGGTGTCATGAGCACCTCATGAGATCATGGTGAGAAAGTCTGAACCTGAGCAGTTTGGGGAAGATTAACTCAGGTTCATGGCCGTCACCCTTTAACAGAGGGTAACCCCAGAGAGAAAGAGGTGCTCCCCAGGTGTCTGAGTGTCTTGGGTGCTCATGTTGAACAGAAGGAGAAAGAGGAAGAGGCAGAGTCTGCAAACCTGGGGTGGAGGGCAGAGAAAGCAGAGGAGTGGCAGAGCACCCCAAGAACACCACAGAGGGGCAGCCGCCCAGCGGAGGCCCGCGGCAAGTATTCATGGGCGCCAGTTGTGTCCTTTCATAAAACCCTCGTCATAACCACAAACTAAGCGTCATTATTTCCATTTTGTCTGCAGTTAAATGAATTCGGAGAGATCGAATGACACGTCAAAGCCGCACCAAAGGCCACACACATATTTTGTTTGGTTCCAAAGCCCAGTGTTCCTCCCATGCCTATTTCCTGTTCCCACCTAGGCCTGATCCTACAGGGAACACATTTGTCGTATCAAAGGCCTTCTGGAGCCCGTGTCGCAGAGCAGTGGCTCCCAGAGCACACGCATACTCAAAATGTCTTTGAAACATCACGATCAAAGTCACCCCTAGTGTGGGGTACTCTGAGGGGTGCAGAAAGCTGGATCAGAATGCAAGCTAGCTCAAGCAGACGCGCATAGGGGAAGCTCGGAATAAGCTCTTGTATGCCTCTTCATGGTATCCACACCGTAATACTGAGGGTCACCATGGGGTTCCTGGCTTCAGTTTAAACTCAGAACTGGGGGTGCACCTGGGTGTCTCAGTCGGCTAAGTGTCTGACTCCTGGTTTTGGACCAGGTTATGATCTCATGTTCGTCAGTTCGAGCCCCACATTGGGTTCTGTGCTGACAGCAAGGAATCTGCTTGGGATTCTCTCTCTCCTTCTCCCTCTGCCCATGCTAGCGTGCTCTCTGTCTCTCTCTCTCTCTCTCTCTCTGTCTCTCTCTCTCTCTCTCAAAATAAATAAGTCAATAATTAAGGAAACTTTTTAAAAAGATTCCTTTAAAATAAAATAAAATAAAATAAAATAAAACTCAGATGGACTGTCTAAGGAAGATGCCAAGTGTCAGGGCAGCGTGTCTATTAACAAGTAATTTAGCAGACATTTCCTAAATTAAAATATTAAGCTCCCTACAAATCACAAACTGACTCAGACACAATGCTGAACTTGGGGAGAACAATAAATCAGAGTGTTCGACTATAGGAAGAATCTTAGAGATTCTGCGCTTGGATGAAGAAAAAGAGGACCTACAGGCTCTTTGAGTCCGTGTGTCTGGCCAGACAGACGGTCAGTCCAGAACTCCCAGCTCCTGACCCCGGTTAGCATGTAGCTTTGGTCCGTAAGCCCAGGGCAAAAGAGATTTCTACCTAAATTAAAATCTGGGCATAGCTTCAGAAAAACTGCCCCCTCACCTCCTTGGTCGATTACTTCACTCAGTATGACTTTCTCCATAGTATTTAACACTGTCTGAAATGGTCCACTTGATTGATTTGTGTACAACTTTTTCTGTGTATCTCAGAAACTAGACAGTAACCTTTGACCCCCTTCTGTCTTGATTCTTGCCATGTCCTTGGGGCAATGCCTGGCACATATAGAAGGCACTCAATAAATATTTGTAGGAGAAAGAGTGGAAGGGGAAAGGAGAGAGAAGAAACAAGGAAAAGAATTTAGCACCTGTTAGGTGCCAAGCACTCTCTATATTGAACTTTCTTTGTGTATCTGTTAGTTTTTATACCCCTTTATTTCTAAAATACCTGGAGAAATGTGTAATCACTGGCAGACCCATTTCCAATGAGGAAACTTAGGTTGGAGAGGTGAAATGATTAGTCTAAAGGGACTCAGCCAGCATATAGCAAGGCACATCTGAACCCAGGTTCGGGTGCTTATACTAAACACTTTCCATTGATGTATATTTATTGAGCTCACACTCTCTGCCAGGACGTTTTAAGCTCACAAGATATTTGAGTGAACAAAGCAGGTAAAGACCTTACAGAGCTTGTAGGTCATGGAAACCTGTAACTTCGGTGATGGGTAACAGAGAGGGGAGAGCAGACCTTGATGCAGAACCTGCAGGACGTTGGCCTTCCAAGGTTGCCTTCTTGGTCTGGGCTCTGTACTGGCTGTCTCGGGCTTCACCATGGGAAGCAGGAAGCTGCAGGCCTGGAGGCCAGTGGAGGAGGTGTCCTGGAGCCTCTTCCCTGTATCCAATTTCCTGCATAGATGGGAGAAAATGGGGTAGGGTATGGAGTTTCTAACAGTGGCCTAAGTGTATATGAAAGTTTATTGTATAGACCCAAAATGTTGAGGCCGGCAGACATCTGCTACACATAATAATTGCACTTTTTTTTTTTTAACCAGCACTTAGAAGGAGAAAGGCAGCACAAGATGTTAGATCTAATGGATTATTCCAAAGGCCAGAGCCCTTCAACTTATAGGAAAAGACTGGATTCCTTAATAGGACTCCAAGCCCTCATGACCCAGTCCCTGAGCCCCCTACCCCAGCTGTCTCCTGCCAGGCTCCTCTCTCTGCATGCCACATGCTTCCCTCCTCCTCAGTCTCCTTCCTGGGCTGACCTTCCTGAAACTAACATAACACCATTACTCCTCTACTTTACCACCATTCCGATGGTCCGAATTCTCTGGAATGGCAATCTGATCCTTTCCAATCTCCTGCTCTAGACTTATCTCTCTTTATTCATTTTCTCCAACACTATGTTCCAAGCACATTACAATCCAGTCCCATGATATCACTGACTGAATCTGAACACACTTGGGTAGGCTGATTCCTCTGCTCAGAATGTCTTCCTTGTTCTCCACCTGGTGAACATCTCGTTCCCCAGGATTAGCTTCAGCACCAGAGCCCACGGGAACCTTCTCCTAATCCCCTCAGGGCTGAACTCAGTGTTCGCTGCTACCTTCATGCCCATTGTTTTCCTCGTCCTCTCCGTCTGCCGGAGGACCTAGAATTCAGAGTTCCTGTATTTGTTTTCCTCACAAGATAGTAACATTTTTGAGGGACAGGTTGGTGTTAATCATCTCTGCATGCTTATAGCCTGGTATAATCGGGTGCAGAGCAGAACCCTAAAGAATTTTTTGTGTGAATGAAAGGAAATGTATGGTGAGCTCTGGTCTTAACCAGTGTTGCACAGAGCCATGCAAAGGCCAGCACAAAATATAAGGGGGTGCCCCCAGAGCTCATTAATTAAGATAAATAATATTTTAATGCATTATTTTAAAAATCCATAACTATGCCCCAACTCCATGATGAAGAAAATCAATATGTTAAGAAAAGGTGGGACCTGACCCTGCACCTTAGGGGACATTCACCTCCTCTGAGTCCTGGCCTAAGCAATTTGCTCAAAGGGAAGGACTGCCAACATATGTGCTGAGTGGCTGAGTTGGCACCGCCACCATGAGACCGGCAAGAAGGAGGTGGGTTAGAAAGTGAGGTGAAGGTGAAGGAGATAGGGAAGGTGGTGTGTGTCATCCATCTGACATCAACCGGAAGCAACGCTGGCCAATCTTAGCCAGAGAAGGAATGTGCCAGGAGGGCATTGGATGGTTCCTGGCCTTGTCGGGGGGCTGAGGAGCAGAATCAGAACCAAGGACAGCAGGCACAGCTTGGTTAGGATGTGGCTGTTGGCACTTGCCACCTCCACACCACCATCACTGCTACCCTCCGTTGGTCTCATGGGCCCTATTTGCTGCATCACACATCCAAGAATCAAAGTCACGGGTAAGAGTAGCCACTGACCAGGCCTGGGTAGGACCATGCCTTGGGTGCATGACAGGTCAATGGGAGGAAACTCTTTTGGCCATGGTGGTGGGAGATGTTGGACTGTAACCAACTACTACTCCCCACAGAGGGGTGTCTATTTCAGCTAGAAAAAGAACTGCATGCTGGACAGCTCTACCAATGGCAAATACTAAATATAGATAAGGTTGAATTTCTCCAGAGAGATCGTGTAGAGCCATTAATTAAGATAGAAAACTCTGGCAAAAGGAAAAATGCTAATTTGGTTTTACTTTCAGACATGTGTTCTGGTTCTATTGGTGCGTGTAAAGGCCAGTAGGACACATTTGGATTGTTTTCCATGGTAGTAACAATCTGTGGGGATGTGTGGTTCTCTTACACCTTCTGGTACAGTTTTAGTGAACTGCTGCATTTTAGCATGGGTGTTAGGAGTGGGGTGTCAGAGCCACCCTATAACCTGTAGCTCTAGTGTTTTTTTGACATCACTTTATCCAGTTAATCCAACCAGCCACAGACCTTGGGATGGGAAAAAGCAAGGTAGAGTCTAAAGAAGGATCATTAGCCTGCCCTGAATACAATCAGGAGTAGAGAGGTCAGGAGGAAAGAACCAGCTCTTTCTGGAGCCCTCCAATGTCCAAATCTCATTTAATGCTCTCAGACTCCAGGGGTACCACCAGTGTTAACTCCACTTGGTACGGTAAACCAAGGCTCACGGGAGTTGGGCAATATGTCCAGGGCGACACACGGACTTATGTGTATCAGAGCCAGACTCAAACCCAAGCTCGTCTATTCCACAGTCCACTGTTCCAGAACCCATGTCACTCCCTGGTCCAAGAGGGAGCAGTTCACATCCATCGGTTGCCCTTATTTATTAAACTTTCTAGGTGTTTGCCATTTTCCCTCCGCAAGAACTAATGTGATGAAAGCAGCCAAGATGAGGCAGATCTCGCTCCTTGCCTACTGGTTGGACTTTCACCCCACATTCAGCTCAGCCCCAGCAACTATCACATTCTCACTGGGACCCCGGGGCCCCTTCCCTTTGCCCAACATTCCAGCCATTGATTTTGTTGTTCTTCTTTTATCTTATTAAGTGGAAAATTTCAAACTGGCTTGAAATAGAGCCCCTGATACCTATGACTCAGCTTCAGTAATTTTGCTGACTTAAATTCTACTTCAGTGCATGCTTCCAGTGTTCATTGGTATTCCCTACATCTCAAGGTCTCCTTACCACGGGACTTTTCCTCAGGATTCAACTTTAATTATACTTTTCTTGTTTTCCCCAGCCCCCACTTCTTCAAATTAGATATCTCTAAAAGCAGTAAACCCTCGTTTTGGTTTGATGCATTTTAGCACTTGTAGACAGCATTAAGAGGCTTCCAAAATGTTTTGCAGAATGACATGCATACAGGTGTTTCTTTCCACAAGTCTGTAATTCTGTCTTTTGTCCTAGTTAAGCTCTTGAATCCCCTAACCCCAGCTCAGTTTTTTCCAAATCCCTGCTTCCCCAGGCTTATTAGCATTGTTATGTTGTATTCCAACAGATTCCAGGATTTTGCTGGTGTTCCTCTTACACCTTTTCACATTATTTTTCTATCATCACTGTTGTTTGCCATATAATGGAGTTTAATTGCACACCTACAGTATTTGGGCAGTGGGGTCCAAGCAAAGCGTTTCTCATTGGGATGAGGTTGAAGTCACCTCTGTGTCCCTACATTACAATCCATCTCCCTTATCTGGCACAGGTTAGATGTTCATTTAAAGCTCACTGAGAAAATGTCTTTATTTCTGGTCCTAGGTCTGAAAGCTGCCACCTTTATTTTTGTGGTAAGAGCTTCCAACTGGGAGAGGGGAGGTGGGAATTTGAAATGAATCATCTCACCTGTAAGTATTTGTTAATGTCTGTTTTCTCTTCTATACCATACGCTTGATGAGGGAGGGACATGTCTGCTGTCGTGTCCCCACTACCTAGAGCCATCCTGGCACATAGCGCATACTCAGTAGATTTTTGTTTAATTTGCTTGGATAATACCTGCTTCCTATGATTATCGTAAATATTAAATGAGATATTGAGAGTAATCATTACTTTGATAAATGGTAACTGTTATTCTTATTATGAAACCAATAAAACACAATCTTGGTTGGTGTGCCTTGCTTCTCTGGAAAACGGGGGGTAATAATTCCCCTTTAGAAGGGCTAATTAAGGGGATGTATGGACAGTACTCTGCTCAGTGCTTGATAGGTAGTGCATAGTTAGTAAGTGACAAGCACATAAACTAGATATACTTTTTCTACCTTTCAGCACCGTCTTGTAGTTGCTATATTTATTTGCCTTCTTATGATGAGGTTATAGTTTCACCTTATTCCTCATGTTTTTCCCTAAGATTTATCGAAGCCCTGTAATGTGCCAGGCACTTTCTAATTAAATCATGGTCAATATCATGAATAGTCTGGTTCCCTTTTCCTGGATGCTTCTCTGCTCAATGTTGTAACTAAAATGTCAAGTTTCTGCAAGTGCTAGGTTATACTCAGGACAAGCACCCAATATCGTGGGACATTTCTGAATGTCTCCAGGAGGAATACAAGTCGGCAAATTTGTTTCCTGAAAGAACGCAGCTTGCAGTTCCTCCGGGGCAGGGTGTCCTTAGAGATGATGTAGAGTTTACAGGGGAGCTGGTTCTGCAGGGTGAGGGGGGGTAGTGTGAGTGGTTAACTGGCTCGGATGCCGAATAGCCTTCCATTTATGTCCCAAATCCTTAGCGTTTGCCAAATCTGCTACCAGGGTGTCCCTCTTTAATATACTGATAAAATTCTGTCCAAACTCAATACTTTCTCCTATGGCTTTAAAAAAATCAAATTCTAGGTGTTGAATACTTTTGGGGTGTCACAGCTGTGAGAGGGTGTTACTTGTATCTGGTGAGCAGAAGTCAGAGATGCTTTTGAACATCCTGCATGCCCAGCACCACCCACGACAAAGAATTGTCCAGCTCAAAATGTTGAGAGGGCCAAAGTTAAAAAAAAAACCCTGATCTAGAACATTTTTCTCACTTTGTTTGTAATTTTTCGTCCTTACATAACAAAAATTATTCTGGAACTCTCTTCCAGATTTTACCCAGATTATTAGAAGGGATTATCCCAAATCCAAACACAGTTCCTGCACACATATGCCACCCCGCCAGTCCTTCATCCACGCTCCCTGATCTTTCATGGGCGAGGCATCCACCTGAATTCCAAGAATGGACCGAAATCCGCATTTGCAAACATTTGAAACTGCTTCCCAGTCACTTTCCTTGATCTTTCAGAGCCTTAAACCTATTAGAGCACCAGGGTGATTCTGTTAAGTGTCTGACTCTTGATTTCATTCAGTTCATGATCTCACAGTTCATGGGATCAAGCCCCACTTCAGGCTCTGCACTGACAGCATGGAGCCTGCTTGGGATTCTCTCTCTCTCTTTCTCTCTCTCTCTCCCTCCCTCCATCTTCCCATCCTTAAACCTATTAATTAAAAAAAAAAAAAGGTCATTCTGTGTTCTCAGCTGTCAGAGTTTATTGAAATCTTTTTGAAATCTTTCCCTTTGTCTCTAGCAGTTTCTTGGAGTCAAAGATTGCTCTAAATGAGTTAGCCGTAGGGAAACTTTGGGAGAGAAATTGGCAGGAACTTTGATATGGTGCTTGCAACATCTCTGTCCCAGTGAAGAGGCTGTTATTACAGTATTCGAGTCTACACAAAGATTTAGAATTTCACCTTTCCAGCATTTATTCAAATTTTAATTAACAAAATTAATTGATGTTAAAATGTGCTATTTGCCTAGAGATCATAAGTTCCACTGGGGCTTCTAAATTATAACTTTCAAGAAATTAAAACATGGCTTTCTTGTAAATATATAGTGGACACATGTCAAGGATTTCACTTGACTCGGTAATTAACGAAGGAACTAGTAAGATGGTATGATTGATTCAGAGGACACTTTGAAGAGCAGACATTTTACAGACAATCAGGCGTGCTGAAATGAATATTCCCAGTAGTTGGAAAACATGTTGCTAGCCTATAGGGCACTGATATGTTGTTTGAGGTCATCTTGTCTACATGACAGAAATGAAATTTTCTTTTTGTGAAGAGCATTAATTTGTACTGTTATCAGTGTTCTACAATTTAACTTCTTATAGATTTGTAATATGTTCATAGAAATACAAATAAAGGTACAGGGCTCTATAGAATATGTGAATTCCTTTAAGGTCCCTTAGATCATGCCCCTCACCACCGTGACAAAATGCCAGTCGTCTGTTTTGCCCATTTCCAAGTGTTGGACAATTACTTCTTCAAGGCAGTGATTGGAATATGTCCTAAGCATATTTTTTTTCTTGTGTAAATCCTTGCAAAGCCTTGGGGTGTAATATGTAAGTGTCTGTGGGGTGAACATTTAGCTTGTGGATCTTATGATCCCAGTCTTCTAATCTATGAGATTGGAAATGAAAGGGGGAGAGGAGTGAGAGAGATTTCAATAGAGAAATAGAAAGAGCAGATACAGGGTGCCTGGATGGGTCAGTCAGGTCATAATCTCACAGTTGGTGGGATTGAGCCCTATGTCAGGCTCCACATTGAACATGGAGCCTATTTAAGATTCTCTTTTTCTCCTTTTGCCCCTCTCCCCTGTTCAAGTGCGCTCTCTCTCTCTCTCTAAAAAAAAAAAAAAAAAAGAGCAGATAAAATAACTACCATTTATTGTCTACTCTGTGCCAAGTATGTTACATACATCAGCCTATTTAATCTTTGCAAAGCCCCTATTTTGTAGGTGAAGACACTGAAGTTCACAGAGGCTGAGTTACTTATTCAAGGGTATACAGTGAACATGCTTATTGATTTGGTGGTTTTCAAGTTTCATGTTCTCTCTAAAGGAGTGATCTCTGGGAGGGCAAAGGCTTACCTCTTTGTTTCATTCTCTGCCATATCTTTCCTCAGTCTTGCCCCCAGAAGGGCCTCAGTGAGGATCTGTTGAATGCATAGATATGTGATGTATGAGCGAATGAATGAATGAATGAGTGAGTGAAGGAATGAAAGAGCAGAGGAAAGACTCATGTCCATGCCTGTTCAACCTCTACATCCCATACGTCCTCCACGACATCTCAAACAATAGCTGTCCGTCTTCACTCTGTGCAATAAGTAGCCAGATGGAACTATATTTTTAAAGTTTTTTTTTGATATCTAGAGAGAGAGAACATGTGTGCATGAGCAGACGTCTATATAGGCAATCAGGAAAGCAGAAACAGAGAGAGAGAGAGGATCCCAACCAGGGCTTGAACTCCTGAACCATGAGATCATGACCTGAGCTGAAATCAAAAGTTGGATGCTTAATCACCTGAGCCACCCAGGTGCCCCAGAGCTATAATTTTTTATATTGTGTTTCATAGTTTTTTATTTTATTTTATGTTTTCCAGTTTTGCTGAGAAAATTCTTTTTCCTTA
Organism: Mungos mungo; assembly: GCA_004023785.1. Lineage (NCBI taxonomy): Eukaryota > Metazoa > Chordata > Mammalia > Carnivora > Herpestidae > Mungos > Mungos mungo. The sequence continues at coordinate 137,910 of PISW01001792.1, read as the reverse complement.
TGAGGAGAACTTTTAAGATCTATTCACTTGGCAACTTTCAAATATACAAAACAGTATTGTTGACTGTACATTACATTCCCAGAACTAATTTATCTCATAAATGAAGTTGGTGCCTTTTGCCCATCTTTCTCCTTTGCCTCACTCCCCAGACTTGGCCCCCAGGCCACCACAAGCCTGATCTCTATTTCTATGAATTGGTTTTACTAGATTTCACATATAAGTGAGATCATACAGTATTTGTTTTTTTTCTTCTCTGACTTATTTCACTTGGCTTAATGCCTTTAAGGTTGAGTGGGATATAATTTAACATTTTCGTTGCTCTGGCAAAAAGGAGTGTTTTAATTAGCAGACAGTTTATTGTGCTTAAAATAAATATCTGATTACAGCTTCAGTTGAAGATAAAGTATAGAGCAAAGGGGAATGATTTTTTTAGTCTCACAATGAGTACAATATGCAAGGGGTAAATACGAGGAGAGATAGTATTTGATAAAAGTTTTATTCTTTTCCCCCACAAGAATGTTCTGGATCAATGGAAGTAGAATCTCTAGCTCCTGAGGTATATGGTAGGTGCTCCATAAAAATCAGTGAATGAGTAACTAACAAATGCCTAACACATGCTTTCAGATGATGGGCGGAGGAGAAGTGAAAATTCTTAGAAGGAAGTAATAATAGCAATTATTCCCAGAGGGGGGAAAACACTTCTTAGCTTGGATGTCAGTTTTGCTATTGTATAAATTACACGTCCCTGGATGAGCCTTTTAAGGGCTATGATAAAAACTGACAACTATAGAAACAGAAGTTATGGAACTTTCCTGCCTACCTCCTTCCTCAACCTCAGTCCAATCATTTAGATGAAGGCACCTCGCCCCCCTTGTGAAAATGAGATCAAGTATCCTAACACATTGTAATTCTCTGTCTTCCCATATGGTTACCAAAGGCAAATGATGAAGCCCTGAGTTAGTGCACATTAAAAATGATGTCGGCACAGATGAAAGCCAGCCCTAGAGATGAAGCATTTATTTGAAACTGATTTGAAGACAGATTCGCACATAAAATATAAAACCTTCCCACGCCGGCCCCCAGTAAGTGTGATTGGGATTTCTAAATTCCCAGGTTCAGAATCCAAGCGTAGAGACACTGGCTTTGGCCCTGGTTCGGCCCCTGCTCTGTGTTTCCTCTTTATGTCCAAACTGGGTTCAGGTTTTTTCCTCTGCCTTTGAATTCATACACAATGGGCTTGATGAATGAATTACAATCTTACCTGAAGGTTCTTGAAGTTCAAGAAGAATTTTTTTTTTTTTTGCTTTTGGTTATTATAAACATCAGCAATGCTATTTTTGGTTTCTAAGCCCAGAGGCAAGGGGAGAAATAGCAAGATGAATGGGGAAGCATGAGGTAAAACATTTATGGGAGAACCCCAGCTTGCATGAAGGCATTCCTTTGAAAAAAGTGGAATTTCTACTTGGAACAATCAATTTCTCTCTCTCTCTCTCTCTCTCTCTCTCTCTCTCTCTCTCTCTCTCTCTCTCTCTCTCCCTCCCTCCCTCCCTCTCTCTCCCCCCACAACCCCTACCTCCTGCCCCTGCTTAACTTCTCCCTCTCTCCTTAACCATCTCTTACACAAATTTCAGTCCTAAGACAGGGCAGCAGATGTTGAAATGACTTAAACTTGTTTTCCTAAAGGGTCATATGCTGCCATGTTTGTTAGTCATACAAACACATTATTGGAGGAGGGGGGGCATAGTTATTTATGGTAGAAAATGTCATATGAATTAGAATAATATAGTCACTAACCTATTTTATTTCAGTCTTACTGATTCAGAGAAGAATATACAAAGCCCTTTATAAGGAACAGCTTGTCAAAGATTGAGGATTGTTGAATGGCCAAGTGTTGCATACTCTGACAATAATTAATCTCAACACTTCATTTCCACTGCCACATAATTCTGATAATTTCTATGGAAACTTAAGTTTCTTATCCCATCCTGTTGTTATGTTTCCTTTATTTCTGTTCATTACTTAAACCAGTGCTATCGTTTCGAATTTTCTGTGCTGATGAGAATGTCCCCGATCTCCGAGGTCCGAAATGGTAGCCTCTAGCCTTCTATGGTCGCTGAGCAAAGCTACTGGACCGATGAGGAATGTGAAGCCTAGGGCGGTTACACGAACTCCCAGGGACCACACTGGCAGTTAGTGACAGAACCTGAATGAATCTCCTGGCTCTCTCTCGGCTGCCACACTGCCTCAGGTTTAGATTTCATTTGGGCAGGAAAAACAAGGGGCAATTTCAGAAAGGAAGACCTAATTTTTGCACCTAATGACTGGATGGAAAAATGGGAATAATATTACCTCTTCCAGCCAGAGAAATTCAATTGTGCTAGATAGCGGGATAGTAGCATTAGGACTCCAAGCTGAATTGAACAGAAAAAAATCATTAAGTCCCGTGTCACTGTCTGCCTAAGGCTGCTCAGAGCAGATCTTAGTATGTGTTCTATGTTTATTTCATATTCATTCACTTATTCATTCATTATTCGTTCACTTATTTATTCACTTATATTCATTCACCTGCAATGGTGCACATAGAGTAGGTGCTGGGTGGTGGGGGGAAGTGTAGGAAAATGGATAAAAACAGCTGAAGCACCCAGTGCCTACAGGAAGACAGATGGCCATCCATTTCAATGTGGTGCTAGAGTGCCACACTACATTGTCAATCGGAGAGCACAGGACAGAGGGTTTTAGGTGCTGCGTTAGGGCAATGATGGGTTCTGGAACCCAGATCTGGGTTTAAATGCAGTGCTTTGATTAGTGCCTCTGTGACCTCCGGCAAATGACTGACCCTGGGCTTAGTCTTATCTTTAAGATGGAGATAATATGCGGTCTTTGTGGCTAAGATTATACAAAATACTGCACTCAAAGCCCCTGGCGTAGTTCCTGGTTCAGAGGGAGCACTGGTTAGGTGTTAGCCCGCTCGTCTACTACTGTTGTCGTTATTTTTACTATTATTACTAGGAATAAACGTGAGCCCCGCGAGGCATGATTTTCTTTATTTTGCAGACAAGGAAACTGAGGCTTGAAGGATTAAGCTGCCAAAGTCACGGAGAGAAAAAGGGACAGGGTGGGAATTTTAGGCAGGTCAGAGCTGGCTGCTGTCAGGAAGGGAAGACTCCCCTCTGGGCCCAGCCCTGGGGGGTGGGGGGCTCTGGAGGTGTTGAGGCAGAGCGCCCCCCACCCCCCGCCAGGAGGGGCTTCAGAGAGGAAACCTCAGGCCTGATTAGAAGACTTAAACTACCGCCTAAACTGACCATGTCTGCAGTGTCATTTTCAGAAATTTCTTGAACTAGCATTTGTTGTCTTAGAAATACGCACATTCAAGATCAATTTAAAGTTTAAATCAAACAAACAATGCTCCTTCCAGCACCGGTTTTGTGATAGATTCTGGGGTACGTGAGAGCTAAGGAGGAAATGTTCCTGTCCTTTCTTCCATCCATCCATATCACAAACATTAAACGCCTACTGTGTGCTAGACACCATCCTGAAGGTGCTTTTCTTCCGTAAATCTTACCTTTCCTACCAGTGGGTATTCTCAGTTCGAGACAGGAGGTGGTGAGTGAGGCGTGAAGTGCCACAGGTGAGAGCAGGTAAGGGAGGGAGTGAGGACTGAGGGCAGGTTTCCACCCGCTGAGCTCGGCAGCGCGGTGAAGAGGGGATGGCAGGGGACTCTCCTCCTCCGGCGTCTGAAGAGTAATTACATCCTGCTTCGTGGAACAGCGGGTGCCTGGATATATATACACGAGAGCAAGGACAGCTTTAGGCGGGTTTTCCAGGCTTTTGTGATCGGTACAGACTAAAGAACCAAATGATCTGGCTTTGCTTTTGTTTGGGTAAATTAGAAAAGTAGTCTGTCGGGAGTCAGCAATAGAAGATCTAAAGCTTGGGGCGGGGGAGGGGGGGTCTGCAGAGGGTTGTCGGAGGGAGGAGGAGTTTCCAGCAGGGTGGCCGCATTCCAAGGAGGGGTTCTGCCTAGGTGAAGGGGGGCGTGGGGACCGTGAGAAGGGCGTGCGCGGCGAGCCGGGCTCCCGCCTCAGGAAATGCTCGCAGTCCTGGGCCGGGTGGGTGCCTCGAGGCGTCCCTGCCGACCCGGTCCCGAACCCCAGGCTTAGTGAGCCGTCCCGGCCCGGGAACCTGTCCGCACGCTCAGCTCTCCCGCCGGGGGTGAGTATGCACCAGACAGCGCTGCCGTTCCCGAGGCTCCATCCGCGAGTCTCCGCCCGGGAGCAGGGGGGAGGCTGCAACAGGTCCCAGGCCGGCGCCCTTCCCGGCCCGCCGCGTCCCGGGGACCGACCCGCGCGCGAGGCAGCCGGGCAGCCGCTCCGGAAGCCGTCCCGGTGGTCCCCCCAGCGGCTCATAAATCATTCATGAGCGGGAGTGGGGCGAGCCTCGCTGCAGGGGGAGGGCGGGCGGCGCTGGGGCCGAAACGGGAGCTGGACCCTGCGCACGGTGAGTGGCGGCGTCCTCCTGCCGGAGCCCGGGAGGCGTCTGCCGAGGCGGCGGGGGCCCGAGCGCACCCCCTTCCAGAACGCTGGGGGCAGGAAATCGGGAACGGAGGGGCTCGCTCTGCGCCCCTCTCCTCCCGTCGGCCCAGCAGCAGGTAGTGGGAGCCCCCAGAGAGCAGCCGGGAAGCCAAGGGGCTGCAAAATGGGCGAGGTGGTTCGGGTGCCGCGGCCAACGGGAGTTCCGGTCGAAGGGCGGACGCGCGCAAACTTTGCCGGCTGCAGGGTAGCTGCGTGGCGGGTCTTCTTTGCATCCACTGGAGGGGAGCCGGCGGCGGTGGCTCGCCAGGTTCCAGGGCACAAGCCAGCGGGACCGGGACCCCCGAGGCCGTGGGTTCGCTCTCGGAGAGGGCGGAGGACCGAGGGGAGGCTCGTCAGGGGTATGGGGAAGTGTTCTCCAGAGAATGGAGAGCTGGCGGTGGCCCGGAGGTCGCGGGGCACGGAGCCTTCCCGGCCGGGGATGGGAAGGGGTCACCTCCCTCTGGCTTTCCAAATGGAGTACGCGGTGCAGTGGAGCGGAGCAGGAGGGGGATCCTGGGGGAGCAATGGGAGGCCGTCTCCCCGCGTCCATGGGAGAGCGCACGCACCCCTGGCTTGACGCAGCCCCCTGTCCCCTTGGGTACCCAGCTCGGGCGCCTAGGCGTTTGCCCGGAGCAGAACTGGGTGCCCCGTGCTCCGGGTGCACCTCGCCAGTACGCCGCCGGCTGGGACAACAAAGGGAAGCGTGGACAGAGGAGGAAGCTTCGAGGTGCGGGAGAGGCGGGGGCCCGAGGTCAGGCTCCCCGAAAGCCCGCGCCGAGAGGGACAGGATCCAATGGGGTGGCACACCGCTCCCGTCCCCTTCCTCCCGGGCGACCCCGATGCAGCCTCCCCCGGGCGGCGGCGGGGAACCCGCGCCGACGCGCTCCAACAGCCAAGTTACTCAGGCAACCCCCTCCCCCAAGCGGCGGCGGATTCCTCGAGTCTCCTCGCTTCCCGCGCCAGCCCTGCAGCCCGTTCTTTTGTGTCCCGAAGCCCGGGAGAGCCTACTGTCGTGGAGCGGGAGAGGGCCGGAGGGGGCCCGGCCTGGCGGGGGGCTGGACCGCAGGACTGGGGGAAACCGGCGCCCCAGGCTTCCTGCAGCAACAGGTTGAGCCTGTGGCCCCAGGCATGTCGCCCCAGGCGCCTGCTGACCCTTCTCCCGCCCGGGCTCCCGGATCCAGAGAGGTTTTCCAGGCTGCCTGTGGGCAGGCTGACCTTTGTGAGGACACGCAGGTGAATGATTGGGGTCCTTGAACACCCCACGGGAGACTCAAACATCTGCTTTTGTATGTTAGGTTGAACCTTATGAAATTGAGTCTTTTTTGTGACTCAAAGACTTTCTCACTCTTTGTGAACTTCCTCAGAGCTGTCCTGTCAATCAGGGTGAGCCCAGGGCCACGATGGAGTTTGGGCAACTGATCTTGGCAATGGCAGTAGGGACCCTTTATTGACTAGCAGCTGTGTGCCTGGGGCTGTACCCATTCCGGGTCTAACCCTCCAACACTACTCAAAACCCCACTTTACAGTCGAGCAAAGGAAAACACTGAGAATGTAAGCAGCTCCCACCACGGGGTTAATGAGCGGGACTCCAGACGCCTGCCCTGTCTCAGTTGGGGCCTGTTCCTTCAGCAATGACCTTTAGTTTCATTTTGCTTTCTTAATATGCCCTGTAATGTTTTCTTTACATGAACTTCCTTATGATTTCCGCACTGGAAACTTCCGTGTGTTCCAGTACCATGAAGCCAACAGGGGTATCAAAGGACAGATGTATCTAAATAATGAGACTTTAAACCAAATATTATTTTATTGGTGTCATTTCAAATATGAAGGAAAAAAGTTTTGCAGGGGACCAAGGGCTACCGCAGATTTGTTAAGGGGCCGGATGCTTGGTTACAAGTGATAGAAGCCCACTCTGGATAATTTGAGCAGAAACAGGACTGAGGACTGGGCGGCTTAGAGAAGAGACAAGGAGGCTGGCTGGCCGGGCCCAGGAGCTCATGTGAGACCTACAGCAGGACCCCTGATTGGTGTGTGGTCACGGCTGCCACCGCAAGGCTCTGGATAAGGCCGCTGACACTGTGCCGTCGTAGCTAGAATCAATTAGAAACTGCCCCTGCGTCAGTGCGGGCTCCCCGCACGTGCCCAGGAGTAAGCATCTTCTTGGTGAGACTGCGGCAACCCCCCAGGGCACAATATGGGCACCTCAGCTGACCTCACCATGAAACCTGGGGTGTTTCCCACAGGACTCACAAAGGTGGGCTCAGAAGTCGAGCAGGTCTCATCCCTCCCCCAAATCCCAGATGACCAATACCCACTACAAAGCTCCTTTGGAAAGAAAGAAACCGCATCAAAAGAAGGAGAAATGAAGGTGGATGGTCACCGTATCTGCTTTTCGAACAGTCTTTGTGGACGTGCCATTCCCTGGGCTCCAAGCTCACAGTCATGTGAGATATTTGCTCAAAATTCGCGTTCTTGGGCTGTCTTCCCAGTGTGAACTCAGTGTATTTGGAATGGACGCCAGGAGTCTGCACCCCATAAATCGGAAAAATGGTGAGATCAACTTCTTGATTGGTCTAGTGCCCGTGTGAGGAGATGGCCCCCGAGGGAACAGTTTCCAAGGCTTGCAAAGTTGAGGGCCACGAGAAGGCATGGCCCCAGGATGGTAGACCAGTTCTCTGCCATGGGTAAATCCAACAAAGAGACGGTCTGCTGCCTGTATTGTGGGAAAAGTGACAAACAGCCCAGCACCTCCCTTCCAGGGGCCACGGGACCGCTAGTAAACATCTGATACAATTTTGAAATAAGTAAAAATGACCATTTCATGTCAGTTCTCCCTCTACTCCTCACCACTGGATTTCAGCACTCCTTACTGAGTGCCTCCTGTGTGCCTGCCACGGTACAGGGGTGCAGAGACGAGCGAATCAGGGACCCCACACAGCAGCTGGGATGGATCAGCTCAGTGCCATACAAGAAGAACATTTGGGGAAGGCGTCTTTGCAAAGTGGCAGGAGTTAGCCAGGTGAGGGAGCACTCTGGAACAGTGCAGGTTCGCAAACTACAGTTTGGGAGTCAGTCACCAGGAAAGGTGTTAGAAGTGCAGATCAATGGGCCCCAAGCCTCCAAATTAGGTCCGATAATTAGCATTTTAAATAAACACTCCATTTTATGGGAATGCTGCTCTGGGAGCTGGAGGGCTGGCCTTGGTGTGTGGGGGCAGTTAGGAGCTGCCCTGAGGTGCTCTGGCTGCCCCGTGAGTTTAACAGGTGAGGACTTTCAGCTCAACTTTTATTAATTATCTAGTGTTTCCTAAGTAGTGAGATTTTAGTATCTCCTTCACATTTACCCCACATGTGAGAGGGACAGCGTGACACGCTGGAGCAAGGGGTGAGGAAATCTGGACGTGCAGACGCAGGTCCCGGCTGGCTTGCTGGCCGCTTGCCGCCTCGCAGCGGTGCGTGGGGCCGAATTTCATGTGGGATTCGCCTCCCCTGCTTTTTCACGAGGAAGACTGAAACCGTTTCTTCCCAGCCCTCCCCCGGGCCTCCGTCTCTCCTGCTGCGCTTCTGTCCATCCCTGGTGAGGCAGGAAGTCAGCCTTTCTTAGCAGCTGAGCCTCTGATCCTTCCAGCTGCTGTGCTCCCTGACCGGCTGTCGGCAGCAATCAAGATAAGATGACTGTGCTGTGTGTATGTAAGTTTTGTGTTTGTGTGGAGCGTGTTAGTGTGTGTGGTACGTGTATGTGCGGTGTGTATATGGGTAGTGTATCAGTGTGGGATGTGTCTGTGTGTTAGTGTGTGTTATATGTATGTTTTTGTGTAATGTATGTGTGTGGTGTACGTATGTGTTGTACATGCCTGTGTGTGGTATCTGTGTGATGTGTCTGTATGCATAGTATGTATGGATGGTGTGTGTTAATGTGTGTGGTGCGTGCTAGTGTGTGTGACACGTGCTAGTGTGTATAGTGTGTGTGATGTGTGCTAGTGTGTGTACTGTGGTGTGTGTTAGTGTGTATGATGTATGCTAGTTTGTGACGTGTGTATGTGTGTTATGTGCCAGTGTGGTGTGTGTGTGATGTGTGTATGTGTGGTGTGTGCTGGTTTGTGAAGGTGTGGTGTGCGTGTGTATGTATGTATGGTTTGTGTGGTGTGTGCTAGTGGTGTGTGGTGTGCGCTAGTGTGTGTGGTGTTAGTGCGTGTGCACATGCCTGCGGCCGGTCTAAAGCACAGCAGCCGAAATAACACGCACAGTCTCCCCTCGCCCCTGTCTCCTGCCCGGAGCAGCCCCGGAGACCCGCCCACAGTGGCCTGCAGAGGCCAGCTTGCTTTGTTTCTTTCTCATTTGTCCTCTCTGGAAGCAATGGGAAGATGGCCTCCAGCAGGCCCCTGTTTGAGTGTGCACGTTGGTGGCTTCCAGTCAGGACCAGGGAAAGGCTAGAACCCGCAGAGCCAAGGACGGGGTGTCTGCAGCAGCCAGGCCTGGCAGGGCCAGTGGACAGTCACCAGGGTCCTGGTGATAGCCGTGTGTGCGATGGAGCGTGGACTCCGGAAGCCCATAAAGGGTTAATGCGGTTGGCACTGGGAGCCGGAGGGGCTCTGAGCAGCCTGAGATTTGGTAGAGTTCAGGATCATTCTGTCAGGAGCTCTGTGCAGAAGCAGCTGGAGTGGGACCGGACTTAGGCCACATCCAGAGGATTAAATACGAATTAACATTTTCACTCAGAGACCTCCTGAAATCCCACCTTTTGTCTGGAGCTTTGTTTGACTTGGCGGAATGCAGGCAGTGGACCCTCCGGCCCCTTGTGCGACACATCACTGTCTGGACCACTCTTCTGCCCTCTCACAGTATTTCAGGAGCACTGTCCTTACTCTGAAAGTCACTAAGCATGTATCTAATGTCCAAAATGGTATACAGTCAGGGTGTTCCTTACCCCAGGACAGAGAGTACGGGCACAGCATCACAGGTCTTCTGGTAGGTTCTGTTCTGATGCACCTAGTTCCTCGCATAGGCACCAGCAACGCCATCATTTTGACTTACTTGATTTCATATCGTGCAGCACTTACTGAGCCCTGACTGTGTGCCTTTTTTTTTTTTTTTTGGTTTTTGCTTTTTCTGTTTTGTTAATTATAAAGGCAGGTTTCCCCACCCAAACCCAGAAATCAGTGGTAGAAAAATAACAAAGGAAAAACCCCTAAGCCATCTCATGAAAACCTGAGAGCATAGGCTAGGTGTGTGCGGGGCGGGGGCGGGTTGGGGGGGGGCAGGGGGAGAGAATGGACAGATGATGGACCATCGAGGGGAAGGCAGAGGTATCTGAGGCATCGAAGTGGTCATCCGCTCTGCCTGCTGACTTCCCCTGGGTCTTCGCCAGTGGGTCATGGCACACAACCTTCAATACAAGAGCTGGTAAACTGTGGTACTCTTCTTGGAGCCTGTGACCAGATACTGGTTGTCAGAGGACACATCACGACACAGGATATCTGCAGACTCCTTCGCCTAAAACAACCTTTGTAGAGAAGGTACAGCTAAGCAGTAGCACACAAGTAGCAAGTGTTGGGAACAGACACACAAGAGGACAGGGTCCACTTTGGAGACCTTCTAGGTTCCTTGCCCTCACCAGATGCTGGCTTGGTAGCTGCTTCTCACGTTCTTGTTTATTTCACCCGCCCACCCTTGGGGTGGGTGCCCTGTGTCTCATCACTGGGACCCCCAACTGCCAGGTAGTGACTTGGGGGCAGAGGTTTCCATCAGGATTACCCAGTGGACATGTTAGAAAGATAGATTCCAGTGTTCCCGGGCTGTAGTTTGGTTCCTGCCCTGGAGGCCTTCTAGTTTGGGTTGAGGGTGAGGTGGAGAAAGGGATGCCTGAAATGAGGTCAGTGAGCAAACGAGTAGAATAGAAGGCAGATAAGATAAATATCCAGAGATATGGACAGCAATACCAGCTTGGAGAAATGCAGTCTATGGCAGGAGGTCTCTGGGCCCCTGCTAGGAACGTGAGACGGAGGGCCCTGTCCCTAGGGTGTCCTGGGGTCTTGCTGAAAGCTTGGACAGAGTCCTGGTTTTGAATTGTGGCCCCAGCATTAAAACAGCCATGACCTTGGACAAGTCCCTGGGAAGTCCTCTCTGTGGTTGTTTCCTTATCTGTAAATGGGGTCCAAACAGCACAGCAGGTAGAACATTGTCCAGAACATAGTAAGTGTTCAGTAAGTGTCGGTTTCTAAGCCTTGTCTACACCATAGGGTGTTTCTTGAACCCATAAAGGTCTGCGTTCTGCGTCTGGCTCCTGGGGAGGGACCTTCTGGCTTTCTTGCCCCAGCCGCTCTAAGCAAGCTCTGCGTTTGCCTCTCACACAGCGGATTAGGCAGAGTGCTGGCTCTCAAGCTTTGCAGGGAAGCTCCTTGGGCTGGCAGACTACGTGCCAAGTCACTGCTGCCCTTCTCTCCCACCAGGAGTGGTTCGTTGAGCCACGGAGCCGGACCCACACCCACAGCAGGCCCTTGGACGTGGTTCACTGCATGCCAGCCCGGCCAGGAAGGGGAGGACTCGGCACACCCTGGGCTCTCTGCGCCTTTCCCGCGCAGGAGCAGGAACTCAGGCTCCTGTCTCACCCAAGGTTTCCAGAACTTCTGAGACAGGAGGCCACCAGCTCTACCTCATGCGTAGGGGACCTTGCTAGTGATGGCCCTACTCCTCAGCTTCCTGCTGCTGCTACTGGACCTCTGTGGGCATACCCTCTCCGTGGGGTCACAGTCATCCACAAAGGGTACTGAGGTCCTGGAATTTGAATTGCCTGCCACGGACTATGAGACCAAAGACTCCTACAAAGCTGGGCCCATTGGCGGTCTCTTTCAAATCGTGCACGTCTTCCTGCGTGTGGTGCAACCCAATGATTTCCCTGAAGGTAAGTGCCCATTGCGTGGAATCGAGAGGGCTTGGGCCCAAGCACGCTGCCGTGTGTACACAGGGTAGTATTCGTTGATAACGATAGTGTTTGTTAATAACGATGTAGTAAACATGTATTATACTCAGCATTTTAAAGCATGAGATTCAAAGTGATTGGACTGCACTGAAGCAGAAAGTATTGAGACAGAAGTCAGGAAAACCTGCACCAGGTTAAAGAGACTGCCAGGAATGTGATTATAAGAAATGAAATCAAAATATGTTGCTAAGTTGGTTTTCCAATTCTTGATCTTTCTTCCCTTCCTTTTTTTTTTTTTTTCCTGGTTCGAGCAATGACTTACTCTCAAGTGCAAACCAAAGGTAAAATTGAGGGTAAAAATGCAAATTCTTTGACATCAAATAAGTTAATAGTTAACCTCTGGCGGCTAGACCAGCATTTACAAATTGACCTCTCCTCCACCCACCACAAAGTGCAATTTCACATTGCTCTTGACAAAGACAGGCCTGACCCAGTGTGTTTACCTGAGCAACTGTTTGCTTGAGTTCCAGGACTTTAAGTTAAGTGTGAGGAAGGGAGGGATGGCCTCTTGTTGGAACCTTGATGGCATGGCGCCTTACTTTCCGTGAGGACTGCTGTGTTTGCCCTCCTCTGCACTCAGATAACTGCGGGGTGTGTTTTCAGGAAGGAGATTATGAAAATTTAAATGGTCTGTGGGGAGTATGTGCTACTAGGGTTTGGAAGTCTAAATATTTATTGACTTAATATTAGATCTCTTCTAGGCTTTTTTTAAACTAAGAAGATTTGAACACTATTATTGATTACTACAATATACAAATTATAAAGTTTGTAGTAATCATTATCATTGCCCTTAGCTGGTCAGCTGTTGTTCGTAAGAGGATTTTGTGTGTGTGTGTGTGTGTCTGTGTGTGTGTGCGCGCGCGCGCGCGCACGCACGCATATGTGTGTGTGTGTATGAAAGAGAGATAGAGAAGAGAGACAGAGAGAAGGAGAGAAGTAAAAAGGGAAGGAGAATGTATTCAGTGAACTTTAACACTTGTTTATATTATGGGCAGTTCATCAATTTTCATTAAGACACATTTATATTGAAATTGTTTTGTATTGGGGCACCTGGGTGGCTCAGTCAGTAAAGCATCCAACTTTAGGTCAGGTCATGATCTCACAGTTCCCAAGTTCCAGCCCCATATCCGGCTCTGCACTGATAGCTCACAGCTTGGATCCTGCTTTGGATTCTCTGTCTCTCTCTCTGTCTCCCCCAATGATAAATACAAACATTAAATGTTTTTTAAATAAAAAAGAAATTGTTTTGCATTTGTTTTGATTAAGTAACTAAAACAGTTTGAAGTGTATTTCTTATTTTTTTTGCTAGGTTAAATTTTAATTCAATAAAACAAATCACTCTGGACCCTATTGTCATTGAAGAGAATCCTGAACGAATATTACTTAGTATTTATGCCCCTGCTTAAGAGACTAAACTCGAACTCCAAAGGACAGAAGTAGAAAATATTAACGTTGGATACAAATTCACTATTCTTAGTAGATACCTTTTCATTTATTTGTAGAGTTGGTGTAAATATTATTGAATAAACAAATACCGACTAGTGTTTTTAGTCTTAGCTTCTTTGTTTTTTTATGCAAAAGGAATAGATTTCAGTTGTTTCACATGAATTTATAATTACATCTTCAAAAAGATTGTGAAGCATCCATGTGTTATTAACACATATCATGTAATTAGTTAATCCTATAATCTCTTTCCATATGTTGCTTTATTTTGTTCCCTCTAGATTTCATTGGAAGGCTTCCTCATACTTAGTTTATAAGGGACAACCATATTTTTAAAAGTCTTCATTCAAATACTCAGGTGAAAAGGCATTTTGCTTTCAACGCGTTCTAAGATTTTGAACCCCAGCATTATTATTAGTCTGGAAGGAGGCGTCTGAAGAGTTTAAATCCTGCCGTAATCTGACAGTGTTAGCCTGGCTTGTCCCTTGACCTTCATCAATACTTACTACTGTGAAAGAAGAAATTCCCAAAAGTCTCAGCAGGCAATCAGAGCAGACCAGCAGTGCCCCTTTCAAAAACAAAACAAAACAAAACAAACACAACAAAAACAAAAACAAAAAAAACCCCCAACTCATTAGGTTGCTTAAAGACTGTTATATTGAATTTCACAGATGACATCATGGAGTGTTGGTGTTTTCCCACCATCCCATTATTTAAATTTTTGCATTTAGTTATTGGATCTCATAATGCTCTCGAAGTGCCCTTTAGTTGCTTTGTCACATAAAGGACAAATACGAGAAACGTTTTTTTCCTGCCAGGCCAGTACACTGCAAGAGCGCCAGATCATAGGCAGATGTCTTCATAATTGAAGATACAAAACAACAACAATGGGAGAGAGAAAAAGAGAGAGAAAAAAATGGAATCCTATATAGTAATATAAGGCATTAACCAAAACAGATGACTTCAGGACAGGTCTTCTACAAAGTAACGTCCTTGCAGAAAAAATTATCCTCTGGATATACTCTTTCATTTGGAAGAGTAGAGTGATTTATTAAAAAAAATTTTTTAATATTTACTTATTTTTGAGAGAGAGAGCATGCACAAGGGAGGGCCATAGAGAGAGGGAGACACAGAATCTGAAGCAGGCTCTAGGCTCTGAGCTGCCGCACAGAGCCCGACATGCGGCTTGAACTCACAAACCGTGAGATCATGCTCTGAGTCTAAGTCGGATGCTTAACCCATCGAGCCACCCAGGCACCCAAGAGTAGAGTGATTTAGATGCAGAATTGGGGTCCAGTGCAGAAGTGGGAGAGAAAGGGAGGACCTTCAAGCCTGCGTTCCCTTTTTTCATGCCATTGGACTGGGGAGTTTTCCATTTTACATCCTGTGTCCGAGCCAAACAGCATACCATATTTTGCGTTTGTAATTCTCTAAAGCAAAGCCTATGTTGTAGCCTTATAAATACAAGATGGAAAGGTCTTGTTTAGCTGGGACTTGAGACAAAGGCCTACTTAACTTCCTGGGCAGACCAGGAAGACAGGTAACTACTATACACCACGGCAGAATATGCCCAAGAACCTGGTGTGGGTACTTCGTAAATACCTGTCCTGGTCTGAAGCTTCAAGACGGATTCTGAGTCCTGGGCTTAGACTCACTAAGGAGAGAGTGGCAGCTTGCATTTGGGAGGAGTCACTTTTCATTCATTCAACTCAGAAAGGGTGTCGCTGACAGGATGACCAGGGGGAGTTAAGGGAAGTGTGTTCTAAGAAGGGAGAACAGGGAGTGGAGGAGATAGTGGTTCATGGTGGACCCATGAGGTGGGTATGCATGGAATAAGTCTGCTAAGGTCGAAGAGCCAGAGCTGGAGGACCCTGACGGCAGGCTGGGGAGTTTCGTGGAGAGAAGGAAGCTAAAGCTACACCAGCAAAGGTTTCACTCATTCGGCAAGCATTTATTGAGAGCCCCTGCTTTCTGTGGTACACCTGCTGAGTGCTGTGGGCCAGGTGGGAGGGGGATTGAGTTCTGGGAAAAGAATCTGATAGCAGCTGGTAGGAGAAGTAATAGGGAGGTAGGGGCTTTGCAGTGGTTCAGAGGGAGGTGATAATGAACTAACTTAGTGCAAGACAAAGGAAATGGGGGAAACAGAGGCAGGATCCATTTCATGGATTTCATTTCAAAGGATTTTGGCTTAAATCCTACCTACTCAGTCATCTTGACCAGGTTAATGTTCAGAACCTCTGTTGTCATAGATGCAATATGACTAGAATCATACTGCGCTTGGTAGCTTCTATCTGTGAGGCTGTATGTAAAGCCTATGTTTAAAATCGTGGCTAAAGGCATAGATAAAAATCCTCAATCAGTGTAGCTGCTATTAATATTATTTGAGAGGAAGAACTGACCAAATTTAATGCCAAGATTGATGTCGAAAAGGGATGTAGGGAGAAGGTATCTCCAGGAGGGATCATTAAAATGACCTTGCTGCTGCTCCATCAGGAATATTCTCCATGGAGGTCCCTTGTAAGAATCAGTTCCATTACTTTTGAAGTTCGGTGGGCTGTGTCTCCTGGCAAAGCCCCACAGTAGCAGAACAGGGTCCATCTAGAAGGCAGGGCTCGGATGCAGTGCTAGTCTGCTGAGTGGTCTTTATGCCTCCTCAAAAGCACTTCCATCTGCTTTTGGTTCTTTGTTCTTCCTTGCCATCTCCAGTATCTGCCATAAGGCACACTTCACTAGGTGTTAGCTCATTCGACTCTCCCAACAACTTTGGGAGGTAGATGGTGGTGGTAAACGGGGGTCCTATTTCTATTTCTTATACCCCCAGCCCTTTAGAGATTGGAAAGCTTAAGTCAGAAGGAGAGGACATGTTCAAGGCACACAGGCAGCCTATGGCGGATTGAGAAACCTCTGTCTCCGGGAGTAGTATTTCTCCTCTATTCCACGGCATACCTTGTGGGTAATTTATTTCCCTTTTAGTTTACCACAGTGCTTTAAAAATGTCTGCAGGTCACTATAAAAAATGGTCATTTTTTTGAGCATTAAAAGTGTGTGTTGCAGATCGTCCGGTGTGGATGCTGAACAGTGGCTTTTCAATTTCATGTGTCTGTGATGAATTTGGCATAACTCATGACCCAGATCAGAGCTATTCTATTGGAACAAGGGGTGAAAAAAAATCCTCTGCTTTTATTTTTATAGAAAGTCTCTAAAAGTACTCTCTGCTCTGTTTTGGTGTATTTTTAAGTGAGACTCCGCTGGTTGACCTGTTTCTAACTGCATTCTGTGCTAATCTGCTTTGAGCCTGGGATTTGGTGGGTGCCTGATTGGAGCTGGGTGAGAAGGAGGCACCGGAGGAGGGAAGAGTGCATCTGAGATCTGGGCAGGTTGTTCTAGTATGTGGGAGTTCCCTCCATTCCAGTAACAGAAACCTGTTAGTTGAGGGAATCAAAAAAGAGTATCACCAGGACTCCAGGGGACTTCGTGGCACCCAGCCACCGGGGACGAAGCCTCACGGGGGGCCTCCTTGCCTCCCACGTTGGCTCCTCTCTGCATGCAGCCACTTCACATTTCTACCTTCCCAACCCCCTCTCTCTGGGTTCCTCCACTCCTGCCCTACTCATGGCAGAGAACCAGGATGCCAGCATTGTAGATTTCAGGTCAACTTCCTGGAGAACGGTTGAGAATTCTTCTCTTTAAGTCCCAAGCCCCAATTCCAGTCCTGCCAGGGCCAGTCACCAACCATGGACCCACTGAATAACAACGGCCAATGTCACAGCTCGTGGGCCTGGTGCTGTGAGCCATCAATGTCCCCATGACATCACAGGTAGGGAGGTTCTTCCCAGGAAAGAGGATGGCTGGGTGGATGGCTCAATAGGTGTGTCTTGGCCAAAGTCCACTGAGAATCAGGATGTTGTATTATATTTAACACCTGTGTGTTCTTACTTAATTCAGACAAAACCAGTATTGTCTTCTTTAGATCACATGACTCATATTGGCAATGGGCCTGGCCATAAAAAAAGGTCATTGAGGGAAAGAACTAATATCTAGTGATCCTTCCTTCCTGGTGTCACTCAGTACACTGGGCAGTCTACAACTGTCATCACTTTCCATTTTAACTTTTATAAGAGCAAACAACTATGATGTGCCTGTTTTCTGGGATTTGAACAACACAATAACTCTATGAGTTAGGTACTTTTATTCCCATTTTACAGAAAAGGAAGCTGAGGTCCAGAGAGTAACTGACTTGTCCAGCATCACACAACTGGTCAGTGGCGAAATAGGATTGGAATCCAGGTGTGCTGGCTTTATTGTCCAGGTTCATAGTCACTGCCTGTATTTGCTGACCAGAAACTCAGGAGACCTGGGGCCTGTTCCAAAGTCACACACATTGAAGACTGAGATGTCAACCCAGGATTTGACTCAGGGCCCATGACTTGTCTTCCCCCCCTGCCCCCCCCCCCCCCCCCCGGCTGCACCATGTCATCTCTGTGGAGTAGCTCTGCTGTACAGATTGCATTTACATGTCCCCAGTGACCTGTAAGTGTGGGGCGGGGTTTGGGTGGGATGTGACACGTGACATGCCCATAGATTTTTATGGGGATGACTAATCCATTCTACACGCCTTCTGCTTCATTGAACAGCTTTGGCAGCTAAACTGAACATCTAGTTTTGTTGACTATATTCCTATAACCTTGTCTACAAAGTCCTGCTGGGACGTGCTCCTGACTCCATGTGTGTAAACAGCTGAGGCAGGCTCTGCTTTCCTCGGAAATGTGTGCCAGTCCCACAAAAGACACAAGAAGAAAAGCTTCCTTCCCTTCTGGTCTCTAGTGATGACATCCTTTTAGGAAGCCTTCAAATACATGCAGAAAATGGGAGCTTAAGTATGAATGTAAATAAAGTGAGGCCAGGCCAGCAGCTGCTGGATAAAGCCAGTGCAGTATTAAATACCACTTGTCCACAGGTGCTGAGCAGAAGAGAAGTCCTAAAAGTTGCACTTGGAGAGGGAGCTGTAAAAGGCAGCCTTCCTGGGAAGGCAGTGCTGGGTCAGAACTGCAG
This sequence comes from Mungos mungo, assembly GCA_004023785.1. Taxonomy (NCBI): domain Eukaryota; kingdom Metazoa; phylum Chordata; class Mammalia; order Carnivora; family Herpestidae; genus Mungos; species Mungos mungo. The sequence continues at coordinate 119,866 of PISW01001792.1, read as the reverse complement.
AGCAGGATGGACATTAGCAGGAGAGATGATGGGCCCAGCAGGCCTGCCATGTATCCTCTGCTTGATGGGGATCTGGATTCGGAAATGAGCCCAACACTTGAGCCATGGTGAAGAACTCACATCCTGGAGCCACTGCCTGGGTTTGAATCCTGGCACCATTGTTTACTAGACCTGTAACCTTGGGCAAGTTGCTGAAACTCTCTGTTTCTTAGTCTTCCCTCTGTAAAATGGAGATAATAATCATGGTACTTTTGGGGGCATCATAATATTTAAATATATATTATTATATATAAATAATAATATTATTGTTTGTGAAGCACTAGAATTGGATCTACTACACACTAAGTGCTAGGTGTGTGTCAAATAAAATAGGAATGTATAAAATTCATACTCATTTCAAGCTTTTAAGTTAATGTCAGATTTGGGCTGATCATGTGGACAGAAGAACAAGTATTTATTTGACCCCCAGCTGTATTGGTTTCCTAGAGTTGCCGTAACAAATTACCATAAACTTGGTGGCTCAGAACAACAGAAATTTATTCTCTCATACTTCTGAGGGCCAGAAGTCCAAAGTCAAAGTACTGGCAGGACCACACTGGAGAATCCTCCTTCCTTCTTTTGGCTTCTGGTAGCTCTAGGTATTCTAATCTCTGTCTGTCTTCACATGGCCCTCTTCTGTGTCACTGGCTCCCTTTGCCCTTTGCCCTTCTCTTATAAGGATGCCTGTCATTGGCTTTAGGGCTCCCCCTATATCCAGGATGATATCATCTCAAGATCCTTAACTTAATTAGGTTGGCTAAGACCCTTCTTCCAAATAAGGTCACTTTCACAGATTCCTGGGGTCAACACTTGGACATGTCTTTTTTGAAGGCCACTTCTCAACATGCACACCCATGACAGACTTCTTTAGTTCTCCCCAATGACTCAGCAGTAATCAAGTAATGTGGCCAAGGTCATATTTCTGAAAAATGGAACCCAATCCAAACCTGACTGTTTGATTACAAGTACTCACATTTTAATCCTGCAAATAGGTAGTGAGCTCCAACTGGATGCCATGCCTGGTGCTGTTTGACAGAGCTGGCATAGACTTGGGTTTCTCTGTTCTCAAAATGCTAACATTGAGCGAGGAGGCCTCCAGCTGCTGTTACTCAGGTCAGGCTTGTCCTCAATCATTGTCAAGTGTCAGTAGTGGGCTCATGGCTGTCCAGAGGAAGAATTGGTCACGATGGGGCCAACGGAAGGCTTCATGGAAGAAGTCGCATTTGAACTGAGCCATGAGGATATCAAAGGGTTCAGGAAGCAGAGGACAGCATCCCAGGTGCATAAGCAGAGGCCTGAGTGATGCAGGTTGAGACAGGAGCTCATTGGAGGTGGCCTGGATATGAGTCTAAAGCCCTGCTTGCCTGGGAGATGGTGAGGCCATGAGCCTGGGGAGATGCCAAGGCATCTGCATGGAGATCTGCAGACAGTGAAGGGTGGGCATTGCACAGTAAACCTGTCATCCTGACCTAAGCTGCAAGGAGCAGGCCGTGGGGAGGATGCATTGTCCCCTGTGCCTGTTCTTGGAAATTCTCAGCTACCCTTGGGCACTAGTGGTCTAGCTCAGTGCTACCCTAGGCATGGGATTTGGAACAAGAGCATCCGTATCATCTGGAAGCTTACTACAAATGCTGATTCTTAGGTCCCCCCGATATCTAGCAAGTCAAAATTTTTCTTTTGATTTAAAAAATTTTGAAAATATTTTTGTGTTGAAGCATAATATGCATATGGAAAAGTGCCCTTAAATCTATACCTTGTTGGCTTTTCACAAACTGCATACATCTGTGTAACCAGCACCCAGATCGAAGAAAAGTATAAGGTCCCAAAAGAACCCTGTCTTGTTTCCTGTTCGTTGTTCCCCAACTCATCCCAGAGTAGCCCCTCTCCTGCCTGCCAATAGTATGTATTAGTTATGCCTGATGGAACAGTATACCCACTTTGGTTTCTGGCTTCTTCTGCTCAACGTTTTATTTGTAAGATTCCTTCAGATTGTTGCATGTAGTTGTAAATATTCATTCTTGCTATTGTATACTATTCTATCACATGAATAAACAGTTTTCCAAGGTGATATAACAATCAAATCTTTTTAAAATTATTTATTTATTTATGTTTGAGAGAGAGAGTTGGGGAGGGGCAGAGAGAGAGAGAGACAAAGGATACAAAGCAGGCTCTGCACTCACAGTGAAGAACTCAAACTCAATGAAGAGTGAGATCCTGACCTGAGCTGAAATCAAAAGTCAGCCGCTTAACTGACTGAGTCACACAGGCGTCCCTCCTTCTGTCCCTTTTTAATTTATAGCATGCTCCTCCATGTCTTTTTCGTCCTTGCAGTTTGTTTGCTGAAGGACCTAGTTACTTTTCCTTTAATCTTTCTTATAGGTTGAAGTCAACTGGTTCCATTTTCATTGGTGTTCCTAACATGTTTCTCTGCCCTCTTCATTTCCCGTAAGCCAGTATTCATAAAGATCAGATACACGTTCATTCTGGGCACAAAAGCAATTTATAGATGGTATTGTATTTTCACACCAGGATACAGATTCTATCTGTCTGATTGTCTTTCTTTTTGTGGTGTTAGCATCACTGATGATCACTGTCTGGTTTCATTCATTCAATCATAATTGGTCCAACCCTTTCAGTAGTACTTGCAAGCATGATCTCAGGTATATCAAAACTCTTAAGGAACAGAATGGAATACCTTGCGTATCCTGTAACTGCAAGTTTTTACTTGGAAAGTATGTCATGGACATTTTTCCCCATCCGTTCCTGTTTGGGTGTTGCCTGAACTAGAAAGGTTTTTTAAACAAGGAACTTGAAACATTTATTCACCAACCTTTTGATGTAGAACCAAGACTGAAAATATTTTTTTTTATCATTGAGTTAATTGTTTGAAGTTTCCTGATTAATGTTTCTGATATAAATAGCAGCCAAAATGTATCCTCTATAATTTTTGGTTTCTTTGTTTGATTTCCTTGAATTCAAAGAAAACACTTAGAGTTCAGAGTTGTATATTTTTAGTTTGCTTTTTCTTCCGAAACTTTTACAGTTTACTCACACATACTTTCATTCAATTGGCTGGTCTTTATTAAATCTTTATAGGACATTTCGTTTTCTATGCTCATTCTTTTTATGTGCATATTTCCTCAGTTTGTATAAAACTTAATTACACATTGAACTTATACATATAAAAAGGAAGAAAGAAGCTTGGGAGCAAACTGTGTGTTATGGTTTGGATTGTTTCCCCCGCCCCGAGGTGATATGGTGAAGTCCTAACCCCTGGTACCTCAGAATGTGACCTCATTTGGAGATCAGGTTCCTGAAGATGCCAGTAGTTAAGATGAGGTCCCTAAACTTATATAACTAGTGTCCTTAGGAGGGGAAACTTGGAGATAGACATAGACACAGAGAGGGTGTCATGTGAAGACCAGAGGGATGCTGCCACAAGTCAAGAAACCACCCAAATCTCGGAGAGACCTAGAACAGACCCTTCCCTAGAGCCTTCAGAAGGAGCATGCCCTTGTTTGCTCCTTAATCTTGGACTTCCAGCCCCCAGAGCTGTCAAACAAAACATTTCTGTGGTTTAAGCCACTTCATTTGTGGTATTTTGTTGCAACGAGCCAACACATCCACCCAGGAAGCAGATGAGTGAACTGGTGTTGGGGAGGGCCAGTGTACCCGAGAGAGGCAGTCACTTCTCGGTGAGGGACAGTCCACAGCCATGTTTTCTGAAGGAAGGAAATGGTGGCTGGGTAATCCGGTCAGTTAGAAAGGGGCGGTTAGCTCCCCAAGTCTCTACTGTGCGTTTATACATACACCTGAGTCACTGTAAGTCATGAAGATTCAATGATATGCGCTAAAACAGAAAATACAGAGAACTGTTTGGGTCTCTCTGCCAATCTACAACCACATCGTGTAGTTTTCCCCTGAAGGACTTATTGCCTCCCTCAGCCTTTAAAAGACAAACTGGCATTGCTTGTTTGCGGCCAGAGATTTAAGGGATTTTCGGAGATAATTCCTCTCTATCTGCTGTTTGGTCACTGGAGTCCCTGCCTGACGTGAGGCCCCAAGCCCCTTTGAGATCAGACAACTCATTCTGTTCCCTTCCACCCCCCTCCACATGCCTCCAAGCAACGTCCTCCTGCTGTTTCTTTAAAACCTTCCCCATGTGATATGAGTTCTGGAAATCTGGAACCTCTCATCTCATTATTTTGCCTGTACTATTTCTATATCCCTTGCACACTTTGACTGTTCCATGCTTAACACCACCTTTTGATTGTTTGCAGTCTTAGGTGATAAACTTATTGATGCCAGCAGTGCCTGGGCACTTCAGAGATCCTTCATAATCTCTTGCTTTTCTTTTGGTATGTCTGAATGTTAAACAAGATTATACTTTTCCCTCCCTACCAAATTTCTTGATTTACTCCACAAAAGTTGAGTTTTTGCTATGTGTACTTTCTTGAAATACTGGTGTCATGATGATACCACTGAGCTATTATACAGTAAAACCCTCAGGGCCATGTGTCTTTCCAGAGTGGGTTGCTCGGCTTTGAAATTTCCTTCTATAACTCCCCTTACTGTCAGGTTTGCAACTTTTCAATTTTGTTTTTGCGTTATCAGATGTTAATGCAGCTCTGCTTTCTTAGAATGCTAATGCTTCACTTGATATTGTTGAGTTGCAGTGGGTGACTTCATTTTTCCTGTAGAATTCAAGGTGCATGGACTTTATGATAGCTGTACATATTTAAGAGACAATACTTTGTTTCCAAGGTTACTGCTTTTTTACTTGCTTGGGAAAGCTCAAGTTTATAAATTTTTAGCCAGCAGGATTTTCAAACTTAACAGTAATAAAGTATCTATGAAGGGCTTGAGGACGAGGAACATCATGTGTGATTCAGACTAAAGGTGACAGGGAATCCTGGAGATACCTGAACTGAGAAGGAATAAATATTGAATCAAGTCTAAATCACTACATGGGTCCAATTATAGTCATTGCTCTTAAGCCCAGTATTTATTAAAAATAATTTAAAGCTAAATTTGTTTTTAAGTTTAAAGGCAATATGTGCCATAAGAACAAATAATATTCAAAGGTAATGATTGCTAATAATTTTTTTATGAAGCTATTCACTGATTCATTCATTCATTCATTCAGTGGGTATTTGGTGAGTGCTTATCATGTGCCAGACTGTGTTCTAGGGTCTGAAAATAAACATCCACAAAGTGTTTACACACACACATGCACACACACACACACACACACACACACATTTTCATAAAGGAATTATTCAATATTTTTTTACCCTCTTGCTTTTCCAGCTTAACCTATCTGATAGATTATTCTAGACATCCATTTCACTTCTCTTTAACATCACAAAATGTAGGAAAATACAGAAAAAGTCATGGAACATTGGTAGTTTTCTTATGCTCCTAGATCGAATAAGTAGTCACATTGTTTTTAATAAAAGAAAGAAGACACAGTTGACACAATTGGAGTCCGCATTACGTACCGTCACCAGTCCCGTTCCTCTCCTGCTCTCCCTCCTCTGCTTCTCCACAGAAACTCGTTTCCTCTCAATGCCTGGTTTTAATGTACTCACTATACATATCTGCAGAATTTTCTTCTGTGTGTGTGTCTTGCTTTATGTCTGCTTATTTTGGGGGCATTACTTTTTGTTTGTTTTTGTTTTAATTTTTAAAAATCTTTATTTTTGAGAGAGACAGAGTGAGAGTAGGGGAGGGATAGAGAGGGAGACACAGAATCTAAAGCAGGCTGCAGGCTCTCAGCTGTCAGCACAGAGCCTGATTCAGGGCTTGAACTCACAAACCAGGAGTTCATGATCTGAGTTGAAGTTGGATGATTAACTGACTAAGCCACCCAGGAGCTCCTATTTTTGTATTGTTTTTACCTACTGTTAAGTTCTGGGTTTCTCTTCATGTTGAAACCCATCGATTCCAACACGTTAATTTGAGCCACGCAGTCGTCCCATTGTATGAGTGAGCCACAGTGTGTTTATTTTGTTCTCCAGTGGTGATTTTTAGGTCTCTCCCTCATCCTTGTAACTGCTATAGTGCTCCATTGATTAGACAAAGCATTTTACTATTCTTGGTGGAGATTTGGGTTACCAGGTCTTTAATATTTTATCAAACATTGCTACAAAGACTACTTTTGACTATTTAACTTTGCTTCCCTGAGCAAGTAAATCCAATATGAGGAACCTCTAGATAAGGAGTTACTGTGGAAAAAGGTAGTGTGTTTAAAATTTTGACTGATATTACCAAATTGTTCTCGAATTTGTATACCCATCTGCACTCCCAGTATTAGTACATGAAAGTGCTTGCTTACCCACACATTTCCCAACTGTGATTATTAAACCTTTTATCATAGCAAGTCTGATACATTATAGGGAAATAATTATGTTTAATTTGTGTATCTTTAGTCACTGGTGAGTCATGGCCTTTTATATATCCATGTTCCATTTTTCAAAGAACTTTCTGTGTTTGCCTTTGCTCATTTTTCAGTTGAATTACTGGTGTTTTCCACTTCCATTTGTCCCAACATCTCACTGAATTTTAAAAATACTTAATTTTTTAAATTGGTAACATATTTATATGGCTCGAAATGTAAAAGTAAAAAAGTACAAAAAAGATATGCAATGTGAGGCTTCTGTCCCCTTCTTGATTCTCAGCCCCCAGCTGGCTTCTTTACAGGCAATCACTGTGATCAGTTCTATGTGTATATTTGTGTGGCTATTTTCAGACTTATTTTTTAGATATACAAGCAAAAATGTGTACATGGTCTTTTCTTCACAAATGATAACATATTGTATATATTATTAGGCACCTCACTTTTTTCAAGTTTATTGATTTTGAGAGAGAGAGAGAGAGAGAGTGTGTGCAGAGGAGGGGGGCAGAGAGAGAGGAAGAGCTGGCTCCACTCTCTCGACGCAGAGCCCCTCACAGGAGCCCCGTCCCACAAACCAGCAGATCATGACCTGAGCTGAAATCAAGAGTTGGACACTGACCTGACTGCGCCACCCAGGCGCCCCATCACTTTCTTCTTGAACATACATCTTGGTCATTATTTTATATTCGTATATGAAGATCTAATTCTTCATTCTTTTATTTATTGTATAAAAGTAGGCCATTTCTTATTAACTCATTTCCACCGTTTTGCTACTACAAACACTGTTATAAATCACTCTAATTATTTCATGAATGTGCAAGTATGTATGGAGGATATACTTCTAGAAATAGAAATGCCAGGTCAACTTATGCTTTTATGAATTTTTACTTATAATAGATGTTGCCTAATTGCACTCCATAAAGGTTGATCCAGTTTAAACCTACAGTAGTGATTCAAAAGAAATCTTGCTGATGTTGTCTAGTGTCTTATAAAGTAGATGTCATCTCTGTATTACACATGTGCAAACAGAGGCCCCAAGAGAGGAGCTCACTCAGCCAGGATCACACAGTTTGTTGCCTCGGCAGAGCAGGGGTGTGGGTTCAGATCTGTCTGACTTCAGGATCTTACTCTTTTTATCATGCTTTTAAACTAAGCTGTTGCATGATGCCTTTTAGGGCAATCAAACAGGGCACCTGCTGGAAAATGTTCTGTAGGTTCTACTTCCAATAAGTCTAGAAAGCATAGTAAGTAGGATGACCTTAACTTTTGATATGAAGGCTCAGTCCAGTTATTACTCCCGGATGTGAGAACATTTCCAGGTGCCTTTTTAGACACAGCACTGTTTGCTTCCCGCATCAGTCTTCCCTGCCGCAGCAGGAATAAACTTCAGAACTAAGGACTGGCCTTAGCCGGCTCCCTGCATGCTTTTTAAATGAAAACTTTTGGGCGCGCCTGAATGGCTCAGTTGGCTAAGCATCTGACCTTTCATTTCGGCTTAACTCATGGTTCATGAGTTCAAGCCCCGTCCTTGTCAGGCTCTACACTGGCTGCACGGAGTCTGCTTGGAATTCTCTCTCTCCCTCTCTCTCTGCCCTTCCCCCTTCAAAATAAAGTAAATAAACATTAAAATAAATAATTCTTTTGTTCAGTCTACTTTTAGTAATTCTTCTTTTCTGCATTTGGAAGTCTACTTAATTTTCTAATTTAACTTAACACAAATTTTTTTAATGTTTACTCATTTTTGAGAGACAGAGCACCACCCGGAGAGGGGCAGAGAGAGAGGGAGAGACACAGCATCCAAAGCAGGCTCTAGGCTCCAAGCTGTCAGCACAGAGCCCAACGCAAGGTCCAGCTCGTAAACCGTGAGATCATGTCCTGACCTAAAGTCGGACGCTTAACTGACAGAGCCACGTAGGTGTTCCTCTTCTTTAACTTTTTGAGTTAAACATTTAGGTATTTCATTTTCATTCTCATTCCTAACAGATACATTCAAGTCTGTAGATTTTCATTTTTAAATTTCTAATAAGTTATCATTTCAGTTTTGAGTTCCTCTTTTATCCCATGGACTCTTGGTCAGTTGAGTACATTTTACCTTTTTGAGAAGGAATAAATGACAATAAATAAGTGTGAGTTGTTCTGGTCCCTTTATTTACTTATTTATTTATTTATTTTATAATAGTTTATTGTCAAATTGGTTTCCATATAACACCCAGTGCTTCTCCCCACAAGTGCCACCCCCATCACCCCCCTTCCCCCCTCCTCCTCCCCCTTCAGCCCTCCGTTCGTTTTCAGTATTCCGGTAGTCTCTCATAGTTTGTGTCCCTCTTTCTCCCCAGCTCTCTTTCCCCCTTCCCCTCCCCATGGCCCTCTGTTAGGTTTCTCCTGTTAGACCTATGAGTGCAAACATATGGTATCTGTCCCTTTATTTTTAATGCTCGACTCCAGCTATACGTCCTGCCACTGCCTGGGCTCTGCCGTGAGCTTCAAGCTGTGTCCCTGATGGTTGGTGCTGAATACTCCTCTCACACATCTCTCCTCTTTGCTTTCTGGAACTTTCTGGCCTTTCTTCAGTTATGGGCTACCATCAGGATGTTGTTAAGGCAGCTGTTGATGGTGTCTCAGAGTTTCATTTTGTTGAGAGCATATGAGGAAAAACATTCTTTCTAGTCTTGAGTTTTTCCCAAACAAGTAGCCAAGCGATTGTAGGTGGCTTCTGGGCATTCTAGAAAGTGGCTCTGCCTCTGGCCACCAGTACAAGACTCTCCCATGTGCCCTTTGCCTCATGTCCTCTTTTCCACAAATGCCAAAAGCTTGTGGGAGGTGGAACCATGGGGCAGAAAGTCTCTGTCCACGGGGAGCTAAGGAGTTCAGGCTTATATCCCAGGGCCGGCTTGTCTTTCCTCTTTCTTTTTATTCATGCTATTTTATAGGATAAGAATAAAAGTAAGAAACCCTAAAGGCCACATTTTTATTGGGTGGGATTAAGAAAAATAAGAACTACATAATTTAAAACTAGAGGAGGAGGAAGGTTGGAGAAGACCTCCAGGGCAGCAGCCTGGGTGAAAGAAGTCTCTGGAACGTGGCCAGGAGAGTGGTGATTAGCTTCCAGATCGCAGTTGGAGAGACAAGGCTCCTGTCTGGCCATTGTGTGGGGTGGAAGCTTTGTAGTCCACGCAGGGAGCTGAAAAGTGGTGACAGAACTGTTTATTTTTGTCTGACATTTCCTTAGCGTTTGTTACATCATGCAGCAATCAGTGAGTTCCTGAATTTTAATTTTAAAACATTTTAATTTGATGGGGTCACTGATTCAATGGCACATGTTTATTAATTGAGAGGAAGGCTCTCTTCAAACCTGATTTGGAATTAAATAGCCTTGTATATCCTGGGGAAGAGGGGCTTGTATGTGGTAATATCCTCTTGGAAATTGGCTGACCCAGAAACTCAGCCTAATGAGATTTGGACAGCAGGCTGCTCGGAGCGGAATTATTGTGACATGCTGTGTTTAATGCCGCCTCATCTACTGTGCCGCAAAATGACTGGATGCGCTGGGTGTCTATGTTGCAAGAAATTGCATTTCTTTAAAGCGTCAGTCCAGCTATAACTCATGCAGTAGGAGTAAGGCTAAGTAGAAATGAATATCTACCCTGAAATTCAAGTTAATAGCTGACTTGGAATGAGTGCCTCTTAAGTATTGCATTACAATAACAGGAGCAGACCGGTCTTCTTAAAGACCAATCTGTTCGCTGGTAAAGCCAGATGTTCTACTGTGAACATGTGTGTCAAATCTGTCCACGTCTGTGTCCGGACAGTACTCTCCTGGCTGAGGCTACGTATTACGTGGACCATTGCAGTGGCTTCCCGACTTACACAGACAGTGGGGCTGGAGATACAGGTGGCCTCCTAACCCCCACAGTAGTTCAGCCCACTGGCCACCCTGCTCTTCCTGGAACGCACCTCACTGCATCCTGCCTTAGACCGTTAGCATCTGACTATTTGCTCGGACCATTCTTCTCCATGGCTTGTGACTCACATCACTGAGGTCTTTGCTCAGTTTCATCCCCTTGAAGAGATTGCTTCCGGCCATACTAATGTAGGACCCCTCTCCCCATTCCCTTATCTTGCTTCATTTTTCTTCATAACACATGTCTTTGTATTATAGTAAATATTTGTTTATCTTGCTTATTAGACTCTAAGCATCTTCATGGAGAGGATGTTATTTTGTTTACCGCTTCAACACTGTGTCCCCAGAGCCGGGAATGGTGCGTAGGATGCAAAGCTTGGTTGTGTGTGTAAGTGGGCGTAGTTGGCCTGTTCACTGTGCTGCAGTCACACTGGCCTAGACCGTTCCTAGAGGCCCAAAGCTCCGTCATGACCCCAGTGCCCTTGCCCTGCTGTGCCTCCCACCTCAGTGCCCTGCATCCTCTTAGTGGGAGGCTGGTTCCTTTGTATCTTCGCCATCTCTGCCCCTGCTTCCTCCTCAGTGGTAGTCTCCCCTGACACAAGACGTGAGCTGCCTCCTCACTTATTCTCCTCTGACTCTACACCCCCAGCATCACTCTGAGAGCCCCTCGCCTTCGCTTTGTGAGCACCCCCCGCCCTGCATTATAGACACCCCCTTCCCCATCTCTCCCACCTCGATTCTCTTCCCACACAATTCCAAATCTGGACGCACCATTTTCTCAGGCTGCAATTGGAGCCGCTAACTGTGCCTACTGGACTCACTTTAAATGTATATTCAAGTATGCTCCCATTTCTTGCTTACCTATTTTCTCTCTTCCCCAATACCTACCCTCCACTCTCCACCACCAGCCAGTGACCTCAGACTCCATGGAGAAAATGGATGGAATTGCACAGAAACCAACTCCTCCCTCCCTACTTTTATTGAGAGTTTTTTACTCAGGGTTATCCAGGCAGTTAGTATTCTTTGTCCCAAGGAGAATTATTTTAGTGGACAGATCATTTTCAAAGTTTTAGAAAGAATTATCAAGTTACCAGGTTGTTTATGCCACCATCCATAATGTATTGAGCATTTTAAAGAATGAATTAATTGCAATGGATATAACATGTTGGTATTTTAATATATACTTCTGACCACTAGTGAAATGGATTGTGTTTCTATGTGTTTATTTCCTTTTGGGGGAGTTTGTCTCTGAAATGGCTTTCACCTAGTTATGTAGTAGAGTCCGCGTTTTAGTACTGATTCCGTGACAGCTGAAACCTTTTGCCTTATCTGCCTACTGGAAATTGCCATCAGACCATTTGGATTTAGAGAATTCGTCATGTGGGGAACATTATCTGGTCAGAAGTAATCATCCAATGTATTACTTCCACTGTACAGATGAGAACACTAAGGTCCAGATATAGGACGCTTGCTTGTTTAAGACAGTACAGCCAAATGAGAGCTGGTAGGTGCAGCCAGCAGGAAGGGGGACCAGGGACCTTGTTGCCTGGGAGGGGAGGGAGGCAGTGCTGTCTTAGTTGTTCAAAATAGATTCCTGGTTCTTGGAGCATAGCCTGGAGCTTCCGTTGAATGAATGTGCTTCCGTTGACTAAGTAAGCAACTTGCTTAATCATTTGCAATGTCATTCATTGCTAACACACCAGACACACCTGTATTTATTTCCATCTTGCAAGTAGAATACATTCATACAGAGTACACAGAAAACAGAAATAAAACAAGTATTCATTCTCCCACCCAAATATAGCCTCTGTTTACATTTTGGTCTATTGTTTTCAGACTTTTTTTTTCCTCAGGCAAATATTTTATTGTTGTTATTGTTTTTATATAGCTAAAATCACATTCTACTCCCATATAGGATGGAAGCATGAAATTATGACCTAGAAGAAAAATAGAAAGGGGCGCCTGGGTGGCTCAGTCAGTTAAGGGTCTGACTCTTGATTTCAGCTCAGGTCATGGTCTTATGGTTCCTGAGTTCAAGCCCCACATTGGGCTCTGTGCTGACAGCATGGAACCTGCTTGGGACTCTTTCTCTCTCTCTCCCCCCTCCCCCTGCTTGTGCTCGCGCTCTCTCTCTCTCTCTCTCTCTCTCTCTCTCAAAATAAATAAATAAACTTTAAAAAAAGAAGAAAAATAGAAAGATATTTAGATCATCTGGTTTCAACCCAGATGGTCTCTTGGGTATGCAAATTACCTAACCTGACTGTGCTGGAGGGCTTAATAGTTCTTTTATTAAGATAAATGAGACTTTAAAAAAATAGGTTGCACATTTAAAAACTAGACTGAATTAAGCTCTTAGAGCTGCAGGGAAATCATATTTTGTCTGATGTTTAATGTACCGTTGGAAGGACTGGGGTTTTTAAAGCTCAATAATAATGGTGATTTGGAATTGCGTTTTAGTTTGTAGCAAGTTTTTGATTTCCTAGCCCCACCTTCTTTGGGACTTAATCAAAAAGGAACTATATATAACTATATATATATATATATGTATATATATATATATATATGTGTGTGTGTGTGTGTGTGTGTGTGTGTGTGTGTATTACTTTTTATTTTAGAGCAAGAACACTAGCAGGGGAGAGAGACAGAGGGAAAGAGAGAGAACATCTTAAGCAAGCTCCACTATCAGCACGGAGAGGGAGAGCCACATAGATCCCATGACCCTGGGATCATGACCTGAACCAAAATCAAGAGTCAGATGCTCGGGGCGCCTGGCTGGCTCAGTCGGTTAAGCATCTGGCTTCAACTCAGGTCATGATCTCACTGTTTGTAGATTTGAGCCCTGCGTAGGGCTCTGTGCTGACAGCTAGCTCAGAGCCTGGAGCCTGTCTTCAGATTCTGTGTCCCCCTCTATCTCTGACCCTCCCCTGCTTGCTCTGTCTCTCAAAAATAAATTAAAAACATTAAAAAAATTAAAAAAAAGAGAGAGGGAGTCAGACGCTCAACCTACTGAGCCACCCAGGTGCCCCAAGAAGGAACTTCCTAAAACAAGACATAACTTCTTATGAATACTACCATGACTGTATCTGCAGATTCTTTTTTCAAGGAAAATATTCTTCCCAGAAGAATGTTAGCTTCTTGAGTCTCACTTAGGTGTCTCGTTTAGGGCATGTAAGTTTTACTGAACACTTGCCACAGGTGCGTAGCACCAGGTTAGGGGTCACAGGATTTCTGTGGGAGAGAGAACCTTCCAGCTTTAAGGAAAGAATGGTTTGTAATTTACAGAGAATAAGTAGTCCAAGGAACATATAAGCATGAGGATCATTAAATGTCACCAGCGAATAATGAATCATAGTATTTAGTGATGAGGAAAGACGGCTGAGGACCTCAAGTTTTGACTTGAAGGGTAGAAGGAGGGTTTTAATAGGTGGAGAAATAGCATCAACAAGACTCAGGGGATCATGAAGAAGGCCCATTTTGGTTTGGGCACCAGGGAAAAATCTAGCTGGATTAGAGGTGTCTTGTTTGGAGGGACATATAATTATATCAACTGCCTATTGATTACTTAATATGTGCTAGGCATCCTTTTCAGGGCTTTTCATGTATCAGTTTTTAACAATGAGAAAATTGAGGGCCAAGAACGTTAAGTAGATCATGCAGCATTAAGTATCAGATCTCAAATTTGAACTTAGGATCACTTGACTTGGGTGACCATTTAGTTTATCATTTAAACCAGGGTATTTAAAGAATAAAAAGGGAACACTGGTAACGATTCGGTCAGGGCAAAAAGTGTGAACCAGGATTGCCTGGGCAAACCAGGAAATACATTTGGCCACCCTGTCTCCAAAGACAGGGTGCTTACTTTGATTTTAATTGGAAGGATAGGGTGGCATTATGAACAGCTCTGGAGACAATTCATGGAGGCCACATCAAGGAGGTTAAAGACTGATTCGTCTCACAGCATTGTGTGGAATGGAATGGAAGAGAAGGGAGATAGAGCCCCAAGGAGTAAGTAGTCAGCAGCTTCACTAAATGTGCGCTCTGGGACACCCGAGTGCAAAAGGAATAAGATTTCCCATAAATCGTTTATAATGAAAAATTTCAGACCTACCCCAGATTGGAAAGAATGATACAGTGAATCCCCACACCAGTTGCCCAGATGAGTTCTGCTTCATCTAATCCTTTTTTCTTTCCATTTTTCTTCGCTGGAAGATTTAAAGCAAACATGGACATAATATCATTTCACTTCACATCTCAACGTGCGTTTCTAAAAAATACAGGCATTTCTTACTATCCACAGTGTCATTACCAGCCTACAAAAATTAATTAGCTTTTTACTGATTTCTTTCTTCCCCCGAATCAGAATCCCTACAAGAAATAAAACATTGTGACTCTCTGAAACCATCAACAAGCTCCGGGCTTAGTAAACAGGAAAATAGGGTAACTGGCTCACTGACTATTGGAAACAGAGTTTAGTAAAGGCAAAGTGATTATAGAGAATGATGGGATGACATCTAGGGATGTTTCTCCTTCCAGATTTTTATTTTGAATAGTTTTGAACCTTTGGAACTGTTAGTAGGAATCATACAAACACACACACCTGTAGAGCCTTTACCTAGGTTCATCAGTTGTTAATATTTAGCCACACCACTAAATACTCCAGAAAAAAGGCCATTCTCCTGGAGGGCCTGGGGGGCTCAGCTGGTCAGGTGTCTGACTCTGGACTTCAGCTCAGCTCGTGATCTTGCATCAGGCTCTGTGCTGACAGTGTGGAGACTGCTTGGGATGCTCTCTCTCCCTCTCTGCCCCTCCCTTGCTCAAGTGATCTCTCTCTCTTTCTCTCTCAATAAATAAATGAATAAACATTTAAAAAAATTAAAAAGAGGAAGTTTATGTAACAAGGATTTGAAACAAACAGGCATATGTTGTGCTTGTCTTGAGGTTTGGCAACTTGTCTTTGGGGGCCCCCAGGTTCCTGCTCACCCAGGCCTCTGCCTCATGCCTGCCATGAGTAGGAGCTCACTGGAAGAGTGTTCACGTGTGGGGCTCACTCAGCAAGGGTCAGAGGTTGGGTCCTCACTGTGTCCTCCCTCCTTGAAAGTTCTTCCTTCCACTTAAGAAATCTCTACTTCTCTTTTAAGACACAGCTCAAATATCGCCTGCTCAGGTAAATCTTGACTTGGTCCCCACAGCTTCCACCCCCAACCACCTAACTGCTGACTTTGAATTTCATAGGACCACAGCATACTGCCCCCACTTCATTCTATTACTTCCGTATCTTCCCAGCAGACTGTGAGCCCATTACAGGGTGATTGCATCTTTTCATCTCTGTATCAAGGACAGGGTCTGGGACATGTTCATATCTGTCAAGTATCTTTGAGAGTATAGTGCAACCATGTCAATATGAGAAAACTGAGGTCCTGAGGTGGGTAAGAGACTTGTCCAGTGTGGAGCCTGTTTGGGATTCTCTATCTCCCCTTTTCTCTGCCCTTCCCCCATTCATGCTGTCTCTGTCTCTCTCAAAATAAATAAGTAAACTTATATTTAAAAAAAAAAGAAAGAAAACGCTAGAAGTCTATCTTTTCATAAACAACCATTATACTCACCACCTCCTCCCCCACCATGGCCACCATTACCTCCGTCACCACTATGATTTGGGGTCATTTATTCTGTGTCAGGTACCATTTCCAAGTGCTTTACACATATCATTTACATTGCTTAGAATAGTCATGCAAGGTAGGTATGATTACCCCATTTCACAGATGAGGACATGGAAGGATAGAGAACTGAAGCCAGTGGCCCAACTCAGCCTACATGCCCATAGGCAGCAAGGCCAGCCCTGGACTCTGGATCTGTCCAGGGTTGTGTAGTGGAAAGTGATCCTGGGTTTGAATTCCTGCCCCAGTGAGTGATGTAATGCAACCCATTCAGCCTTCCTAAGCCCCAGCTTCCCCATGTGGGAATAGGAATCCTGTCCCATCCCCTACTACATTTGCTGAAAGGTGAGGTGGTCACCTTGAGTCATGTGTGATCTTTTTGATAAGCTCAGTTGCCATCTGTCCATTTTACAGATGAAGAAGTTGAGACCCAGTGAGTTTTTGTAATTTGGCCTACATTCAAGCCAGCCACAGAGCTTCTAAGTGCTGGAGGCAGAGGCGCCTGGGTGGCTTAGTCGGTTAAGCCTGACTTCGGCTCAGGTCAGATCTCACATTCGTGGGTTCAAGCCCTGTGCTGACAGCTAGCTCAGAGCCTGGAGCCTGCTTCTGGTTCTGTGTTTTCTTCTCTCTCTGCCCCTCCCCCTCTCATGCTCTGTCTCTCTCTGTATCAAAAATAAATAAAACATTAAAAAAAATTTAAGTGCTGGAGGCAGACCTGGAAGCCAGCTCCAACAGATGCCAGCTTGCCATGCTTCTTGCTCTGCCCCACGGCCCAACACACTTAGCTCATTGGGTGATTCATGGTCACAACTAATATTCTCCTCTTGTCTTCCTCTCTTTCTTCTAAGGCATGCTGAGAAACTTAGAAGATAGGGTAGGGAATAGAATCCACAGGTTGGAGATTTGGACGTTTCAGGACAGGTTATTATAATTCCTAGGGAATTGCCACTTGGGCTGATTTATGGTAAAAAAAAAATCAAGATTAATTTAGGGAGAGTACAGCCCTCTTGTTCAACATGACTATGACTGATAGTTAGTTGGTTAAAGCTGGTAAATATTGGGAATCCTAAAAATTTTACACGTTATGAAGCATTTTATTTTACCCTGAGGTATAAATATTAATCTCCCAATGACCTATGTATAACTTCCTGTCGGAAAGTTCTCTACCATCTGAATGATCTCTGAATCCAATTCTCTTTTAACAGTGGGTCATTTCTTTTTTTCTTTTGTGTGTGTGTGTCTTATAATTTTTTACTGAATGCTGGACACCCTGTGTAGAATGGTAGAAAGCGGCTGAATCATCTTTACCCCTGGATGTGGACATGCTTTCCGTCCCATCAGGCTGTTGTGTGGGGGACGGAGTCCTTCTGGCTAGGAGTTGAGCTGGCCTGGGTCAGTTTGCTGCTGTCATCACCCCCCATGGGCCACAGGCTTTAAATTCCTCCAGAGGTAGACTGTGCTCACTTGGTGTGTGGTGTGGGGCCCGGGGTGCTGGAGGATGTCACTCAGTGCTCTTGTTCTACCCTCGGCTTTTAACAGTCACTGCTTACCTGTGGCACAGAGGGCCCCGTCCACGCTCTCACTTTTTCTCCCACAGTGGAGGTGCCAGGCACACGGTGGGTCTCAGGAATAGGCAGGCCATGTACCACTGAGTCTAGGGACTGGAACTTTCTCAGTGTTCCTGTATCTTCTCCCATGACCGCCAAACTCCTACCTGGAATCTGTACTGCTTTTGGGGAGGAGTGTGTTTTTGCCCTGATTTTAACTGTATAGCATGCCTAAGAGTGGTTCCGTCCCCAGGCACAGAGGGGCTTGGCTTCTGTCCTGTCCCCCAGCAGCAATAGGGCTTTACCTGTATCCTCTAGGTGAGAGGGTTTCCAGCCTCTTCCCCACAAGCAGATGGGTTTTCTTTCACCCCCATTCTACAAACAATGGGGTTTTGCCTTGGCCACAGGACTGAGAGAGTTCCCTGCCCCTCTCTCAGTGGCTCTAAATCTTTTGCTTTGTTGGAGAGAAAGGCCTAGGGAAGTATGTGGGCTCCCTGCCTGTCCCCAGCTGCAGCTCCACCTCCTGTGTACCTGGGCCACCAGGGACCCTTTTTCCAGTCACCTGCCCTGCCCCAGTCATTCTCGTGTGTGCCCACTGGAGGCTTGCAAGTAAATGCAAATTCCTCATTGTTTCCAAGCCTTCTGAGCCCACAGTGGACATTCCAGTCACACTTGGCCTTAAGAGCTTGTCAGCATATTCAGTGATTTCTTTTCACCAGACCACCAAAAGGGAAACAGTTTGTGTGTCCCTTGTCACTCCTTAGAGGGGTTTGGCACTCTGTGAAATGGACTGCTTTGCCAACTCAGCTCTCTGGGTGGGGGGGGGCGGGGAGAGGCATGAAAAGCCATAACAGGGGCACCTGGGTGGCTCAGTCAGTTAAGCGTCTGACTTCGGCTCAGGTCATTGATCATGGTTTGTGGGCTCGGGCCCCCTGTCAGGCTCTATGCTGATTGCTCAGAGCCTAGAGCCTGCTTTGACTCTGTCTCCCTCTCTCTGTGCCCTTCCCCTGCTCTCTCTCTCTCTCTCTCTTTCTCTCTCTCAAGAATAAATACACGTTAAAAAACTATTTTTAGAAAGCCATAACATTATCTTTCATCTAACTAGTTCTTCTTACCAGTGGGAGGGACACTGCTTTGCAGATTCCTACATCCTTAAGATGAGTGTGAGTCTCCTGACTGGAATTTTCCTGTCAACACAGCTTTATGACTTCCAGTCTGGATTTTCTTTAAGTAACAAGAATTGATGGTATAAACTCAGTGCTGATTTTTTCCCCTATATTTTTGCTGGTTTTCTCTCTGAGCTTTTAGAGTTGCATTCCCTACGTTGAATACAACCCATCTTTTCTTTCTAAGACGACTCTTCTTTACTGAACCTTTAAAAACATTCAACTTAGAATTATACATATAAACAGCAACTCTTGCTCTTTATGGATATGCTTTATCTGTTTACATAATGTTCAGTTAAATGATGCAATTGCATCAAGGACAACTAGCAGAAAGTGCTTTGGGGGCAAAGACAAGAGAGTCCTGGAGAGCTTACAGGTTCATCGCACAAGCAGAGAGGGTGGGTACTCACCACACAAATGTTGGTTCTGGTACATTATTAAAAAAACACTGGAAGAGTGTATTTTGCCTGGACCAAACACTTATTAGGACAAAATTGGTCTTCTCTAGATCTTGAACATTTAATTATTTCTATTCCAATGTTTATTTATCGGGAAGCATGTACGTTTCTGCAGATTTCAGCCTCGTTTCTTTTCTAGTTTCTTGGTAACAGACTGTATTTGCTTGAAATTCTGTAAAAGTGGCCCCAGGTCACATATCTTACACAAGATAACAGTGAAATCTGGCTTACATTTACAGGAAGTAGAAATTTTAACTATCAAGTGTTAAGAATTGTGCTTCTTTTAAGTTTATTTAGAGAGAGGGAGGGAGGGATGGAGGGAGCCGCAGAGAAAGAAGAGAGAGAGAATCTCAAACAGGTTCCATGCTGTCAGCACAGAGCCTGGTGTGGGGGTCCTTTTCATGAATCATGAGATCATGACCTGAGCTTAAATCAAGAGTTGGGCACTCAGCTGACTGAACCACCCTGGTGCCCTAAGGTGGTTTTTCATGTCATTTTTGAGGAAGAAAGTGGTAGACGAGTATGTAAATAAAAGTACTTTGTTTGAAAATTTGTTAAATGTTCTTTCAAAAAGTCGAGGGAGCTCAAAAACCTTCTGGGAAGCAGAGGTCCCCGTCTGCTCTGCCCCTGGTCCCTCTCTTCCGGGCTGGGAAGAGCCCGCTGCCAACAGCTGAGCCTTCTGTCCCAAGGCAAGACGAAGTGGGGTTTCACAGGCTCACATTCTCACAGGTGTGTATGTGAGATCATGAGAACTCTGGGGCAGAACACAAGATTTCGTGCACATTGCGTTCCCTTCCAAGATTCTCAAGGCAAATTTTCCCCAACAAACAGCCTAGACAAAGGCTACAGATGAAATTATGCTTTCCGGGAATGTCTCAGGGAAGGAGATGAACCAAAAAACTTCAGGAATTGACAGATATTTTGACTGTGTTCCCTGCTCCCCTCTCTGGATTCACTGGTGGTGGCAACACAGCGGGAAGCCCATCCCAGGAGCAGAGACACCTTCCCAGACCCCTCCCGGCACTGATGCCAGCGAGCCCGGAGCCCCTACCCACATGCAGCTTTGCCGAGGGCCCTGGAGTTTCCCTCCACCTCTGCAACCCGAGCTCCCACCTCCTCTAAAGGAATTCAAAGTGATTTAAGGGCAAGGCTGCCCAGTAACAGGCTGGGCCACATGCTAGGGGTTAAGATGAAACCCCAGTGCACAATCAGTGTGAGCACACGGCAGGGAGAAAGCTGCAGAGGCCAGAATGGTCCCAGATGTCTTTGCAAGGATAGCTTCCTGGGCAGCACTTTTCCATGGAGCTTGAGCTTAGTACACGGCGGCGTGCCTTGGTCCTTCAAGGAGAAGCCGCTCCAGTCAATGAAAGGAGAACCACACAGAATGAAGGAAAAAGCAAAGCAAGGTGTTCACATTGTATTTTAAACAAAGAAAAAGGGGACTCACCCTCCAGAATAGTTGATTATATACTCGGAGGTAGGGGGAATGCATTTGATAAGTTCCAATAAACCCCGCGGCTTGGCTTCCAAATTTCTGAAGCATCAATCTCCGTATTAAAAACCAAACCAGAGTCCAGTCATGTTGCTGGAGGACTGGAACCATATAATGAAGTTCTCCGCACGATTGAAGAGTATGGGATGGTTGCTGGATAAAGTGGTTCTTAAAATGCGTATCCCTGGAGCACTAAATTCAGACAGGCTCCTGGCAGCCATTCCAGAAGGAAATGTGCTTAACTCGGGGAATCTGATGAACTCCCAGAGCAGAGGCACTTGTATTATTTAGGTCCCCAGATCATTTCTTTGGGCTCAGCCTCACCCACATCAACCACAGGAAAACATGAGCCATGCTCTGAGCAGAACATGTTCACCTCCGAGAACAGCAAACACATAAAACAAACCAGGGCTTCTGGAAGATGGGCCTTGCTAAGTACACTTTTCAGGGAAGCAACATATAACCATGCAAGTGCCGAGCAGATTTTGTTCTGCTACTTCTGTGGAAATCTTTTCTTTTTTAAAAAAATTTTTTTTAACATTTATTTAATTTTGAGAGACAGAGAGAGACATATCATGAGCAGGGGAGGGGTAGAGAGAGACACACACACACAGAATTGGAAGCAGGCTCCAGGCTCTCAGCTTATCAGCACAGAGCCCGACATGGGGCTCAAACCCATGAACTGTGAGATGATGACCTGAGCCGAAGTCAGACGCTCAACTGACTGAGCCACCCAAGTGCCCCAGAGGAAATCTTTTCAAATGGCATTTATTTGCCTGCCTTGTAGTTTAGCGCACACCAAACATAAGTCAGTGTGGGGGCTGGTTAAGGAAAATCATTCAGGGTCAGTTGTCCTCCAAGTCTACATGTGATCCCATGCTTTCACACTCACTGGGCCCTGATTGCGGTCCTTTGATTATTTAGGGGCACAGGTGGTCAGCAGTCGCCATTAGTGATGGTGAGTCCCCCTGCTCTGTATGAGGGCTGCTCAGGTATGCTCAGCTTCCACACACCTGAGGGACGTAACCCTTTCATGGCTAACACAGCTGGCTTGGGCAGGGTTGCGGATCGTTTTCTGGGCCCACTTAGCTGGGCTCTGGCACCCAGTGATTTAATAAAACTCTAATCTACATGTTGCCATAAAAGTATTTTATAGATGTGATTGACACCTACAGTAAGTTGATATTAAGTGGAGATCACACCCTCGATAATGTGGGTGGTCCTCCTCCAATCAGGTGAAAGGTCTTAAGAGCAAAAATCAAGATTTTCACAAGAGGAAGAAATTCTGCTTCAAGACTGTAACATGAACCCCTGAGTCCCCAGCCTGCTCTAAAGATTTCAAACTGTCTGGCTCCCATAATTTCTTTAAAAATCCTCCCCTCTCTCCATTTGTATCTCCTTACTCATGCATTGATGCTGTTTCTTTGTGGAACCCTGACTGACACAGTCAATCATTCACAGCATTTAGGGATTGGCAGGTGGGGAGTGTGTAGTTGGGGAAAAGCCTACCCCTCCACTCCCCATTTCAATCACTGAAGAATTAAATCACCCAGGTTCCCCCTATATCTTGGGGCAGAGTCTGTGATCACCAAGTGCTTTCTCTGGAGGAGCCGCACTATGTGTAGGGGGTGTAACTTTGTGAAAAAATGACTCCTCCCCATGTACCCTAAGTGTACAGTTTGGAGACAGGTGGTTGGTACAAGTCTACCTTGAAATTAGAGAGGAACTTTCCTTTACCATAACTCACCTCTGTTCTGGCCAGAGGACTCATACTCAAGAATGGACCTTGGCTTCACATCCAATGATGGGTAACAAATGTGTATTTATATGCCTTAAGTTAAAGTATCTAAGGCACGATTATCCTTCTTTCTCTCTTTCGACTAACCTATCATATATCAGAGCTGATCATACCTACTGTGCTGGCTTAATGTAGTCTTAAACATTTTTCATGCAATGAGTTGGCTCCTTATACATTTTTTTCTTGATAAAAGGTGAACTGAGCCAAATTATCCAAATAACCAGAAAGTTTCCAATTTGTTCACATTGAACTATTTCCCTGACAAAAGAAGAAATAAATTTTCATTCATTGGAACTCTGAATGGAAGTTCTAAAGCACAAAAACAAAACCCAGCGAGCCTAACCCAGTGAAGGAAGACAAGATTCAACCACAGTGAGTTTCCTCTCTGTAGTCTAAGACCCCTTCATGTGGGAGCTCTGGAGAAAGTGCAAGAGCTACATAGCAACCACATAAATGTTTGCAGTTTCACCAACTAACTTTTCATCTTGATGAAACTCTGCCTTCTGCCCCAGACAGAGCAGCCTGGCCCTGGGAGCTGGTGATCTCAACCCATCTAAACAGCCATGTTGTGGCCGTGACTCTTGGAGTGGTCCCAAGATTTTAAGCCAACTTAGTCTTAACTCCTTTTTGATGCAAACTTCCCAGGATCACACTAACCTGAGAGCATTTTCCTTAAATATGTTGGCGGTAGACACATGCCTGAATCAGCGTGTTTTGAACATGTGTTTTGTAGATTAGGAAAATTCAGTTGGTAGTGAAGCTGTTGAAAAGCATATGGAGATTTAAGGCAGGGCTGTCGATGTTTTCCAGAGCTTTTATAGACCCTCAGATGAGAAACAGAAAGATGCTCTACCTGAGCTACCCTGTACCGTGTTTTATAATGATATTTCTGGGTTTGAATGCCTTTTCACGCATTCTCTTTTATGAACATAGAAATCGAAACTTTTTAATGAAGATGTCTTTTAAAATCTCTGTTTCCATTAGTGCCAATATAATGGCTTCACCAAACCTCAGTCTGCAGTGATATGTGTATGTGTACTTGCTCCTGAGAAAAATGAGTTAACCTTTGTTTTGTCAAAGCTGGCAGGACAGGGATCAGGTAGAGGATGCCTGCAGCACAAAAATGTTGGGAGTTTTCATTGGTTAAGCAGTACCATTTGTTATAACAAACAAGCCCAAGTTTCAGTGAAAAATGCTCTCTGTCTAATGGTCTGATGTAGAAGTGATGGAGTGGAGAGGTCCTGGGACTCTGGCTCCCTCCATCTAATGGTCCCTCTATCTCTGTGGGCTTTAGGACGCTCTGCTGGAACCTTCGTATTTGGCTGGGAGATGGGTAAGGAGGGGGCACGTGCAAGCCTCCTGTGGGAGGTTTTGGAGCCCAGGTTTGGAGGCGTTGTGCCCATACACCTGCCCATGTGCCATTGGCCAGGACTCAAGTCATACGTCCCATCTAAGTGCTCAGGGGCTGGGGAATGTAGTCAAGCAGTAGGCCAAGAAAAATGAGGTGACGCATGGGTTCTTCGGGACACCCACATTCTGTACCGCAGGCTGAAGGATGGGAAAAGGCAGAGCATGAAAAGGTACCAGAATGGAAGTAGGAGACGCTCATGTTTTCATGTTAGTGTCTCATATACAAAACCATGCTGAACATTTCTCTTAGGGCAGAACACCTCTTGCTCTTCCATACCCTGTGTAATACCAGCGCATCTAAGAAGTTAACGTCTTTGAACTGTCCAGGGTTGTGTTTTATTGCCCTTGTCAGGCATTTCACTTGGCGCCTACCTGCCCTTTGTCCCCTCAGGAATTTGGTCTAGAGTTGGGGCAGCAACTTGTCAAACTGATGTTTAAAAGCCTGTGGAGGGGCGCCTGAGCGGTCTGTCGGGTAAGCATCTGACAACTGATTTCAGCTCAGGTCACGATCTCACAGTTACTGGGATCGAGCCCTGCACTGAGCTCCGCACTGTCAGCCCAGAGCCTGCTTAGGATTCTTTCTTGCCCTCTCCTTGTTTCATGCTCTCTCTGTCTCTCTCTCTGTCTCAAAAATAAATAAATAATCGTTTTTAAAAACTTTAAGAGCCTGTAGAAAGTCCTTTGTGCCTGAAAAAAATGATTAAACTATTAACATTTAATTGTGAAAGTTTACATTCACAAACTTAACTTTTGTAAGTTTCTAAGTTGAACTTGAATATCATTTTATGCTACTTACAAAACTAATACTTTTAGTAAAAATCTGAACAATCTCTCTCACATTGACAGTGTTGATTTCATGCATAAAATAGTAGATTAAGTCACTCTTAGTAGAGAGCGCCACATACTACGGGAGTCTCAGACAGTGCCACTGGATGTGAAAGAGGGACCCTGCGGTGTCTCCACAAGTAAACATTTAACACTGTTTATGCTCTTCGTTAATCATATTTCCAAGAAAACACTTCAAGTGCCTGAGAGAGCTTACTTTGTATGTGTGTGCACAGGTGTTTAACTTTCATTAATAAGGGTTCTGAGTACCAATACATCTAACTTTACATTTAGAAAAAAATGACTCAGGGGCACCTGGATGGCTCAGTTAGTTGAGCATCTGACTTCAGCTCAGGTCATGATCCCACAGCTTGTGAGTTCGAGCCCCATGTCAGGTTCTGTGCTGACAGCTCAGAGTCTAGAGCTTGCTTTGGATTCTGTGTCTCTGTCTCCCTCTGTCCCTCCCCCACTCATGCTCTATCTCTCTTTCTCTCTCAAAAATAAATGAACATTTTTAAAAAATTAAAAAAGAAAAGGAAAAAAACAAGTCACTCTTTAAGATTCGTCCAAAAAGAAAAGCCCATTCTGTATGTTTTAATCTCTGAATTTCGATGCTTAACACCACAGTGCTTCTAAGTTTATCACTTAATTTTTGGTTTCAACATCAGGTAGAGAAGAGCAAAATACTAATTAAAATGACCTGCATATAAAACTTTACTACACTTTTTTAAAAGGCTTTAAAATAAAACAAGCCAAAATTAGAATACTTTTGGCAGAAAAATTACCAACTATGAACAAAATAACCAATTCCATAAAATATTTTCTTACGAACTGCAATACAAATAATATTGTTTGGGGGCAACTAGGTGGCTCAGTCAGTTGAGTGTCCGACTTTGGCTCAGGTCATGATCTCACAGTTCGTGGGTTCGAGTCCTGCATCAGGCTCTGAGCTGTCAGCTCTGGAGCTTGCTACAGATTCTGTGTGTGTGTGTGTGTGTGTGTGTGTGTGTGTGTGTGTGTGTGTGTGTGTGTCTCTGTTTCCCTTCCCCACCTGTGCTCTGTCTCCCTCTGTCTCTCAAAAAAATAAATAAACATTAAATTTATAGCAAATATTATTGTTTTACAGAGATTAAGAATGCCTTGCCACATACTAAATGTTTATATCAGACATAAAAATCTTTCTTAAATAAAAAAAAACTTCTAAATATAGTTTAGCACTTTTGGGAGATTCTGTTCCCAGTAAATGACAGGAGCACACTTTAGAAGATATCAGGTAGCACATTTTTAAAATTAGAGACCTACCCAGGTAAGTCTCATTAGATAAGTAGCAAAAAGATCTTAGTGAGAGCATGTAAGTTCATCACAAATCTGATGAATCAACGGCCAACAGCAGGGTGCTTTTTTGGTTTTTTTAAATGTTTTTTTTTTTAATTTATTTTTGAGAGAGAGAGAGAGAGAGAGAGGCAGAGACAGAGACAGAGAGAGACAGAGAGAGACAGCATGAGCA
Source organism: Mungos mungo (assembly GCA_004023785.1). NCBI lineage: Eukaryota > Metazoa > Chordata > Mammalia > Carnivora > Herpestidae > Mungos > Mungos mungo. Next base: position 93,672 of record PISW01001792.1, on the reverse strand, counting down.
GGGAAGAGTAAGAGAGAGAGGGAGACCCAGAATCCAAAGACAGGCTCCAGGCTCTGAGCTAGCTGTCAGCACAGAGCCCAACACGGGGCTTGAACCCACCAACTGTGAGATCATCACCTGAGCTGAAGTCGATGCTTAACTGACTGAGCCACCCAGGTGTCCCCCCCCCCCCGCTCTTTTTTAAAAAAATTGTTTATCCAAGGGCTCCTGATTGACTTAGTCGGTTTAGCATCTGACTTTGGTTCAGGTCATGATCTCATGCTCGGTGAGTTTGAGCCCACTGTCTGGCTCTGTGTGGACACCTCAGAGCTAGAGTCTGCTTCCAATTCTGTCTCCCTTTCTCTCTGCCCCTCCCACGCTAGCTCTCTCTCTTTCTCTCTCTCTCTTTCTCTCTCACTCTCAAAAATAAACATTAAAAAAATTTTAAGTTGTCTATCCATTTTACAAGAGAACATTTCAAGAGCAGAATTTCATTTTGCCTAGCTTGGACCAGAATCTACATATGTATTAAAAGAAGCCCAGTTGGGAAACAGAAATATCTTACTTAGTCGAAGATGAGTTTTGACTAAGATAAGGAAGATGGACTTTTTATATATGGATCCTGATCGCTTTTCTTATTTTATCTTACTTGTATGGCTTCAGACATCAAAAATTCATAGAGAAATTATACACACACACAGCAAAAAACCCACAACTAACCAACCAACCAAATCAAAACAACTTACTTTCTAAGTTGATGGTATAACACAAGAGGTCATAATTAACCCTCGCTGCTACATTCCTTAGTTTCCATCATCACATGAAATTTAAAATTAAGTCCCAGGTAAGAGGACATTAGACCACCTAAGAGTTGAATGAAGAGAGACTCATAGCCACCATCATTCTGGAAAGACCCACAGAGCCTCTTCATGAGACCAGATACTGAGAAATAATCTACCATGAAAAGAACTTCTTCATTCACTGGCATCCATATTTCCCTCCACTGCTATATCTTAAGGGACAACTGTTATGTTGTGAAAAGAGCATGGGATTTGTAGAGTGGACAATGCATCACCATAGGGGAAAGGTAGCCAGGTAACTCCCTGAGTTCAGGACAGAGAGAATCTTTCCTTGGCCTCTGGGAATTATCTGGCCCCTAAGTGCCTATCAGGCTCTGTCAGAGCAGACCCTCCCTCAGTTTAGGAAGGACAAGGTAGCCGTTGTTGTCCACACTGAGTTCTCACAGAGGTCAGGATAACACTGTAGTGATCCAAATGCTAATGGCTACCTCATTCACCAGGCAATAGAAGGATAGTCACAGACCTCAGGAATCCCAAAAAGAAAGCAATGCTTTTTTTTTTTTTATACAATGTTATGTTTATGCAGTATCAATACCACAAAAGGTTCTGGATCCCTGGAACTTTCTGGGGATGCAGGAGATCCAGAAGTGGAGATTGGTTCCACTGGAAGCCTTTAGCAAGCTGGCCAGGGGTACAGAGACCAAGACAAAGGATTGTAGTGCAGCCAACCCACCAAATGGGCAGCAGCAGGTCGGGAAACAGAAGGGGGACCCTGGGTCTTCCACATGCTTTCTGAGATGGACCATAATTGATTCAAAGTTCTCAAGAGTGACAAACATGTTAGAACTGACATGGAGTTTCCTAGTGTGGGGCCTCCTGAGCTCCCACATGTGGTGTGAGCAGCAGAGTTAATGCCAGGGCGTCACAAATGAAGATGCTGGGCTGTTACCCTACAGGCATTGCCAATGTTCATTTACTTGGATTGAGAGCCACTTAGAGATACACAGGGAAGGCACACACAGAAATGGATATTCATTTACTTGGATTGAGAGCCACTTAGAGATACACAGGGAAGGCACACACAGAAATGGATATTGTGGATGCCCATTTTGTGTTCTGGTGATGGGGTACACTGGCAGGGAGGAGGGGTGAGGAAAAGGAGTGAGGCCTCCAAGATGGATGACCTGCAGCATCTACCCCTGTGCTGTCCAGTACAGAGGTCATGGCCACGTGCGGCCACTGAGCCCCTGAAGTATAGCTAGTCTGCGCTAAGATGTACTGAAGTGCACTTATAACAGACCCTGAACACTTAGTGACTGTACAGTAGCTCATTAATAATTTCATATTGGTGGCATATAGAAATGACAATATATTGCATATGTCTGTATTAAGCACAATATACTATTAAAATTACTTTAAAATAAACTAATCACCTGTTTCTTTTCACTTTGTAATGTGGCTACTAGGAAATTTGAAATTCCTTGTATGGCTTGCAATATATTCCTATTAAGCAGTGCCGCTCTGAATCAGGAGGAGGGAGAAGATCCCTGCCCCCAAAACTCGAAGGGGGTTTGGCCTTCATGGCAAAAAAACGCTGGGATCCCAGCAACTTGGCAAGCACTGGGGATCTTCCGGCAAGCGAGGGGAGCCTCTGGTTGGCACTAGAAGACTGTCACTGTCTCACCGAGTCTGCAGCCAACCTGTGATCCGAGTCTCGGCGTCACTGGCCTCCGCGTAGCCTGCTAGAGACACACTTGCCCCACGTGTCCCAGTGTAGTGAGAACGATGTGGTAAAACCCCGCGTCTGCCAACCCCACAGACACAGATTTTGCAAAATTGTAATTTTTGCTTAATTGCTCTGATTTTATCATTGGCAACAAGTCCTGTCAGTCGCCTTCTTGAAGTTGTGGGCTCTGTTCCCTCCATTTTAGAGAATGTGTCTCCGAGATCCTCAAGTCTGAATAACCGTGGTTAGTCTCTCGGGTTCCTTCTACGTGACAGTGGTGCTCCAGGAGGAATGTGGTGAGTGTAACTCGCAGCCCAAACCCAGCACCCAGTGCGCGTTCTGGAGTCCGCTGGAAACTGGGATGCGCAGCAGAAGCCCTTAGGTGCACTTCCAGTTTCTCACACAGAATAATAAAACGATGGCTACTCACAGGTTGAAGTTTAATACAATTATGAGTTTTTAATGCTCCATCAAGATTATTCTCTTTTTAAAAATTGTTTATTTATTTTTGAGAGAGACAGCTCAAGTGAGTGAGCTAGGGAGGGGCAGAGAGAGCAGGGGACAGAGGCTGCAAAGCGGGCTCTGCACTGATAGCACAGAGCCCAAGGCAGGGCTCAAACCCAGACTGTGAGATCATGACCTGAGCTCAAGTTGGACAAGTTGGACACTATGATTTTAATAATCATCAAGATCATTCTTGTAACTTGGCTTCTGTTTTCCATACATTCATGGCAGTGAAGAATATAATAGACAAGATGTGACTGCTGCTAAATCACAGCAGCCTTGCCACCGTTGGTTTTGCACCCTGAGTACAAATACCAGCACAGTGACCAGGCAAATCACATCTTCTGCTTCCTCCTCGTGGGCGCCCTGAACATATCTTGAGGATTCGAAGGGAAGATCCCAAGGGGTTCACGGAACACAGTCAGAGATCTGCCCACTGAGGCCAGTGAGGAAGCATCCTTCTGGGACGGGACTCGCCACTTAGCTGGTCAGTATGACCTGAGAGGAAGGAGTGGGAAGTTCCCCAGAAGAAACTCAAAATTTTCATTTGGGCTGGTTGGTTTGGGTTTTATAAAGAGGAGACAAGTGAATGGATACTTCGTGCCCGGGAGAACGCCTTCTGTGCAACACTTACTGTGCACACTGCTGGGCAGCAGACATTTCCTAAACCCTTTCACAGAGCAGTTACCGCAGTGCCAGCACCGAATGTGCTGTGTGCCAGGCCCTGTACTGTTTTCCTTTGTCTGCATTATCTCACTTAACTCAAGGTGGTCTTTGAGGGTGAAGACTAATATCAACCCTATTTGCAGATGAAGATGCTTGTGGCAGGTAATTCTCCACCCAGGAGGCGACACCGTGAAAAGTAGTGGAGCTTGGACTCCATCCCAACCCTTAACTAGATCAAGATCCCAAAATGCAACACAGGAGCATCATCTGTGTCATTAAAATATATTTTATAAATGGATGATTCCCAATTTTTTTCTTATAGTTTATCGTCAAGTTGGTTTCCATATAACACCCAGTGCTCTTCCCCACAAGTGCCCTCCTCCATGACGATCACTCCCCTTCCCCTCTCCCCCTCCCCCTTCAGCCCTCAGTTTGTTTTCAGTATTCAAAAGTCTCTCATGATTTGCCTCCCTCCCTCTCCCTAACTCTTTTTCCCCCCTCCCCTTCCCCATGGTCCTCTGTTAAGTTTCTCCTGTTAGACCTATGAATGAAAACATATGGTATCTGTCCTTCTCTGCCTGACTTATTTCACTTAGCATGACGCCCTCCAGGTCCATCCACTTTCCTACAAATGGCCATATTTCATTCTTTCTCATTGCCATATAGTACTCCATTGTGTATATATACCACATCTCCTTGATCCACTCATCAGGTGATGGACATTTAGGCTCTTTCCATGATTTGGCTATTGTTGAAAGTACTGCTATGAACATTGGGTTACATGTGCTCCTATGCATCAGCACTCCTGTATCCCTTGGGTAAATCCCTAGCAGTGCTATTGCTGGGTCATAGGGGAGTTCTATTGATAGTTTTTTTGAGGAACCTCCACACTGTTTTCCAGAGCGGCTGCACCAGTTTACATTCCCACCAGCAGTGTAGGAGGGTGCCCATCTCTCCACACCCTCACCAGCATCTGTAGTCTCTTGATTTGTTCATTTTAGCCACTCTGACTGGCATGAGGTGGTATCTCATTGTGGTTTTGATTTGTATTTCCCTGATGATGAGTGATGCTGAGCATCGTTTCGTGTGGGATGATTCTCAATTTAAAAAAATCATCAGTGGATGCTTTCATCCAATGAAATCTAGAACAGAAGCCTAATCTGTAAAACAAACCAAAGCAGAGTGACTAGTTCAAGGCTGGAGGAGATCTGTGGGGTTGGGCAGACTCAGGTTTCTCCCATCCTTGGACCCCCCTGATTTCCCTTGGAGGAATGAATAACTAGGTCTCCCAGTACCCTCGGGCTAGGGTAAGCTTCCCAAACCTACCAGTTTGATCCCTGCTCCTGCAGCACGCCTTTAAAAGATCTGCTCCATTTAGTCGGCTCTATGCAGGTGGGGAATTGTTTTCCAGAAAGCCCTGTGGGGAAGTGGCTTGCTTTGTTTTCTGGTGTGTAAATCTGCACTTCTTGCTTTACAAAAGGATTGACAACGCGTTTTCCTTTGCTTCCCTCGTGGTACACTTTAGAAGTGATGTATCCTGGATACAGCCACAACGTTCCAGAAGCTCATTCCTGGGGTGAATTACAGTGTGGGAAGGACCCTGGGGCAGAAAAAGGAAGACTCACCTGGGCCTTGTTTTCACTTTTTCATGCATCACAGATTTTAGACAAGTGTTTCTGTCTGGGCATCAGTCATGCCATATCATTTCTAGATTGGTGAGTCAGAATAAGAGGTGGATCTTAACCTATATGAGAATTTGAAAATCTCCAAAATGAATATGGAGGGGAAACCCCATTTTGCATATTATTTCAAGTTTTCCTACACTGCTTAGATTACTTGTAAGTTTTTTTATCTGTAAAATATTATGTAAATGTGGAATTGTTAAAGAATAAATTGCATTTGTAGTTCCAAAAAATTAAGAGTGAGCAATCTCGGTGAAACATTTTATCAGTAATTTATTAATGACGTATATGCTGGTAAATATCAAAGTGTCTTGTGAGAATCGAAAACTCTTCAAAATGTCAACTGTCTAATTCTACCACTGGCAAAATAGTAAGTCAAAAATATTTGCCTTCCGTTCTTTGCTTCTGGATAGAGCTTCATTAGTTTAATTCTTTACCTACCTTAAGAAATAGAAATAATAAGAGTACTACATAGAGGTACACTAATTTGTAAGTATATGTAGACTTTATTTTCTAAATATGCATTTTGTGTTTTTACTGTAAAAGTAATCTGGCTACTCTTTTGTGACTTTTTCCCCCAGATATTTTAAGAAAAATTCTACAGAAGAAGTTTGACTTCTCAACTGATTATGACAAGGTAAATTTTATTGATACATTTGTTAGTAAAAATAAGTATGAACAAAATTTTGGTTGACTTGAAAGTAAATCTTTAAGCAATCAGTTCATCTGAGAACTTTGTAAATTTTTTTTGACTAAGTACTTTTATAGAATATTGAAGCATCTTATAAATTCCATTTGAACTAAAGAAGAAATTCCAAAAATGGCATTTGAAGAAGCATTCACCTCTCAAGCTGTATGTATTTCAGTATTTAAAAATTGAAATTTCCTTAAAGGAAGGGATGGGTAATTTTTTTTAGCTAAGGGAGGAGAACTCCCAGACTATATAGAACAGTTTGAACAGTTTCTAGAAACAGGGATGTGTACTTTGTTTTAAAATACAGTTTGTTAAAAGCAACTTCACATTGGAACAGGTTTATTGAGGGCTCTGTGTGTGCACTTGCCTGGCCTAGAGATAAGGAAAATAGCCCTTGATCTCAGGAGGCGAAGAGCCAGATGGCAGAGACCATACCTCATTGTTTAAAGAAGGAGAAGGAGAAGAAGGAAATAAATAGATTTATAAATAACAGGAAGAAGAACGTAGTTGAAAATAATTAATTCTGACCAGGAGCTCTTCCGTAAAAGATGACTTAGGGGCTTGTTGTAAAATAAAGGATAAGCAGGGCTGGGGGAGGTGGCTTTGCTGGCATCCCAGGACCACAGGAGCCACCAGGACAAGGTGTGAAAGAGTAGAGAGGAAGGAAAGGTGAGCTGGGATCCTGAATACTCACTAATATGAGCAGTTGGGATTTCCAGACAGTATTAAAGGACCTTGCATGCCTCTGCTGAATACCAAGTTGCTACTCATTCGTTCCGTTTGCATACACAATGGACTTACCTAAACAGAAGAGTGTACTTTGGTTTTGGTTTATGACAAGTGCAGGTTGCCAGTGAAATAAACAGACAGGTGTTTGTGGCATTGAATGTTAGGGTAAGTAAAGAAAATAAGTGAACCTGTTTGTCGGGCTCTTAGTCCTGAAGTGTCAGGCACTTTATCCTCTCCTTCCTGGGCATGAAGGTGGTTATCAAGAGAACAGTAAAAGCACACATGTGGTGGACATTCTTGAATGGCCAGCATAGCAAACGTGAATGACAGTGCCCTGGTGTGGTGGGGGCAATGCATGGGGAGGGCAGCGATCTCTTCCCCAGTGAGTGGTTACCTCAGATTCCGTAGGGACAGTGGCTCATATTCTCAATTTGCAAAAAAACGATACCCAAGAGAAAACAAACACAGATGCCAAAAGGAAAGCCTTATCTAAAGACCATTTGCCTGAATCATTTTCTCCCTAGCGCTCACAGCCTTCCCTAGTACTGTGGAAAAACATTTTCATTCATTATGAAATGCCAATGGCTTCTTATGTCTCCCAAACATGGTTGCCAATGTCAGCCTGCATCCCCTGGGCAAAACAAAATGACTGTTGCTTTTATACTGATATTGAAAATTAGCACGCCATTAGCAGCCTGGCCTGAATGCCAACTAGTTCAGCCAAGGAATGGGTGGGGGCTGTGCTTTGCCTGGTCCAGGGCCCTGAGAATGGGACCCTGAGACCCTGAGGTGACTCTGGGCAGCCCAGCAAGTATGATCCAGAGCTGTGCTGCCACTACCCATGACGGGATTCTTAGTTGGGCCGGTCCTTTATGGCTGGCTTGGTATTAGATTTGGTGCTCCTATAAAACTCGGGATCTCCTGGTGCCTGATTTCCTCTCCACCTCAGGTGCCTTTGCAAATGGACCAAAACCATTGGCATAGGGGTCAAGGGGAGAGAAGTGACAGCATTGAGCCCCTCATGAATGACCTGAATTCCCCCTACATGTGGGATTGGGTCACATTTTCCACTGTTGTCCAAGGAAGAGGTATCTGGTTAGGCAGAGACATTGGAGAAGCCAGGCACCTAGGGAGGGGGGCTCTCTGATTGGTTGTAGTCTGACGTGTGCCGCTGGGTTGGGTTAGAGTCCTCTGAAGCAGACCCTGAGTCAAGGACTCACAGCCACGTCATTTGTTTGGGAAGTGCAGGGGACCCTGGCCAGGAAGTGGAGAAGTAATAGGAAGGCGAGAGGGCAGCCTGGGAAGGGTGTGGCATTATATCACCTGCCACAGGGGGCAACTGAGGCTTCATCCTGTGGAATTGCTGGGGAAGTGGTGTAAAACCCCAGCGTCCAGATTAGTCCCTGGGAAGTGTGAGAGAACTGAGGTTTCCAGGGACCCAGACTGAAGGGCACAGGTTCGGGTGGTTTGGGGGTGGGGAACCATGTTAATGCCCAGGCACTTCTGACCTTTTGTGGTGTCAGAAAAGGCCTCTGAGCACAGAGTTATAAGATGCCAGGAGCTGGAAGCTTCAGGGGGCACATGGAGGTGATTGGGGCCTGAAGGGCGTGGAGACACCAGTAGCGTCTTCCACACTGACCAGTGCCTACTGGCTTTCTGATTACTGCCGTCACACAGGAAAGTTCGGTCCAGGCGAGGGGCCCTGGGGAATCTTTCCAGCTTTCTTTGTCCCGAGTTGAGCATTTCCTCTTCTGGTGAGTTCTCAGATGGCAGAGGAGCCTGGGCCGCTGGGTCAGGGACCTTCCAGTGTGTTCTGTTCGTGAACTCACTTCAGAAGGTCCAGAAGCATTCAGCAGACCTTTTGTTCCAAGAGATGGGCCTGCCTTTGGAAGGGAAACATGACTCCCTTTCACAGAGCTGCCTCCTTTTTATACTTCAGCTGAGTTAAAATAAGAATTTTAAGATCCTTGATCCCTTCTCCTCCTTGACATTTTTTTATACTTCTCTCTTTCGTGTATTCATTTTACAGAGTGCTGGCTGGGAGCAATGTGTGGCAGGGGCCAACATGTGAAAGGGTGCCCAGTACTCCACCAGCCCTCCGTTGGCAAAGGGAGGTCATGGGATAGGAAATACACATGAATGTTATGGGCTGAATTGTGCCCCAAATTCATACATTGAAGTTGTAATCCCCGCATCTCAGAGAGGGATTGTATTTAGACATAGCGTCATTACAAGGGTAATTAACTTGAAATGGGGTGATTAGTGAGTCCTAATCCAGTCTGACTGGTATCCTTATAAGAAGGGGAGATTAGGACACAGATATGCACAAAGAAAAGACCATGTGAGGACACAGAGAAGACAGCCATCTGCAAACCAAGGAGAGAGGCCTCAGCAGAGACCGAACCTTCCCACCCCTTGATCTCAGACTCCCAGGCCCTGGAACTGTGAGGAAATACCTTTCTGTTATTTAAACACTCTGGTCTCTGGCACTTCCTGAAGGCAGGTCCAACAGACTAATGACGTACATAGCTGGACCGTAAGGTGGAGGGAGATACGCATCACGTAAGAAGTTCTGATAAAGGGCCATGAACGTGAACGCTCAGAGGAGAGAGAGTGGTTTTGCACCTTGGACATCAGGGGAAGTCTCCATGGTAGAGCTGGCATTTAAACTGAGACCGGGGGACGCCTGGGTGGCTCAGCTCGTTGAGCACCTGACTCTTCATTTCGGTGCAAGTCATGATCCCAGGGTGGTGGGATCGAGCCCCACTTCAGGCTCCACGCTCAGCATGAAGCCTGCTTAAGATTCTCTCTTTATCTCCCTCTGCTCCTCTCCCCCACCTTGTGCTCTCTTTCTCTAAAAAAATTTTTTTAATATTAAAAAAAACAGAGACTTCTAGGCATGTAGCATAAACAAGAGCCCTTGGCTCGAAGCACAAAGCTGCTCCATTGCTTCTGACACTTACACAGGGTCATCACCCTCTCTGTAATAACAACAGCCATCATTTCTTGTCCACCTCGGGCCAACACTGGCTCATGAGCTTGACATCATTTCTAATCTTCATAATGACACCTATCTGAGGCAGAAGTATTTCTCCGCTGCACGTACAAGAAAATCCCGCACTTGCCCAGGTCCCCCAGTGACTACATAGTGAAGCTGGGATCCGTACCCAGACCAGTCTAACTCCAAACCGACAAACACACCACCAACAAAAATTCAGCTCAACCCTGGCCACGGTGCTGTAGTCCTAACGTGACTATTTGGAAGCTGCAGCTCACGTGAGTATGTTGAGCGTTATGAAAAGCCACCATGAGAAACCATGACAATCTCAGGGCTGGGCCGTTTGTTTATTAAACCATAAAATATTACAGAGGGTAATTAACCCTGGGAAGAGATGGTGTGGCAGAAACGGAAGTCAGGGAGGGGAACAGGTTTTAAAATTAATGGAGCCATGAGGGAAAGTACGGACCAGGCAGATGAAGCCGTGGAAATCCGAGAAGCAGCTCTAACAACCCCGGGTTACTAGCGTCTCTGCAGCGCGCACTGAGGCGGGTGCCCTTATTCATGACTTACAAGTGTTAGCCCACTTGGACTTTGCAGGAATAGTCTGTCTTCACTAGAGGTGTTAAGGTAGAGATGACATGGGCAACCCATTTGTCCACTCAGCGTGTGCCAAGCCCCGTGCTCCGGATACAATCTGAGCCGCGCCAAGCACGTGAGTGTAATTCCCGCAGGGATCAGAATGTGGGGGAGCCCCTTCCTAGATTCCCTGCACGCTGGCTGACTGAAAACCAAGGGGAACGGTGTGACCTCTCGCTCCTCCCAGCTCACGTGGAGTTTCTGCAGATAGAGCCCCTCAGCCTAGCTTGTTGGCTGGTGGCCTTGTAATGAAATAGGACACAATTCTTTAAAGAATGGGGCACTTTAGGTAGATGGCTTCCATCGCTTCCCACCAACAACCCCTAAGTGCCGCCTGCACCTCTGGAAACCTTTCCAAGGGACAGGTGTCCCAGCACCCTCCCCCTCCGCCACCTCCATCTTTTCATTCAGCACATCCCTGTCAGTCATAAAGGACAGCTTCTGTGCGATGACCTCCTGGGTTCATTTCCTTGAGGCCACGGTCCATCTACACTCCTGGCTCTTGGTTAGCTGGTTTGTATCTTCCTCCTTCATTTCATTCCTAGGTTATTACCTTTCCCTTTCTTTTTTTAAAAAATTTTCAATTCTATTTATTTTGAGAAAGAGAGAGACAGAGTGTGAGCAGGGGAGAGGCAGAGAGAGAGGGAGACACAGAATCTGAAGCAGGCTCCAGGCTCTGAGCTGTCAGCACAGAGCCTGACGTGGGGCTCACACTCACCAACTGTGACATCATGACCTGAGCCGAAGTGGGATGCTTACCTGACTGAGCCACCCAGAGGCCTCTACCTTTCTGTCTTAAAGCTTCCTCTGGGGGCAGGTGCTGGGCCGGCACCTCATCCCTACTGCTCTTCATGACCTCACCAGTGCTAACAGTCACTGGATGTCCATCTGGCACTTAGCAAATGTCAGGTCATCATTCCAGATGGGTTTGTGGCATTTGGAACCCACCCTGCGAGTCTGCAAAAGGTAAGCGAGTGAGCTCCTTGTCTCCTGCCCCCCAGGGGAGCGTGGCGTGCTGCCTGTAAGCACACGCTCTCCTTTCCCAGTAAGAGAAGTACCTTCTAGGGATCTCAGAAGCGTTCACAGAGTAAGCAGTGCCCAGGGTCATTGTCTGGGGCTTGCTGGAGCTGAGGGGTGGGAACAATGCTACCATGCACTGATTATTACTTCTTCTTGCTATGCTAATGATGACGATTGATTGAGCAGGACGCCCAGGAGCCCGGGTCTAAGCACTTCACATGTATTAACTCACCTAACATACATTAAATAGTATACGTAAGGCGTTTAGAACAGAATAAGGCGCTAAACATGTTGCTTCTCACCGTTTTCTCTTGTTGTCTTTGAAAAACTGCGTAAAATAGGGTCTCTGCTTATTCAGATTCCATCACTAAGGTAACCAAGGCTCGGAGTAGCATTGGCAACAGGGCCTAGGCTGTTCCCCCAGGGACTCTGATGTAATGAGTCAGGGCTGGCTGGTTATTGATATTTATCAAAAAGTCCCCGGGTGATGATAATGGGCAATTAATTGGAGTGGGGGATCACTGACACAAAGTGGCACAGCCTGATGCAGGCCGCTGCACTGCGCGGTAATGACCTCATACTGTGTGACAGCCAGCATGAGCAGGGGAGATGTGAAGATTCTCCAGTGGGTGGGAGAGTGGTTGGCACCCCATCAAATAAATACATCGGACCAGACTGACGCCTGGGTGGGAATATTAAATACCAGAGAATGAGCTGATGGTTGTAGCTTACAGGTGGCTCTGCCCTGGACCCGGTCCAGCACAGTCAGTGTTTCTAACACACCCTGTGAGGTGCTTATGGTGCTAAGTTGGGGAGACAACAAGCCTGTGGGGCCCATGCCCAGGAAGGGAGTCTGGGGTCATTCATGATGCTCCACGTGACCCTGGGGGCAGGGGTATCTGAGCCGCCCACCCCAACTCTTTGGATGCCTCATTTAACAGGTGCTAATATCACAAACGTTCTTTCCCATATGTGAAAATCAGCCATCTAAAGCGACAGTTTCTAAACTTTTCCAGACCACACAGTTTCAAAAAAAGTAATCCAGGGGGCGACATAGAGCCTAATTTTTATCTTGCCATCCAAGGACGTCTAACATCCACCATAACAACAATACTCTATTAACTGCGTCCTCTCTTATATACATATCACCCCATTCTAAGCACCGAAAGGATAAATTGAACAAATTTCACCTCACAGGAGGAGACTCATTGCCTCTTGCTTTTTCTGTTTCACTGTAGGTCCATCTCTGGACCGCCGTTGAGGGAACTCCCTCAGTTAATCAGTTTACCTGATTCCAACTGGGCAGCTGTTGCACCCCAGGTGCCCGGGTGGGCGCTTGCCAGAGGATGGTGAGCATGGCCACGTGGTCCTCGCTCTCTGGGAGCAAACAGTGTGGCCCAGGCAGGGCTCCGATGGGAGCAAATGCTGGCAAAGGGCAAGCGTGGGCTCCGAGGCAGCAGGAACCAGGGATGAAAGCAAACCCAGACTTGGTTATCAAGACAGATTTCCAGGAGGAAGACTTGAGGCAGGCAGACTTGAGTCTCATGAGCAGAGGAGTGGAGGGAATAATGTTCTGGAAAAGGAGGCAGCACCAGGGAGCTCAAGGCAGGAAGCGGGAGCATGAGTCGTCTTCTTAGGACTAGAATGGTCAAGAAGAGCAGAGCATGAAGCCAGGATTAAATAACAGGACCACATTAAGAGGTTTGAATTAAACATGATGGGAATCCAGGAAGTGCAGGTAAGCAAGAGAATGACTCCATCCAATTCTCAGTTAAGAAAGGACACTTTGGGAACTGCTGCCTTTGGCTGGGGTTCTATCTAGGCAGCTGCTGATCTCTACTGGGTGGAGACCATATGTTTCACGTGTTAAGTCTGTCTCACTTTCCCTCTCATTTCCCCCTCTCTGTCCACACGTGATTAGCATCCTGATAAGAACCTTTCGGGAAATCCAAATGTACATTGTAGATGTAAATTCCAGACCTGTTTCTCAAACGTTGTTTCTCTAATAAACACTCAAGTTTTATGTTCTCATCTTGTGTGGATGAACCTCTCACTTGATTTGCTCTGTATGGAACATGAATGTTCTCGGTTGTGGTTAATCGCTCATATAACTTTTTCTGTTTTCTTGATGCACGCTGCCTCTGCCTTACTCTCCTCAACTCCTCCACTGCCTTGACTTCCACAGCCAGAAAATGTAGTCTTGACCCTGAAGGTAAAGTGCTTCTTTGCTGTTTCTCATGACTCTGTCTAAAGTCAAGGAACATGAGATGCTTCTGCCTCCATTGTGACGGGTTTTTCTAATGGCTTGTTTCATTTCTATTTATGAAATCATCAATCTTCTCTTTCAGTTTTAGCACTTCATCAAAGGATAGGGACCCACCTCAGCAAGTTTCAGTCTTGATTTTCCATCATCGTAATCCACAAAACACTCTGGAGATCCTGGTGTCTCAGAAACTCAGTTAGGTCTTTGCCAGACCTCGGCCAACTTCAGCCCAGAAATGAACTGTTGAAATGACATCTCTTATTCCTGATATTGTTTGACATTGTATTGAGTCAGTAACGTTGGGAAGGTTGTGTATAAAGTGTGAAATTTGTATGTGAAGCTAAACATAGTGCATTTAGAACATTTCAAAACACCTTCGATCCTGTGTTTGAGTTCAGTATCTCATGGATTCAGAAAGGATTTTAAGTCCCTTTAGAAATAGTAGATAATTTAGATCATTTGCTAGGAAATGATAGGGAAATAGGAAACTAAGAGTTTGGAGTATCTCAATTGGCTTATGATTGGGGTCCTCAGGGGTGGGTTACAAGCACCAGTAAGTAAGGACTCTCTGTGGCCATGAGTTAGGGCTTAGTTTAAGTGGGAGCATGTACTTGATAAAACACCAAAATTCAGCCACTTTTACTTTTTAGCATTTTATCCTTAATCTCAAAGTAGATAATATTCGGTTGCCATGTGCACATCAGTACTCTCCAGCATTTGTCCACAGACTTAACGAATACTGATTGAATGTTTGCTGTGTGCTGGGAGGTGGGCTGGCTGTTTTCACATTAAATCATTTAATGTTCTGACCCTCACAATATGCTTATGACATTAATGCTAATTCCGGTTTAGGGAACCAGAAGCCCCCTGTGTAATTTAAAGCAGGTCTTCTGACTCTCAGTTCAGTGCTAAGACCTCACATTCATTTCTAGGAACAACATTTATGCTTTGTTATACTTCGCTCAGCTTGGCGTCAGAGTCTGTTGCTAGCTAGCTGGCCCATTAGTTGTAAGCAGCCAGCCTGTAATTGTCATGCTTTAAAAAATGTCTTGCTTTATGGAAACGTGAGTAACTGTATACATGACTTGGAATAAGCTCAAGTTTTGTCATCTGGTTGCATTAACTTTTTTTATCCCAGAATAAAGCCAGCAGTGATTATCAAAATATATTTAGGTCACATGATTGTATCTAGAAGACGTGCTGGTTCCAAGAAACGTAGGGAACCGTCTGAGACATGGGCTGACAAGCCCAGCCTCCTGCGTGGCATGAAAAGACCGTTTATTAAGTGTCTACTCTGGGCCACATTCTTCTCCTGACACATCATCATTGATCAGACATTATCTGTAATGTTGAAAATGGCCTTACAAGGTATATATTATTACTACCAGCATACAGAGAGGGAAAACACAGTGAGTGCCTGGTGATCAGCATGTCTGACTCAGAAAGTCTGAGCCTTTTTCCTAAATTTAGATATATTCCGGATTTTTTTCTAACTGAATTTGTCATTAATTGATCCGATCCTAACTTCTTTGAATCCTTAATAACTTCCACTGGTCCTATCTTTCTGTTGAAAAGCATCCTTTCATGTAGATTATTCATAATGCAAGTATTTCTGCCAAAATTTGTTACACTGCTTAAAAACAAACAAAATACCCTTGTGGTTTAAAGTAAGCCATTTGCAACTTGACCCTGCATTTGGACATTTTACTGTGAGTTGAAAGAAGATAGTAATGGCTTGGTTCCATATTTCAATAACCCCAATCTCTGTTACCTCTTTTTAAAAAAATTTTTAATGTTTATTTTTGAGAGAGAGACAGAGCTTGAGCAGGGGAGTGGCAGAGAGAGAGAGAGAGAGAGAGAGAATCCGAAGCAGGCTCCAGACTCTGAGCTGTCAGCACAGAGCCCAACAAGGGGCTTGAACTCGTGAATGGTGAGATCATGACCTGAGCCAAAGTCACACGCTTAACTGCTTAAGCGGCTGAGCCACCCAGGCTCCCCTCTGTTACTTCTGTTTCAAGAAGGAGTATCAAGATGGAAACACACACACACACACACACACACACACACACACACATTAAGATTCAACTCACGGTGGCAAATAGGTTAAAAAAAATGAAACAGGTACACTGTGGAATGTTCTACTCATTATTTTGTGTTAGAGGACATGCTGTTTCTTTTGTTTGACTTGCAGATTATCTACTATGAAATCGGGGTCATCATCTGTGCTGTGCTGGGACTGCTCTTTATCATTCTGATGCCTCTGGTAGGGTTCTGCTTTGGTCTGTGTCGTTGCTGTAACAAGTGCGGTGGAGAGATGCACCAGCGCCAGAAGAAGAACGGGCCCTTCCAGAGGAAGTGCTTCGCCGTCTGCCTCTTGGTGATTTCTATATTTATAAGGCGAGTAGAATCTTGGAGGACAGCTGATTGTGTTTTGGGGTGCTTGAACTGCTCAGCTCATGCATTTAAAACAAAACAACCACCACCACAACACCCCCATAAAACAGAAGAGGGCAAATATATTTGTCCAGGATGGTTCAACACAATGTCACTGTAACCAGAAGTTAGGGTTGTCCTCAGGGCAACCCTTTGGTGTTTGTTCATGTCAAAGACAAGCTGATAAATCTTGGCCTGCAGAAAGCATTGACCCCCCAGAACAACAGTTCCTTCCTTTTCAAAAAAAATTTTTAATGTTTATTTATTTTTGAGAGACAGAGCACAAGCAGGGAAAGGCAGAGAGAGGGGGAGACATAGAATCCAAAGCAGATTCCAGGCTCTGAGCTGTCAGCACGGAGCCCGACGTGTGCTCCAACTCACAAACCATGAGATCATGACCTGAGCTGAAGTCGGACACCCAACCGACTGAGCCACCCAAGCGCCCCAACAGCTCCTTCCTTAAATAGCTGCTTCGAGACAAGCAGCCTGCAGAAGGCAGAGCATTTGCTTGTTGTTTTGTGCATTCAAAGGGATCCTGAAGGATGGGTACAGTCCCTGAATCGGGGAAGGTGAGAACACTGTAGAACAGAATTAACTCTCTAATAATAAACCCAGTTTTCCTGAATTGCAGTGAAGCTGCTAGCCTGTGCTGAGACCTGGAACACACTTCATGACTTAGGATGTGTTTCTTCTGCACTCCCTTCTGCTGCCATAAGCTTTCCGACTGCCTGACAGACCAGGAGCACACTGCTCTTAAGACAGTATTTCACCGAGTCCAAATCAGAATCCTTGGCTGAAGAACGTGCTTCATGTTAGGGGCCCCCTGGTTGCAATATTTGGTCAGGGTTCCACATTTCCTCATTCATTCAACCAATGAACGTCATGACATTTAGTGACCGAAGTGCTTATGACGTGAATAGTTCCAGGCTCCAAGGAGGCACCGAGACTGTGAGGACCGGCAGTCAGCCTCCTTCTCACTGTTTTCTCCAAGCACTGCATTTGCTCGGTAGCTGTAGGATTTTTCCGGTTTCACGAAATCACTGATATTTGGGAATTTAAGCAGAAAGCATAATTAAGCAGAACAATTTAAGCTGGCCTACCAGCTGACGTTTTAGATGGAAATCCAAGAAGAAACGTTCTTCAAGTGTGGCCATAGTGGGGTCCCAGTAAGACATATGCTTTGAGGTGATCATTCATTGGAAAGCAGTATACCTAGGGATGCCTGGGTGGCTCAGTTGGTTAAGCATCAGACTTCGGCTCAGGTCATGGTCTCATGGTTTGTGGGTTCGAGTCCTGAATCAGGCTCCATGCTGACAGTGCAGGGTCTCCTTGGGATTCTCTCTTGCTATCTCTTCCTCTCTCTCTGCCCCTCCCCAACTCATGCTTTCTCTTTCAAAATAAATAAATAAACTTAAAAAAAAAAAAAGGAAGGCAGTATACCTATTGGGAGGGACTGGACAGCTCTCGATGTGTTGATATGAACCAATCTCCAAGAGAGATGAATTGACAGAAGCAGCTTGCAGATGCTGTCTATATACAACATGGCGCCCATGACAAAAACAAAGGAGGGGAGAGACACAAATACTTGGTTATTTACACAGAGCATCTGTAGTCAGCTTGCCAAGACTGTGACATGGTGGCTGCCCCTGGGAAGGAACCTTGGTGGTTGTGGAGGGTAGGAAGGAAATCACTTTTCATGGCATATCGATATTTTTTTGTCTTTTTTGAATTATCTACCATGCTTCAGGTATTACCCTACTGACTTGACTGCACCAAAAATAAAACTTGAACAACCAAAAAAAAATCTCCACAAAAAGCAAAAACCAGTGTATTACTGCTGACTCCAGGGCAGTCATTTTTTAGACAAAGACACACTTTTGCTGCAAATAGTTAAATAATAGACCTAAAAGTCTTCGTGCAAACAGGACCCAAGTGAATGCATTGCTAATTTCATGCACTCTTGTTTAACCAGCAGGGAGTTATTTTTGTTTTCTCTTCTCTGTCTCTCTGTCTCCCCCACTCCCTCTGTAAATAGTTTGTTTCTGCACATTGAATTCTGAAGAACAGCTTGAGATCAGGTCAATGATGATTTCAGACACCCATCTGTCTGCTTTGTGTTTGAAGTCTTTTCAGGAATGCACAAACCTTAACAGCCATGGAGTGGTTACCTCCTCCCCAACCGAGATCAGTGTGCATTTCTTTTTTTTTTAATAGTTTATTGTCAAATTGGTTTCCATACAACACCCCGTGCTCTTCCCCACAAGTGCCCTCCTCCATCACCACCACTTTTCCCCCTCCCCCTTCCCCTTCAACCCTCAGTTCGTTTTCAGTATTCAATAGTCTCTCGAGTTTTGAGTCCCTCTCTCTCCCCAACTCTCTTTCCCTCTTCCCCTCCCCCTGGTCCTCCATTAGGTTTCTCCTGTTCTCCTGTTAGACATATGAGTGCAAACATACAGTATCTGTCCTTCTCCGCCTGACTTATTTCGCTTAGCATGACACCCTCAAGGTCCATCCACTTTGCTACAAATGGCCAGATTTCATTCTTTCTTATTACCATGTAATACTCCATTGTATATATATACCACATCTTCTTGATCCACTCATCAGGTGATGGACATTTAGGCTCTTTCCATGTTTTGGCTATTGTTGACATTGCTGCTATGAACATTGGGGTACATGTTCTCCTATGCATCAGCACTTCTGTATCCCTTGGGTAAACCCCTAGCAGTGCTATTGCTGGGTCATAAGGGAGTTCTATGGATAGTTTTTTGTGCATTTCTTTTAAGCCTAACACTTCCATCTTTCATTCGTCAGGAGACTTGGACAGCCGTGCTTCTCCCTCTGTAGAGGCATACCCTGAACATCCAAGTTGAGGCTCATGTGACAAAGTGTCATCTGAAAATACTCAGCCTTAGGATTTCTTGTTCACTTGACTACTTAATAGTTAATAGTTTTCACTTGATACAAATACATGTGATACAATTTCAGGGAAATTCTTTGTTGCATGTCATTACCTATTTACCCAGATAAATGTTTGCATATGTAATAATGGACTTTCCAATTTTTTTTAATGAAATACATATTCTATATTGGGTTTCTATTTTTATTTTTGTTTTTTAAAAAAGCAAGTTAGTTAACATATAGTGTACTGATGGTTTCAGGAGGAGAATTTAGTGATTCATCACTTACATATAACACCCAGTGCTCATCATCCCAACAAATGCCCTCCTTGGTGCCCATCACCCATTTAACCCATCCCCCCCAAACCTCCCCTCCAGCAACCCTCAGTTTGTTCTCTGTATTTTAGAGTCTCTATGGCTTGCCTCCCTCTCTGTTTTTGTCTTACATTTCCTTCCCTGGGTTTCTATTTTTAAATTGGGCTTTTATTTACATTATGTATAATTATGTGTCATATATGTTACACTTCCCCAGAACTGTTTGAATAATTTATATTATGTTTAAAACACCAAAATATAATAAACAATAAAGCTACGAAGTTGGAAATAAACTTGATTTTCATTTATATATGAAATGAATGCTACAATTTTTTTTCTTCAGAACTCAGATCCATCAAACAAATTTAGATACTTTTTTTTCTCCCAGAGATATTTTAGTTTAGAAGATTCTTTGAAAAAATACATGCTGTGATTTTACAGCCTCCTATGCATTCAATTTAGATTTTTTCCCCACCCAAGTAAGACTTATTAAGTTAAAAACCATAACCTCAAATTTCAATATAATTAAAACAAAATTGGTCACCTATTTGAGGCCAAGTGACAAATGTAAAACAAAATTTACAGAATACGTTGAATTTTATATGAATTTTATAAACAGCTCTAAAGAAGAGTAGTATTTGAGATTATTTAGTTCACCTTAAATTCACACTAGAAGTTTAAACTTCTTGGCCGGAATTTTAAAATTTAGAATCATTACCATGATGTCTTTCTTTTGAAACCTCTGTTGGTTTGCAAGTATTTTCAACATCATGAGTCAAATACTCGCTGTATATTCTTTGCAAAGTAATCAGAGCTAGCCAAAGAGATTAAAGACCAAGGGGAAGTGAAGATTTCTGTTACAATAGAAAGGAGAAGAAGTATGTCCATGAAATCATATTAGATAAAAATAAGAGGGAAATGAATGTCAATCAAGCTAGGAGGCAGAAAGAGAAGGAGAAGGAGTAGTCGCTTCTGACTTACAATGACCTCAAGAGATTGGATCCTTTTGATAAATAATCTTTGGATATGATTTTTCTTAATCTTTTAATTTTTCCATTTTTTGGATATGATTTTTTGTACACCTAGAGTGGTCTACTTGCCTTTTATCAGGCTCAGTTTTATTTTGTGCCGTTATACTACATCAAAATTAATACTGACGTTGGTTTTTATATTCGTCTTGAGTCCTTTTGTTTTTCATCCATCCTTTTTAAAATTTAAAACAAATGAAATCTTTTTGTTTTAACTGAGAACGGCATAGGTGTTAAGGAGAAAGGTCCCCTAGTACGTATGGAATATATGCGGTCATGGTCTCTCTCTGAGCTTTTCCAACGGCAGCTGTGGAATGTTCGAATTCATAGACGTTGACATATGTTTATGTAAGTCTGTTTGACCATCAGCAGAAGATTGAATTTCCACCTCTCACTGTCGACTGTTTAAGCAGATGTGTCTTACTTCAGAAAAAGCCAAGTTTCCTCTCCCTTCTTTCTTTTGCACTTTGTCATTGCTGCATTTTTCAGAATTCCAAAAGGTTATGGACAATACGAAAAAGGAACAAAGAGCCATATTTATTTTTCCAGTATATTTCTAAGTTTCTGAGTACAGCAAATTAGCTTTTGCCAACTGCCATGGTGAAAATTGAATTCCAGTCTCCTTCAGGAAGATGGCTATTTTCAAATTTTATTTTTTTTATTGGGATTGTGATGGTCAATTCCTGGCTTGGAGGCCATAAGTTTCTAGAAGAGAAACAGAGCTAGCATGCCTGAAAATCGTGAGTCTTTCTTAATGTGAATGAGAGAGATAGTTGTTTAAAATTAAAATTAAAAAACTATCTTTAAAAAATAAGATATCAGTTATAGACTGAAAGCATTTATTTAGGTGATTATTGGCTAATTTCAGTAAGTCAGTGGAAATTGGTAGAAAATTTGCTACAAATTTTAAAGGGGTATATTCAGGTTTTAAAACCTTTAAGTATTCACTTAAAAAAATTTTTTTAACATTTATTCATTTTTGAGAGAGAGAGAGTGTGTGAGTAGGGGAGGGACAGAGAGAGAGGGAGACACAGAATACGAAGAAGCCTCCAGGCTCTGAGCTGTCAGCACAGAGCCTGATGCGGGGCTCGAACCCACGAGTGGTGAGATCATGACCTGAGCCGAAGTCGGACGCTTAACCGACTGAGCCACCCAAGTGCCCCAAGTCTTTACTTTTAAGTGTATATGTGAAATATTGGTCTGTCCATAATAAAATATAGAGTATGTAATTTTAATATGCCTTAAAAATTAAAATTCCTATCTCTGGCTAAAAAATTCAAGAGATCTTGTTGTACTGCAGAAAAGCACATGTTCTTAATATTTTTTTATGTCAAATGCCAGATTCCTGATAGTCATTCAAATTTTATTCCCTTTTTGTGTGAGGCAATTCCTTCAGTGTTCTCCTACTAATAGTTGGCTCACAGTTGTTTTAAAAAAACATTCATGTGATTTTTTTTTCAACTTAAAAAATATATTGAGGGGGCTCCTGGATGACTCAGTCAGTGAGTGTCCAACTCTCGGTTTCAGCTCAGCTCATGAGCCCAGGATCATAGAATCAAGCCCCATGTCGGGGTCCAAGCTGAGCATGGAGCCTGCTAAGATTCTAAGATTCTCTCTCTCTCTCTCTCTCTCTCTCTCTCTCTCTCTCTCTCTCTCTCCCCCCCCCCACTCACACACATGTGCTCTCTCTCAAAAGAAAACAATAAACAAAAAAATAAAACAAAATATATTGAGTAATGAGGACTTTCTAAATCAAGGACAACAAAAGCATAACTTCTTTACTCTCTGTATTTAAATAAGAGTTTTATTTTTTTATAGTTTATTGTCAAGTTGGCTTCCATGTAACACCCAGTGCTCATCCCGACAAGTGCCCTCCTCCATGACCATCACGCATCTTCCCTTCTCCCCTACCCCTCATCAACCCTCAATTTGTTCTCAGTATTTAAAAGTCTCTTATGGTTTGTCTCCCTCCCTCTACATAACTATTTTTCCCCTTTCCCTCCCCTATAGTCCTCTGTTAAGTTTCTCCTGTTCCACATATGAGTGAAAACATATGGTATCTGTCTTTCTCTGCCTGGCTTATTTCACTTAGCATAATACCCTTGAGTTCCATCCACGTGGCTACAAATGGTCAGATTTCCTTCTTTCTCATTGCCATGTAGCATTCTTAAATAAGAGTTTTAAATTAGAGATTGCAAATGGAGATTGTCAGTTTGTCTGCTTAGTAAAGTTTTATTCCTCTAATTAGTAGGTAAAATTTCATTTTTAATAGTCTTTTTATTTATTTTGAGAGAGACACAGACAATGCAAGAGGAGGAGGGGCAGAGAGACAGGGAGAGAGAATCCAAAGCAGGCTCCGTGCTGTCAGTGCAGAGCCCCACTCAGGTCTTGAACTCATGAACCGTAAGATCGTGACTGGAGTGGAAACCAAGAGACAGACGCCTAACTGACTGAACAACCCAGGCATCCTTTAGTTGGTAATATTTTAAAGAGGAGAATTTTACATAAGAATCCAGATTTCCAGATTTTTCTGAATGAGTGAAAAGTCTGGCAGTGCGAGCATCTGCCTCCACCCCCGTCCACGACCCCCCACCAACGCCTAGCGGTTCATATCGTGCATTTTGCCCTTCATGCTTTCTGCCTGTCTGTGTAGGCATTTGAATTTGCCAAAGATTTACAATGTGTTATGGGTCTGAAAATCAGCTCTGAAAGTTGCTAAATTTTATTCAAACTGTAAACTGGTTTTTTTTAAAAGATCAATGCTTTCATTTTAATTGGCTCCATAATTGATTGGCAGAAATGTGGGACTTTTTAAATATGTCGCGTTGAAATTCAGTATTGTATTGCAAAGTTGTATTGCATTTCATTTTACTGATTGATGATCTTTTGAGTAAAGGCATTTATTCAGTGAAGGAACACAGTTTATGACCAAGACACTCCTAACATATGGCTAATCTTCTAAATGGATCACGTGAAACAAAGCCCCATCTTTAAACCTACTTTCACCGAGCACCCCACCGGGGACCATCATTCACCCAAAGTCGACAAAGAAACAGTTCCCACCTCTTTCTGGGGAAATTAAATACAGGTAGAAATAAGGGCAAAATAGAGTATAAAGTGAGAAAAGGCCCACCAGAATCTCAGGAAGGGAGCTCTGGGAGTTCAAGACCAGAAGATTCCTCTTCTATTCGGGGGGTTCAGTGAAAGCCAAGTGGACTTGGACCTGTTGTTTATTTCTCAAGTTCATTATGCCTTCTTATATGACAAAATCATTCCAGAGCATGATGAATGACAATGTGGACATGCTGGGAAGAGACAGCAAGGGGCCCCAGCGTGAAATGCTGGGGTGGGCAGGTGTGTTCAGGGGGCCCTGACTCATCACGAGATGGGATGTTTGAGTCTACGGCCATACCACCCTGAACGCGCCCAATCTCGTCTGATCTCGAAAGCTAAGCAGGGTCGGGCCTGGTTAGTACTTGGATGGGAGATGGGATGTTTGAAATTGGACACAGTAAGTACAGATGCAGGTGCATTGTTACAACCCAACTTTTTTCTTTTTATTTCTGTCCACACTTCTCCAAAGTCCTCTCACTGGGTCATTTGACCTCATTTGGCATGAGTGCATCATTTAATAACTATTAATTATATGCTATATTGCCTGCCTCATTAGTACCAAGGCAGACTTAAGACTGGCAAAGATGGATTATAAGGGGATCATTACAAATGGCACAGACTGCCGTCGGTGGTATAGTAGTTGGCATGGGTGCCTTCCAAATGGCGCAGACTCTTGTTAATATCCATTTTTTGAAATTACCATCAGCAGGAACCCAAACCTTAAAAAGGTCTTGGGGGAACTTGTAGATATCCACTGACCTTCTCCTTTGCAGCAAGAGAAGCACTTACCCAATTTAATTTTCAGTTTTGCAACACCAACTGAGGTTCAGAGAAGGAAAGTGACTTTCTCAAGCTCCCACCGTGTGAGTAGTGGTGACAGTGGGACCAGAACTCAAGTCTCATGTTCCTACTCTAGCACACACTCCATGCCAACTTGTTAACCATAAGAAATATTACTCAACACTGTGTATACAGACTTTTTTTGGATTCGTTTGGAAAACATAATGTACCTGTGTAATACCGCTCAGGGAAAATATGTTTTAGGTAAGACCAGCAATGAGCCAATACTGTTTGGAGTGAATTGTGACTATAAATAGGGTGACTATCCTCATTTCTCAAGACTGAAAATTTGCCTGAGAACAAGGGACTTTGTGTACAAAAACAGGGACTTGGCCACAAAGTTTGCCTGTTATTTGCAAAACTTTGTTCTAGAAACCTATCCACACTTTTCATTGGATGGTTACAAACAAAAGATTTTGCGGTCCATTTCTGTAGGTTGAATACAGTTGTGTTTATGTAATTCCTTGCTGCCATCTAGTGGCTGAATCCAGAAGGGCCTTAGTAATTCCCAATTCTTGATGTAACATTTTAATGTTGGAAGGCTTTGACACAAGAATCAGCTGGCCAAATTAACTTAAGTCAGGGGATTGTTAGTAACTAGTTAGCATTAAGAGCCCTTAATTGATTAAACGCAGACATTTTAGATGACATGAAAACTCTGTTTTTAATTTTCATGTAGAGTAGCTTTCCATGTGTGATACCTTTCAGTGTTTTTTTTTTAATAGTTTATTGTCAAACTGGTTTCCATACAACACCCAGTGCTCTTCCCCACAAGTGCCCTCTTCCGTCACCACCACCTCTTTTCCCCCCTCCCCCTTCCCCTTTAACTCTCAGTTCATTTTCAGCATTCAATAGTCTCTCAAGTTTTGCATCCCTCTCTCTCCCCAACTCTCTTTCCCTCTTCCCCTCCCCTAGGTCCTCCATTAGGTTTCTCCTGTTTTCCTGTTAGACCTATGAATGCAAACATATGATATCTGTGCTTCTCTGCCTGACTTATTTTTCTCAGCATGACACCCTCAAGGTCCATCCACTTTCTTACAAATGGCCAGATTTCTTTCTTTCTCATTGCCATGTAGTACTCCATTGTGTATATATACCACATCTTCTTGATCCACTCATCAGGTGATGGACATTTAGACTTTTTCCATGTTTTGGCTATTGTTGACATTGCTGCTATGAACATTGGGGTACATGTGCTCCTATGCATGCATTTCTGTATCTCTTGGGTAAATCCCTAGCAGTGCTATTGCTGGGTCATAAGGGAGTTCTATGGATAATTTTTTGAGGAACCTCCACACCGTTTTCCAGAGCGGCCACACCAGTTTACATTCCCACCAGCAGTGTAGGAGGGTGCCCGTCTCTCCACACCCTCGCCAGCATCTATAGTCTCTTGATTTGTTCATTTTAGCCACTCTGACTGGTGTGAGGTGGTATCTCAGTGTGGTTTTGATTTGTATTTCCCTGATGATGAGTGATGTTGTCATCATCAAGACAGTATGGTATTGGCACAAAAACAGACACATAGACCAATGGAATAGAATAGAGAACCTTTCAGTGTTTTTTAAACTCTTTATTGAAATCTATTTTACCTGGACTGGAGCATCCATATCACAAGTAAATAGGCGTCAGCTTTTCTGTTGTGAGGTGCGGGTGATGTCGTTAGCCACCCCTCCCCAGATAGAACCACTGAGTTTTAGCGCCATCATTTTCTTGATGTTGTACATTATATAAAATAGAATGACACACTATGTATGCTTTGTTTACAGCTTCTCATGGGGTATTTTAATGCTAAAGTAACTCCTGTTTCTTTTCAACCTATATGATAAAACTAATAGAGACAATTAGAGAGACCAAAAACATGAAAAAGCCCAAAACATTCTTATCATTTTTGTATTTTTCCTGAATGTCTTCTTTGGAGGGAGCAGATGTATGCATGGAAAGTGTTTATGCACCTGCTGCGCAGGAGGATGTACCGCCATGGTCACGTGTGTGCAGGAATGGCTGCCATAGTCACGTGTGTGCAGCAATGGCCGCCATGGTCACGTGTGTGCAGCAATGGCCGCCATGGTCACATGTGTGCAGGAATGGGACTGTGTGATGCACGCTGCCTTATAACTTTCGTTCCTTCTGTTTCCTCCATGATTTCTTGGGAACATTGTTCCATTTATAAGATTTCATATTCAACAGAACAACATATTTTAAATGGGTATGCATCTCCTCGGAGAGGGCTGAGTCTTGTTTTATGGCCCACATTTTGGATTATGGGATCTTGGTGGAAAGGCTGTGGCAGGAGAAGAGGGCCTGTTGGGGAGGAGGGTCTCACCGTCCTTGGGGCCTCTGCTCAGAAGCCCTGCTCCCCTACCATCTACAGAGCTGCTCTGTGCCTGGCCGGGAGACCACGGGTCACACAGTAAATGCTTTTCTCTTCTCCATTTCCTGCAGCCTTGGTATCATCTATGGTTTTGTGGCAAATCACCACCTGAGGACCCAGATCGAAAAGACTCGGAAACTGGCAGACAGCAACTTCAAAGACTTGAGAACTCTCATGAACGGAGCTCCAGCGGTAAAAACCACAGCTGTGTATCCCGTGATGCTTTGTGTGTGGGCCTCTCGGAGTCCCTGTATGTATTTGGGACCCACTTTGGACATCTAGAGATGAGTAAATGAGTAATGACCCAGTAAATGAGTGTAGACAAGTGCTATTGTTTAATTTTATAGATGAGGAAATAAAGGCCCAGCGAGTGACTTTCAAAAGAGTATAAAAGCATAATTTCAGAACCGGTATCATTATTATTTTATTTATTTCATTTTATTTTAAGGTATAATGGGGGCACCTGAGTGGCTCAGTCAGTTAAGCGTCCAATTCTTGGTTTCACCTCAAGTCGTGATCTCATGATTTTGTGGGTCCAGCCTCACGTTGGGCTGTGTTGACAGTGCGGAGGCTGCTTGGGATTCTCTCTCGCCCTCTCTCTCTACCCCTCTCCTACTCATGCTGTCTCTCTCTCTCTCCCAAAATAAACTTAAAAATCTTTTACTATTTTAAGGTATAACATAAGATTACAGTACTTATTATAAAGCTGCTTAACTAAGGATTTCATGATTTAAAAAAAATTTTTTAATGCTTATTTATTTTTGAGAGAGAGACAGAGTGTGAGCAGGGGAGAAGCAGAGAGAGAGAGAGACACACACACATAAATCAGAAGCAGGCTCCAGGCTCTGAGCTGTCAGTACAGAGCCATACACGGAGCTCAAACCCACGAGCTATGGGATCATGAGCTGAGCTGAAGTCGGCCACTTAACTGACTGAGCCACCCAGGCGCCCGTGATTTTTTAAAAAAGAAAAATCTTTGGGTTCCACTGTCCTCTCCCTTTGGCAATACCTGCCATTTGTGTGGAGTTACTCTTGTCATGCAACTTTTCTCCTTTATAAACACCCATCCCCTAATATCTGTATAGGTGTGTAGAATTCCTTGGGTAGGGGACAAGGAGACACATGTATGCACACACGCATGCACACTCAGAAGTTGTTTTGGGGAGACCGGGAACAGGATGGCTGGAAGGCACATTTTTTTCTGTATCCCAGAAGCATATTAATATCTTGCTTGTACAAAATATTGTTTTTAAAAATATATGAGCAGAAAACAGCCCAAATGATTGATGCTGAGCTCCTGGGTACCTCAGTGTGCAGAAGAATGCCTTCCTGTTGAATTCACTGATCAGAGCTCAGCAGGATCCGCGGGTCTTTTCACACGGAGACATGCTCTCTAAGTTTATCATATCCCAAACAATACTAACATATTAAATATTGTACCAGTTTTTAAAAATGTGGTTGGAACTAGAGGCACCTGGCTGGCTCAGTCAGTTAAGCATCTGACTTCAGCTCAAGTCATGATCTCACAGTTGATGAGTTCGAGTCCTGTGTCAGACTCTGTGCCTGGAGGCATAGGTCACAGCCTGGAGCCTCCTTCGGATTCTGTGTGTCTCTCTCTGCCCCTCCCCTGTTCACACTCTGTCTGTCTGTCTGTCTCTCTCAAAAATAAACATTAACATTAAAAAAAAATAATAGTAATGCCCAGTGTCATGGAGGGTAGGAGAAGCAGGTCTGCTAAAACACACTACACAGAAGAGTAAGCAGCCCAGGCCAGCTCAGTAGCAGCCACTGAAAGAAATGAATGGTCCTAGTGCAGTAGATTACAAATGGCCTCAAATTCTTTTTAGTCCCTCCCTTAAAGAGGCGGATCTGTGGGGCACTCAGGTGGCTCAGTCTGTTAAACATCTGACTTTGGCTCAGGTCATGATCTCACAGTATGTAGGTTCGATCCCCTGTGTCAGGCTCTGTGCTGACAGCTCAGAGTCTGAAGCCTGCTTCGGATTCTGTGTCTGTCTGTCTCTGCCCCTCCCCCACTTGCGCTCTCTCTCTCTCAAAAATAAATAAACATAAAAAAAAAAAAAGAGATGGATCTGTTTCCAACCCCTTGAAATGATCTGTGCCTGTGACTTGGTGTGACAAAAAGAGTGCCGTGCACGTGATGCTAGCCTCAAGCTCCCAGAGACCATGCAGCGTCCGCTCTTCTTCCCTGGCTGCTGCCAGGACCGTCATCTGAAAACACCCAGGCTGGCCGCTTGGACGATGAGAGGCCAGGTCAGAAAAGGGGCCCCTTTGTCCCCAGCCAAGCCGGCCCCATCCAGACTCTCCACATAACCAATCCCCAGAAATCAGGAGAACGTATAAATCATGTTTTTTGAGCCAATACGTTTTGGAGTGTTATTAGGAAGTCTGGGTATCAGAACATACAAGCATCTTTAAGAACCTGCTTTCTTTTTCTTTTCTTCTTCCTTTTTTTTTTTTTTTTTTTTTTTTTTAGCAAATCAGCTACATCCTGAGCCAATACAGCACCACTAAGGAAAAGGCATTCTCAGATCTGGATAGTGAGTAAGACTTAAAATTGCCTCAAATTCCTTTGTTTGTTTTGCTAGAAGATGCTATGGCCATCTCCCATGAAACACAGGCTACGGGGTGAAGTATGCCGTGTCTACAACTTCTTCATGAAAGTTGGGGCAAAACAGAACAATTCCCTAGAGTGACAGACAATTTGCAGTTTGTTACCCAATGATTAAAGTCCAGCCTTTATTGGAAAAATCCTTTTGCTTTCTGTAGTCAGAAGTGTTTGTTCTTCATTCCTCCTGTGACAGAGGAGATGGGACTCTGTCAGGTCCACTGTTAGAGACAGCAATGGGCTCCCCAAAGAAACCAGTGGGCTCCAGAAATCGAGGGGCGGGAAGTGGTAGTCCCTGCATGTCCACGAGGAGTTCACGCACAGCCTGGCTCAGTGGTTCTTAACCAGGGCTGGCTTACCCTCTAGGCAACATGTGACAGCATCTGGAGACATTCTGGTTGTCCCTACAGTGAGGGTGGGGGGCAGTAGCAGCCAGGGATACTTCCCAACATCCTACAACACACAGGACAACTCCCACAACGAATTACCCAACTCAAAACTGGGTAGTGCCATCATTGGGTAATCCTGGCCTTGCTAGAGAGATTAAAGATACGGTTGCAATTCTCAACTTCATAAACATTATGTTTCTAGTACAGGTTCTCCCCCCTCCCCCGCCCACACTAACCGCTAACTGAAAGCTGAGCACTCTTGTGAGTACTTTTATAAACCAAAAATGGCATAAAGCAAAGAAACAATTGCCATTAATCTATATGGAAAATTTCTTGAGCTTTCCTAGACCCCCAAAATCACCTCTCTTAGGCTTTCCTGATACCATAGGACACATCTCGCTAACGGATGCATACAACTGATGGAGATGCAGTCCAGATGCTAACAGGGCTCGGAACTCTGGCGCTTGAGCCCGAGATGCTGGGTGTGGTTCCCACGAAAGGCGCTGGGGGGCGCCACTCTTGTCTCTGGGTCATCTCGCTACAAAACCAGCAATGAGCGACTTTTTTTTTTCATTTTTCCTCTTTTTTCATCAAAGCAAAAATCCTTTGCCTTGATGAAATCTGGTACCAACTTAAGTCTTTCGTAAAGGCAAAAGATGCATAATGTGAACTTCCAGAAAGCTGGGGACACCTGCGTGTTTAAATACCGAGTCCGCGGGTATGGGACCTGCGAGTGTGGGAACTTTCAATAGTGTGAAGAAATCTTTGCAAGAATCAACACCTCGATGGGGTGGAGGATGAAAAAAAGGGCTTTCAGGGCAGGAGAGGCCACAGATGACTTTCCAGGGAAGGAAATCCCGCGGGGTGGGGGCGGGGAGGAGAATGCTGGTAAAGAGAGGGGCGGGGGCAGAAATTCGTGGATCCTACCCTCATGGCCCCTTCTAATTCTTGGAATTTAGATGTTAAATCATTGCTAGGAGGCGGAATTCACAAACAGCTGAGACCTAAAGTGATCCCTGTGCTGGATGACATCAAGGCTATGGCGGAAGGTAAGCCCCGTGACAGAAATGGGCGAGAGAATATTCCCACTGGAAATCTCCAGCTTCCCAGGATCACGCTCTTCTTTTCTCGTTTTCCCTGGATGCGGGCATGCCAACAGGCCAGGTCCAGGCACACACCATGGCAATGGTGTGGCTTGTTGGTTGGTTTGTTTAAAAAGCTTGTGCCAGATGGGGTGCCTGGGTGGCTCAGTCGGTTAAGCATCAGACTTCGGCTCAGGTCATGATCTCACGGTTCGTGGGCTGAAGCCCAGCATGGGGCTCTGTGCTGACAGCTCAGAGCCTGGGGCCTGCTTCAGATTCTGTGTCTCCCTCTCTCTCTGACCCTCCCAGCTCATGCTCTGTCTCGTTCTGTCTTTCAAAAAATAAATAAATGTAAGAAAAAAAGTCTATATAAAAAGAAAGCTTGTGCCAGAGGGGTTGTATTCATTACCTCAACGTCCTTTGAAATAACAGCAGCAGAATCTGATAGGAACCTGCCGCCTGTTTTTGTAAATACAGTTCGTGGAAGGCAGCCACGCTCTTCTGGTTAGGTGGCATCTCCGGCGGCTTTCACACTGTGGCTGACAGCAAAGTTGAACATTTGCAGCAGCGACCCATGGCCCACAAAGCCTAAACTATTTATTCTCTACCCTTTTACAGAAAAAGCTTGTCGGCTGTTGCTATAGAAGGTGAGCAGCCTAGAGAATTTTAGGTCTAGGGCAGGGCAGGGGGCGGACAGGTGTGTGTGTGTGTATGTGTGTGTGTGTGTCTATTGATTGCTCTTTCCATTTCCCTGGAAAAAAACAACTTTTGGGACAGAAGAACCTGTTTCTTAAGACACCACAGGCAATGATGTAAGTGAACAGATCGACTAATTTGAAGAAACTACGTATTCAAATTGCAATGAATCTAAGCTCTCCTAGACCCTTCCAAATGTTGAGATGTCTGTGCTAAGTATTTGATGGAAAGGACAATGTCACCTACATGCCACATTTGTCATTTGGCCACCGTGAATGTGACTGTTATGAGCCAGTATTCCTGAGAAGACAGGCCACAAAGGAAGGAACAGGGTAGTTGGAAAATTATGCCCATTCGTTTTAGCATTCCTCCCTGCCACCCCCACTTAGAGATCAAAGCCTCAGATGATGTATGGAAACAGGGTGACATGCAGAACAGGCCAGGAATTGATAAGATTGGTTTTAAACAACTGATTAGTCTTTTCTTGCTCGCTCCTTGGCCCTCCAAAGGGTCTGCCCGCAACTGAAGGTGCACCCTTGCTGGTGACGCCTTAGATGCCCCATCTTAACACCTGTTCTCCTCATCACCAGCCATGTCCTGCCAAAGCAAGGAAACGGAGGTCCAGAGAAGGAATGTGACTGCAAACATCCATGCCTCCTGCTTTCCTTTCTTAGAGTTTTACATGTAGCCCCTTTCTTCTTTCCTTCCTCCGTCCCTCCCTCTCTCTGTTTCTTCCTTCCTTCCTTTCTTCTATCCTTCCTTCCTTCCTTCCTTCTGAACTGGCCTCTGCTGATCATTCCAATCACTTTCCATCTCGACTCTCTAGCCCCCAAACCTTCCATTCCAAGTCATGAAACTCAGTGTGTATTCTACTGTGGGTCTCCAAAGGCATTGTTCCCTCCTATACCCTTGTACTGTGCGTGCTTTCTGTGTAAATGCAAAGGATCTTCTCGACACCCTCTTACTTCCTAGCAAACCTCAGCTAAGTGTTCTGTTCTCTGCAAGCTTCCCCTCATGCTTCACCTCCTTTTCCCATAACAGAGCATAACAATCTCCTAATTTTGCTCCTTACCTTGTGACCCTAAACACACAGCTCATTTGTATATTTACAGCATCGCCCCCTGCCCTCCCCCCCACCTTTCATAAGCAACGAGCTCCTTCAGGGCAAGACCTGTTGATATTGTTCATGTCTCTATTCTCCTAACTTGTGTCTGGAGATAACCCAGCACAGTGTCCGGCCTGGAGCAGATTCTTATTTCTGAAAGGTATAAAGGCCTGAAGACCTTACCTTAATTTTCTAAGTTTAAAATCCTGTAACTTCACTGGTCATGGAGTCGAAAATGGATTCTATTCTCTCATAGTCCTGCCTCAGTTGCTAGGCAACTCCTTTTGACTTCACAAGCTTCCTGATCTTTTACTTTTAATGTCTATAATCATTTGATATTTTTTAGTTGCCCTCGATGTGCTTTATGGATATATCTATCTATTGAGATCAGGGCATGGCTGTTTTCATTTGGTTTGGGAATTTGCAGGCAATTCTTACACTTAGAGATGTTTGGGAGGTGCCATTGATGTGGTATCAATGTCAAAGATCCTTGAAGTGACTTAAACAACAGGAAACATATTACACAGGACCAGATATTGGAGGTATGGCAGTTCCAAAGTTCGTGGATTCAGAGGTTCAACACTGTCAAGGAGCCTACATGCCCTTGCCCCGTCCTGTGGTTAGTAGGTGGTATTATCTCACCTCCAGGATCAGACTGTGAAAGGAGGTAAGGGCCTGGTGGCTCCTCATTCCCTCCCCGGGAGAACCATTACTCCTGGATAACGCTGACCTTCCACTTCCCACATCTCTGGCATCGCTCTTGCTGGTGATCAGCCACATCCCCTCATCAGAGCCTCGTGTGTCTGCACTTCACCAATGGATTAATGATGATTTGGGCTGACTCTGTGACATCGATAATCAGATGCCTCCAGTCATCTCTCTTGTCTTATTTTAACATCTCTTGAGTACTTATGTGTCATTTCCCTGACACATATAGAAAATCTATCTCTATTTGGCCTTCAAGTAAGTGGATTATTTGCTCATGTAACTGATATCTATCCGGCTTCAGGTAAGGCTTGATCTGGTGGTGAGATTCTCTGTACCCAGCTGTTCTCTACAATGTCTATATCATTCAAATGCAAACTCCCCCTTGTAGCTGTAAGAGGGCTGACACCAGCCATATCGCTTCTCCTCCTCAACCAGATATCCCTCCAGTTGGGCCCTCTGGGATTCCATGACCGTCTGTGGACCAGTGCCACACAGGAGAAATGACTTGGCTGGAAGTAGTCAGGGCCCACTCCTGAAGCTAGAGGTGGGACCCATGTTCTCCAAACACAAGTCTGCTGTAGCGTAGAAGACTGGTGACATGGCTTCCGAGATGTCAACCACCAAAGTCCACAGCAAGTTTTTTTTAGAAATGATTGGCTATAAAATAATATTTAGAACACTTTTGAGTGCTGAGGGCCTGCCGCATACCATGTGCTTTTCCTAAATCCTCTTAGAGCTCCCAAAAGTTCTGTTCGATGGGTATAGTTATCGACTTTAGCAACTCAAGACAGTAAGGCTCAGAGATGATATAACTTGTTTAAGACCAGGTATCTGGGGAGCAGTGGATTGGGATCCAGATGCGGGTCTGACTATGAAGCCTGTGATTTATAGTCAGGAGTCAGATGCCTGGTCTGCACTAGACGGCATTTAGGTGCACGTGAGGGTGTGAAGATGTAGTGTGTTTCTGTACTGTCCATGGCAAAACAGCACAGAGTAACTCTGGAAGAGGAGTTAGGAATCTGGGGTTCAAGTGCGCTGTGGCCACAGGCTGATGCCAGGCATTTGGAAAATCGGCCTTCCAAGATCTCCTTCGGCTCCAGAATTACGTGATGGTAAATTCTGTGCAAAAATATACAAATAATGCAATGTGCTTGGCATGTGCCTTTACTTTTGGCCCATGATTTGCCCAATCTTCAATGTTTGAGTTAGAATTCTCTTTGGATTAAAGGCAATTGAAGCAGATATTATTTTTCTCTTGAGTGCTTCCTGCAGTAGTGTTAAAGTTTTATTTTTCTTTCAGACAGCCTTAGTAAATTAAAGTTTAGCCTCTGGTTTGTCAGAGCTTTTAAAAATATGCTTAGTAAACCGCTTTGACGATACTTTTTTGTCCTTGAGGGGTCCCCGTTCCTGGAGGTAACGCAGTACCAGGTCGATGCGTGGAGTAGACGGAGGCAACGCTTCTTCCATCTCGCTGCTCCAGAAATCCATTTAATCTCTTACCCTCGGATAGAGGACAGATCTGAGACGAAAGTGCTAAGAACAGATGCTACACCGGATCTTAGCCAAAAGGCTGAGAAGCGATGCTTTGACAATGTTTTTTGCTTAAAATTCTTTGCAGTTTTATGTGTTTAGTGGTTTTGCAGAGAGCAGAAACATGCATATTGATTTGTGTAAATCTTATTTGAGCTTCAGATCAGGACCTACAAAGGAAATGTGCTGTGAGCTGGTAAAATGCTAATTAACCAAAATCAAAATCTGAAATATCTTTCCACTGACTTCAGATGCATAATATGCATGATCTTGCTAGGTCTGGAATGACTCCCGGACCCAGTAGATATTTTATAGACATAAAATACTGTGAGGCCTTTGGGAAAAATGTGTATTTATTACCTCTGAATCTTTCTTGGGTATGACAGAATAGTGCCCATAACCCAGAATGTCTATAGACTGCACTTAAATGGACACACATATTCTGGACCATCAATTTCTTTTATTAGCCATCATTTTAGGTTATTGTTTATTTCTTGCCTCAAAAATTTACCTGATCGTTAAATGGAAAGGACTAGGCGAGGTAAACCACATTAAGATGTGAGGTGTGTGTCGTGTCATGTGAAGTGTATTTTGGCACACTCTTTTGCATTCTGTCATATGTTTTTAGCTGCAGCTCTGTTCTTTGTTTCTTGTTTTATTATGGTAGACGTTCATTGAGCCTCTACTATGAGCCATGCTTTGCTAGGAATCCTGGGAAGTATGTGCAAGGGGTGAAAAAGTGACACCCAGTGACTCTTTGACCAAGTCTTAAATATTATTATATCTCAAATAATGTTAAGATATGACTGGATGAAAATTCAAACGATTGAAGCAGATGTCAAGATTTTATATCTAGAAGGGCGCCTGGGTGGCTCAGTTGGCTAAGTGTCCGACTTCAGCTCAGGTCATGATCTCATGGTTCAAGAGTTTGAGCCCCATGTTGGGCTCTGTGCTGACAGTTCAGAGTCTGGAGCCTGTTTCAGATTCTGTGTCTCCCTCTCTCTGCCCCTTCCACACTCATGCTCACTCACTCTCTCTCTCCCTCTCTCTCTCCCTCTCTCTCCCTCTATCAAAAATAAACATTAAAGTTTTTTTTTAAAGATTTTATATCTAGAGAAGATGACAGAATTTGTGGCCAGCGATCATATAGTCAAATCCTGGCAGCCTCTCCAGGTCTCGGGGTACATCATCAAAGTTAGGATACAGTGCCATCTTGGGTGATGGGCAATGCCGTCTCCTGAAGGCAGATCTGCTGGGACATAGCCTAGAATCACAGACTCTCTTAATAACCATGAGGTGACCCAACCAGCTTCCCAAGTTACAGATGAGCAAACTGAGGTCCCCAGAGGTGAAAGAATTTGCTAAAGGTGCTGTAACAAGGTGATAACAGAACTGGGATGAGACCTCAGAATCCCACAACACAAAACATTAAAGTGTGTGCGGGTGTGTGAGTGTGCATGTGAGTGCCCGTGTGTGTGTGTGTACATGTGCATGTGTGGTTTTTACACTCACGTTTTATGTGGTTGCCAGATAAAGTTGGGGAAACCATTCACACTTTTCCTTGCAACATCCAACTGTGGCCTAATGCTTTTGCCATCTGTTCTGGGAGCCTGGAAGATGCGCTTGCTTAGAAGAAGAGCAGTTTACTTTAAATTTCTCATCTTTCACTGCTGTGGCGTTAAGTCCTTATAAAAAAGAGTTGTAATTCGCTACCTCCCTGGCCATGAATATAGAGCTCTGTGGCTCAGAAAATCCAGGATAGCAAACGGTTATCAAAGATTTCCTGATACAGGAATGTGTCTCTCCCCAAAGAGAACAAATGGACTCACTGCCATGGAGGAGTCCCATCTGATCCATCTAAGCCCCACCTTTGTGATGATGACGGTGGTGGTGGTTTCACCATTTTCAGATGGGGAGCTTGCTAAAGAACATTCAGGAATTGGTTTCTGGTGAGCAGAAAATAGCAAAGCTGGGATCTTCCCCTAAGCCTGCCTGAATCCAAAACCACGCTCTTAAACTGTTGCTCTGTGTTTGATTCCAGCTATTTGAATATTCATAGCAAAGATATGTCTGGGCATGATTGGTTTTTATGTGTGTTAAAACTGCCCCGGTTGAAGATGCTGGCTTATCGGGGCTACAACCCCTTTTCCTGCCATTGCTGTTCCTGTGCCAGCCAGTTAATCCTACACCCACATGCCCTATTGTGTTCCTGGGTTGGTTCTGGTTCTTTCTTTTTGTCTGAAAGAGGTGGGAAAGGTGCAAGAGGGAAAGCTGAGCTGGTGGGAGTTGCTGGCCGAGGAGGCCAATCAAGTCCCTGTATTACCCTCTCAGCCTCATCTGGTCGCCTTCCAATGTCATCCATAAGTTCACCTTAAGTTCCTTAACGTGGTAGATGAGAAAGAATTTTGCCATTGCCGGCCAAGTGGGTACTTCTGTTCTAAGCAAAGTATGTTCCCACAGCGATCAAAGAGACGAGAGAAACCCTATTGAATGTGAACAATACCTTAAAGGAGCTGAGGAAGTCAAGTGCACAACTTAACACCAGCCTGAGTGACGTTAAAAGGGACCTGGAGCGATCACTCAATGACCCCATGTGCTCTGTACCTCCAGCGGCTGCCACTTGCAACAGCATCAGAACGTCTCTAAGCCAGCTGGATGGTAATACCAACATGGGTCAGGTGAGGAGGGGACCCCGCTACGGGCAGTGACATTGGGACAGCTGTGTAGGACTCGGTGTGGGTGCACAGTGGCCTGGGTCTCTGTCACCCTGTCTGGTTATCCAATCACCACATAGGCATGGCTGCAGCAGGAGAGAAAGAATAATGGGAAACCCTTTTGTAAGTGTTCTAGGTAATTGATTTGATGGAACCTACAAGAACAGATTCGTCTTTAAAAAGAAAAAAAGAAAGCAGACTGTGTTTTTGTAGATCTTTAAAAATTAAAATACATTTTCAAATGACATGCCTAGTACATCAACCATATATATATAAATAGAAGTAATCCTCCCTATTCCAAAGAGAAAATTAGGGGAAAAAAGAATTTTGAGCATCTTGAAAATATAAAATCCCAAGATATAGATAAAATAATCACATCTAGTTATGATTTTTAATTTATCAGGATAGTGGTCTATATATACCACATTTTTTATAAAGTAATATTTAATATATAAAATAAAGTCTTCTCACCTTCCTATTTCATGGGTCAATATTATGCAGACTCTTCACCTTCAGCCTCTGTGTCTACATATCTACCAGCATCACTGTGGTCACCACTGAATAGTTTTTCAGAGCCTGGGATTTTTCACTTGCATTTAAATTGTTTGAGCTCGAGTCTTTTGTGTGGGGGGGTAACTTTTTAGTTTGATGTCCTTTTAGACATGCATAAAATTTGTGAGGATGGTAGGAGGAACCTTTGCACCCTTTACCCAGACTCACCAATTGCAAGCATTTTTCTCTATTTGCTTCCTTATATTTTCTTTGTTTATCCATCTGTATATCTACCATGTACTCATATTATCATGTATACATATAAAATATCATGCATCTTGTGTTTTTCTCAATTATCTGGTGATAAGTTGTGGACAATATGTCCTTTTACTCCTAAATATTTCTGTGCATTTCCTAATGGCACACAACCTTTGTACAATTATCAAAATTAGGACATGTAATGCTGATCCAAGACTACTGACTAGTCTATGGTTTATATTCAAATTTTGTGGATTTTTCTAAAAAACTGACTTTACAACTGTTTTTCATTCTCCAGTCCAGAGTCACACCTGGTCTTTACTTGTCATGTCTGTTTGGGCCCTTCAGTCGTGGACAGTTCCCAGCCTATCTTCTTCTTTTTATAACATTGACATTTTTGAAAACTGCAGGCCATTTGTTTTATAGAAGGACCCACAGTTTAAGTTTACCTGGTGTTCCCTCATGATTAGATTTGAGTCACCCATGTTTGCCAGTGGAGTAATATTCTGTCCTTCTCAGTACATCGTGTCAGGAGGTTCATGATGCTTGTCTCAATATTGGCAAGAGACAGAACACTTTAAACCCATGTATGATGCTAATGAAAACTTGATTCCAGACCACTCACCAGTATAACCATTGCCTGTATTATTTTTAAGCATGTTTTTTAAAAAGTTGTTTATGACTTTGTTCAATCGTATTCAAGACCTGAAATTGTGAGGTCACCCATATTCACTCTGGGTTAAATTTGTTTCCTGCATTTTGAGTTAACTGCAATAGGAGCCTACCAAACATCTAAAACGTAATGCTTGTAGAGGTCACCTTCAGCTAAATGTGTTTCCCCCCAACAAATATTCTATTGTTCAAAAGAAACTTAAATCATACCTTATAATATAGAGACTTTGGGATTTGGATATAAGATGACTCCCTTTTTATGACAAATCATGTTGCCTTTGTTTTGTTTTACAAATTTCAGCTCCCATCTTTGGATAAGCCAATTGAGAAGATTAATGATATTCTTCAAACAAATTTGTCCAGCCTGGTCCAACAGGTATGTATTTTGGGGGGGAAATACAGTAGTTTATACAGCAGTTTATTTTACATCATTTTAAAGAGTAGACAAGTACATAAGAAAACAGGTAACCACAAAAAACCAGTAAAATTTTGGAAAGGGATTGCCAAGAAAGACATTAACTGTTATCCTCCAGTTGAATTTTGTGCATTCAACTTTGGGAAATTTGGATCTTGCCTTCCTGGGATTCAGAATTTGCTGGGAGTGGTGCTGAACCCAATACTGACTCTGAGCAAGTCCCTCCCCTGTGTCGGGAGTCAGCCCCCTTGCTTTCGTCTCCTCCCCCTTCTGCACATGTGCACATGCTGTGAGCTATGCCTGACACTCTCTCCTTTCTCTGTCTCCTTTCTCCTAAGTAACTGAGTTACTTAGACTACTAAATACTAACTACTTAAAGCATTCAGTATGTCTTTCTTTCTTTTTTTATTTTTTTATGTTTATTTCTTTTTCAGAGAGAGAGAGAGAGAGAGAGAGAGAGAGAGAGAGAGAGAGAGAGACAATGCGAGTAGGGGAGGGACAAAGAAAGAGGGAGATACAGAATTCCAAGCAGGCTCCAGACTCTGAGCTGTCTGAACTCCAACCCGGGGGTTAAATTCCCAAACCATGAGTTCATGACCTGAGCCAAAGCTGGACACTTAACCAACTGAGCCATCCAGGCACCCCTCAGTATCACTGTCTTAATGATGCCTTTTCTGGGCATCTTGACCAAGTCAAACTCTTTTTAATACATTCTTACAGCACAGTAGATATTTTTTGTTAAGTTCCTCCAGACTATAATTACTGCTTTAATGTCTCTATTGTCCCACTGGAGTGTAAACCCTGAAAATGGCAGGGACCATGTGGGTCTAGAGCATCATCATTTCCCCAATAGCCTACCAATTATTGCTATTTTTCAGCCTGTGTATTGAGCGCACAATAAATATTTCTTTGTAGATTATGATTCAACAAGAGTGCCTGGGGCCTGCCAGAAATGGAGAGAATAGTTTTATTCTTGCCTCTATGTCTCTTAGCACAGGGTAAAAGAGGATCATCAGGTATCTGTTAAACACTCATCTACTGAGGAAGTTAAGTGTACCCTTAACAAGTCATCCAAAACTCTTGGTCATTGTGTCCTGGTGTCCCCTCATTTCACAAATGAATTGAACGAGGAGATCTCTAAGGCCCCTTCTGGCCATAAAGCCTCTTACAGTGGGTGGCCTCAACAAGTCCAAATGCAGATAAATGTAGAAGGTCAGGTGGACAGTAATCCAAACAAACTCTGAGCTTTGTCATCGTTGAGGAAACAAAAGTGGTAGATGTTCTTTTGGCATCAATGTTTCTAGGTTAAATTGTAAACTTGCTGGCACCATAAATCTTACAAAGTCCATAACTTAGAGTGGACTGCTGTAGGAGAATATCATAGGCGAGGTGTCTTCTAAACAAGAGAAATTTGTTCCTCACAGTTATGGCAGCTAGATGTCCAAGATCTGGGGCCAGCATGATCGACTTCTGGTGAGACCCCTCCAGGTCGCAGACAGCTGTTTTCTCATTGTATCTTCACGTGGTGGAGACAGCTGTCTGAGGTCCCATCTATAAAGGCACTAATCCCATCCATGGGGCTTCACCTCATGACTGAATCACTACCCAAAAGCCCCTCCTCCTAATACCATTACTCACATTGGGGGTTAGGATTTCAACATATGATGTTGGGGATGGGGAGAGATAGACAGACATCCAGACTATAAGAAGTTGCAGTCGATACCGTGTTCCCCGGCAGTTGGCTAAAAACACCAGCAGACAGTTAAACACAAATTAAACCTCTTCCAGAAGAAAAGCTGTATATTTAGTTAAGCTACTTGGATGGAAGTAATGACATCTTTCTGTCACAGATTTAGCCTAAAAATGACAGAGCTTGGTGTGGCTGTTTTTGTTTTCACAGGAGCCTCACTACAATTTATATTCTCTAAAAGCTGTGTTTTGGGACATTACTGTTTTCTGTAAGATGAGATCTACAGTTTGGTTTCATAATTGCAATTCCAGTTTGGGTATAATTCACTTTTTATCTGCACATGGTACACTGTACAGACCAGGGTTTCTGAACCTCAGCTCTGTGGACAGTTGGGCTGGATAGCTCTCTGTTTTGGGGGCTGTCCTGCACATTGTAGGGGACCCTGCTCACACAATGCCACAGTTGTGGTAACCAGAATGTCTCCAAACATTGCCAGAACTCATCTGCAGGACAAAATTGCCCCTGATTGAGAAACGCTAGTGTAGATAAAATAAAAATTTAACAGTAATAAAACTTTTGGGGTGCCTGGCTGGCTCAGTTGGTTGGGCATCCAACTTCAGCTCAGGTCATTATCTCATGGTTGGTGAGTTTGAGCCCCGCGTCGGGGTCTGTGCTGACAGCTTGGAGCCTGGAGCCTGCTTCGGATTCTGTTTCTCCCTCTCTTCCTTTTCCCCTCCCATGCTCTTTCCTCTCTCTTGAAAATAAATAAACATTAAAATAAAATTTTAAGTAAAAAACTTTCAACGGGACCTTCCGTGGATACAATTTAAAGAAAATCTTCTTTAAAGAGGAACTTTTTTTGTAGTCTTTTAATGACCGTATAGTGACCATTTCCACCTTAAGATGACTGTTGCATTCTCGCTTTGCTTCTCCACTCCGTGCAAAGCTAGAAAATGAGTATTTGTTAACTGCCCTTCTATTCACGGGGTACATCAATCTACTTTGAACTGTTTTTTAGGGCTATAAATCCTTTAATGATATTCCTGAGATGGTGCAAAATCAAACCACAGACATCATATCAGGTGAGTCCGAGTTTGAAGTCCTTTTGTTTCTCTTTGTTAAGCATTAGATGATTAGGACAAAAAAAAAAATGTATTGTTAAGAACGGTATTAATTTTCTCTCTTAAAAATTCTCTCACTAATTTTGAAAATTAAATGAGAATCAGAGCTTTTTAATTGTGCCACCTTCACATTGTGATTTTGATCTTAAGAAAGGATAATCCTATTGAACGCTGATTAACATGGTCCTGCTGACCGGAGGCCACAAGGTTGAGAACAACACAGTAACGGTGAACCCTCATTGTGAACGGTCAGAGCTAAAGACGGTCACAGTTGGGAAAGTCACATTTTGACTTGTTTCACTAGGGAAAATCTGTAGATTATTATATGTTCTAAAAGAACATAAAATTGATTTTTTTTTTCAGAATTACTATGTGTAAGGATTGATTTTGTGTTTTTAGGGAGACGTTCATCTGCCTTCTGATGCCACTATAAATGTATTTTAGGCTCTTAAGGTTGCTTACGATTTTGGAAAGACAACTGATATTGAGAGAATTCTGCCCGTCTTAAATGATTGCAGTACACTGTATTTAGGCTGTGGTATTTGGGGTGAAGGTACAGAGAAACAGTGCAGCATAAATAGTTCTTAGGGCAGCAATGGCAATAAACATGGGTTCTTTTCTTAAAGAAGAAATCTCTGAAGCTATGTAAGATCTTTTAAATCACCTTCTCTGTGCTTCTTTTCATCTGTTGATCAAGTGGTTTTAAAATGTCGTGTTAGAAGTACTTGATTTTTTTTTCACTAATAGTGTTCTTTCAACCATTAAGACTTTGGGTAAAGTGTATTTTATCCTATTACATAAATCTTAGATGTTTTGTGGGTTTCTTTTCATTTAATCTAAGATTCTACTTGAAAATATTAAGATACTAAAGACAAAGTTCACGCTTTCCTATGCTAGTGTCTGAAGGCTAACACATCTAATAGTCACCTGCTTACTAATGTCTGTGTTTACTTTTTTGTTCCCCTTTCTGGACCTCTTCTGCCAATACACGCAGCCCTCCCTTGTAAGTCTGGCAAAGCGAGGTGTGCAGTATGCGTGAGCGAGGCCCATGGCTCATGGTATCATTGCCTAAACACAAGCCAGAGTTTTCCCACATCGGGGAGAATGTCACTCCATTAGCCTGAATATTAACTGCCTAGATTCATGCCCTTCCAAAACAAACAAAAACCCTTAGCTCTCATGTTTTGATCATCCGGTCCCACCCTGCACACCTATTTTGAGTGCCTATTGTGTGCCAGACTCTGCTGGGCTGAGGATGGGAGATGAATAAAGCATGATCCCTGCCTACCATTCAGCGGGGCATGTATTCAGATGCCAGTTATCACACTCTGGTAACACAGCAGGATACGTGCAAGGGAGAGGGTAGCAGAAGGCTTC
The DNA here is from genome assembly GCA_004023785.1 of Mungos mungo. Taxonomy (NCBI): domain Eukaryota; kingdom Metazoa; phylum Chordata; class Mammalia; order Carnivora; family Herpestidae; genus Mungos; species Mungos mungo. Next base: position 50,096 of record PISW01001792.1, on the reverse strand, counting down.
CTGGAGGAAGCAACATCAAAATTGACATCCAAGGGAAGTATCTGGTGAGAGAGGACACCAGCCACGTACAGTCATGCAAGCTGGCAAACCAGGGAGCCATGTTGTGTGGGAGGACAGGACAGCCTGAGAAGCAGAAGGAACCCCATTCGGAGTTTCGGGAAGTGCTCATGGGTGACGAGGAGTCTGCATACCACATCTCTACAAACTCCCAGAAATCCCAAAATTAAGTTCGAGACCCACCGAGTCACCTTGTTCAGGATCCTGGGGCCTCTGGGCCCACAATCCATTTGGAGGAGAACTGAGCCACTGTGGATAACATCCTCCTCCTAGTAGCTCTGTCTGAACACATCTGTGTGAACAACACACTTTGAAAAAGATTCCCACCCTTTTACGTAATTCCATCGTGGTTCATGCTACCATGTATCTGAAGTAGGTCAGGAGCCCTGGGATCGCATTGTGAGGACAGCTAACCTGTCTTTGCTGCTGTAAAGAGGTTTATCTCCCTTCCAGGACCAGTGGATATTTAACTGATTAGCATGTTCTTAGTACATCCATGTCAAGAATCACATGTCGAGATAATGCAAACTTCAGACCTTTGTGAGCATTCAATGAAGGTGACGCCTGTGTCCTGAGTATCTTTGATCCCAGGACATGTCACAATGGACAGACGCTTTCCAAAACTTGGAACTTATCTTCTCTCTGGATGGTTAGGATGGATATTAATAGAAACCTTTTGACCACTGGGAATAAACTGCTCTCTGCATATGAGAGACACAGATGTACTTTAACAAGACTCAATTTGTAGGAGTAAAATAAAATTTTAAGAAAAATATCCCTTGGGGTCACTGTTCAAAAAATTGGTCCAGGTGAATGACTATGTTCCTGAATGTTATTTCTTGTTAAATATTTTTTTCCAAAATCATTGAACAGGAACTTTGGAATTAAACAAATCCAAAGTTAAATTTCGTTTCCAGTGTTTTCTGGAAAAAAAAAGAAAAAGACCTGTAGGCAAGTAATTTAACCTCTATGGGCCTCAAGGTCAATGTTGGTAAAATGGGAATAAGAATATCTATTCTCAGTGGAATAAATGAGTTAACATTTATAAAAGTGTGTGGCCCACGGTAGGTACACCATAGGTTTTAATCACCAGATTCATTTTATTTTTTAGTGAAGTAAGTAACAGAAGAAAACTCTGGCTTGACTTCAGCACCATATCATTAAAGTCAGCGCTCATAGCTTGCTGTTTCGTTGAGTAATTGCTTTTTGATGGTCTTGGCTACATTCATGCTTGTTGTAGAACCTTTTCATGTTTTAACCACATATATAACATGGGGAAAACTAAACGTTGTTGAAGCTTTTCATTTTGGCTCCAAAACACAGTGTCTGCTTCCCCTAGGTTTGAAAATGCATAACCTGGGCATCTTTGTTTTCAGATGTCAAAAGTACCTTGAATTCCATTGGTTCAGATATTGAAAATATAGGCGAACAGATTCCTATTCAGGATCAGCTGTCGAATTTCATAGGTTACATCAATGACACTGAAACTTACATCCACCGCAATTTACCCATGTTGGAAGAGTATGATTCGTACAGGTGAGTGCCTCCCTTGAGCTAGAAACTAGAGTGTGAACCTTGCTCTAGAACAGGGTAGAAATCTGACATTATAAACGGGATCATCTTGTGTGAGAAAATTGTACAAAGAAGCCATAACCACATGTGTTAACCCTAGTTTGTGTTCATTTAAAAAGTTGGAGTGCTCACTCTGATAGCACATACTACATTTGGAACTATACAGGGAAGATTAGCATCCCTGCACGAAGATGACATGCAAATTCATGGAGTATTATGTATTTTTTTAAAAATTGAAACTAAGTTCTTGAGCCAAGTGATCAATAATTTGCAATTTCTATATCATTAATGTCTTCTATAAGCTTAGTTATAATTACCTGACACAGAGAAAAGGATTTTAAAGCCTAAAAGTAATTAAGGACAGCATTTAGATAATATTCTTCCTTTCATTGGCTTATAAAATAAACACATAGAGGTCGGTTCTTACAGAAAAACATCCTTGAAATGAGGAAATTGCCGGAGAGCTCAGGTAAGCAGCTCTAGACCCCCCTGCTGATTCCCCCGTTAGACAATGTTGGTGGTGGGGTCTGGGCCCTGGAGACAACCATGGACATCTCAAGGAGCTATAGACTTGCAGACTTGAGGACCATGTGAGACTTAAGATGTGCTCTCCTCTCTGAAAGGCTCAGCCCCACGACCTGGCACTTTTGGAATTGTTCTTCCTGCCCCAACTCACAGAGATTCCAGAGATATCCATTCCTGCTTGGTTATTTATTATGCAAGAACCCAAGATAAATAATCAAATAATAATAAATAATAAAATAATGACTGCTAGCATTCAGCTAGTTACCGTGTGCCCCGCAACGTGCTGTACATGTGACTTCTCATTTAATACTAATAAACAAAAGCAAAAACAAAACAAAACAAATCTCCAGGGTTGTATTCTATTTGTAATCTTGTTTCATACACAAGGAAATTGAGGCTCAAAGTAGAATGACCTGCACAAGGCCAACGACAGTGTGGCAGAGGTGGGTGTTCAACCCCCATCTGACTATGCTCTTAATCATTGCCCTGTAATCAGTGAGCCATTTTCTTAGACTGTGGTTAGGCCACCCCAACAGGTAGCAAGGCAAACATAAGACAGACCCTTTTTCTGGGGCACCCAGGTGGCTCAGTCAGTTAAGGGTCCAACTCTTGGTTTCGGCTCAAGTCATGATCTCATGGTTTCATGAGTTTGAGCCCCATGTCGGGCTCTGTGCTGGCAGCACACAGCCTGCTTGGGATTCTCTCTTTCTCCCTCTCTCTCTGCCCCTCCCCTACTCATGCTATCTCTGTCTCTCTCAAAAATAAACATATGAACTTAAAAAAAAAAAGACCCTTTCTCATTGAATTCATAACCTCTTAAGAGGTTAGAGTTTCACAAATGGAAAGAATGTTACAATTATCCGTCTGTATGTCTGCTCCCATTGCCCTGAGACTGGAAGCTTACTTTTAAAGGAAATCTAAGTAAGCAGATGAAGCATGCATTTACTGCAGAAGATTTCTGACGCCAGGTTCCATGGCTTGTTTAACTTGGTGTCCCCAGTATCTGGAACAAACTGCCACAGAATGGGTGCAGGTGGCCATTACAATTAGCGAGATTGCCCTTAATTTAATGAAAAGCTTCAGAGGCAGCTTTTGTCGCAGCAGTAAATTCTTTATTTGTTCGTGTTTTAATGGTTGGGCGGCATTTCCACCCTTGAATGCTCTCCGGCTGCTGGAAAAAGTTGTTGTACGTTCCGGGAATGCCAGTAAGACCTAATTGAGGCTCCATTATCCTAAAATGTCTCGCAGGACCATTACGAAATTGCGATTTGCATTCTGCAGGCACTTACTTGATTTAGGATGCTCATAAATTCTAAGATACTCTGCGCTCCCCATGTAGAGTTTCTGGTTCAGCAAAGAACTCGAGGTCCTCTCCCAAATAGTCCTGCAACCATAGAGCATTTTAAATTAAATTTTTTTAAATGTTTTATTTATTCTTGAGACAGAGAGAGAGATGGAGCACAAGCAGGAGAGGGGCAGAGAAAGAGGGAGACCCAGAATTAGGAGCAGGCTCCAGGCTCTGAGCTGTCAGCACAGAGCCCAACACAGGGCTTGAACCCATGAACCACGAGCCCATGTCCTGAGCTGAAGTCGGATGCTTAGCCAACTGAGCTACCCAGGTGCCCCCAGAGCATTTTAGAGAAAACCCAGGAAAAGAGCCCTGTATATCTTTATCTGTTGTTGAATCTTGACCTGTCCACATGTCATCATCATCGTTACAATAAGCGTTTGCAGCAGTGGGCACCTTGACAGAACTTACAAGCCTTAAACGGGCATTGTTATCAGTAGCTTTGGAGAATTGGACAAGTCCTGCTTAGGACCCCCACGGATTTGAAGCAGGGAAGGAAGCAATAGTCTCCTGACCAGTGAGCGAGATACATCTCTTCAAAATCAAGATAAAAATTAAGGTTTCCTACTTGCTGGGAAGGAGGACTGGGAAGGGATCTTTTAACTACAAGGTCACCCTCTGAGGAATCAATGGGGTGATCAGATATTTGACTGCCAGTATTATTCAACTGCTCCAGCCCCAGTCCAATAACTTTTGTGTTATTGTGGGTCAGCTCTTTTGTGTATAATAACCCTGTGCTTGCTTCACCAGGTGGCTGGGTGGCCTGGTTGTCTGCTGCTTGCTGACACTCGTCGTGATTTTTTATTACCTGGGCTTGCTGTGTGGCACCTGTGGCTATGACCAGAACGCCACCCCAACCAGACGAGGCTGTGTCTCAAACACCGGAGGCATCTTCCTCATGGTGTGAGTGTTCGCTCTTCTTTGCCACGTGGGGGGTGGAAATTAGGTGGATGACTGATGACATGAATTTGGTGTCCCCTGAGTAGAGGTGGAAGAGGCATCTTGGTGTGACTGTACTTCTGTTGGTTTGGGAAATTTCACCAAGCATAAAAAAGTAAAAGAAGACTCTAAATTGTTTGTACTTTTGATAGACAAGCTTAAACACAATATATATGGTGGGTTCCTCTGTAGCTAAATTATTTCTAACAATTCACTCTTGGTTCCCATTGTATTTTCTCTCCATCCATCCATCCATCCATCCATCTTTTATTCACTAGAAAGTTGCTGAGGATTAGCCTGGTGTCAGACACTGTTCTCTGTGGTCACCAGTTTCTTTAGCTTGTTTGCTTTGAAACTCTGGAAATCTGATTTAGAAAAGAGATTGCCAGGGTGCCTGGGTGGCTGTCAGTTAAGCGTCCAACTCTTGGTTTCTTCCCAAGTCATGATCTCACAGTTCATGGGTTCAAGCCCTGCTTGCAGAGCCTGCTTGGGCTCTCGCTCGCTCTCTCTCTCTCTCTCTCTCTCTCTCTCTCTCTCTGTCCCTCTCCCACTCGCATTCTTTCTCTCTCTCTCTCAAAATAAGTAAATAAACTTTAACGGGCACCTGGGTGGCTCAGTCGGTTGAGCAACTAACTTCAGCCCAGGTCATGATCTCATGGTTCAGGAGTCTGAGCCCTACATTAGGCTCTGCGCTGACAGCTCAGAGCCTGGAGCTGCCTTTGGATTCTGTGTCTCCCTCTCTCTGTTCCTCTCCTGCTCACACTCTGACTTTCTCTCTCTCTCTCAAAAATACATAAAAAGTAAAAAAAAAAAAATTTAGAGTTGACCATTTAACAAAAAAATAAATAAACTTTAAAAAAGCAAGAAAAAAGAAAAGAGATTGTTGGTCCAGCACCCTTAGGCTTTAGACATGTGGCCTAAATTAGTGGTAAGAACAGGTCTGGAGTACCAGAGCGCAGTGAGCCTGCCATACCCTGGAGCCATTGTCCCTGCTTGGAAGGTACTCAGATCCCAGTTCAGATTTTTGAAACAAACAAATAAATGTAAAAGAAAACTTTATTCTTCCAATCCATGAGCACGGAATGTTTTTCCATTTCTTTGTGTCTTCTTCAATTTCCTTCATAAGTCTTCTATAGTTTTCAGCATACAGGTCTTTTACATCTTCGGTTAGGTTTATTCCTAAGTATTTTATGGTTTGTCGTGCAATTGTGAATGGGATCTGTTTCTTGCTTTCTCTTTCCGTGGCTTCATTTTTGGTGTATAAGAATGCAACTGATTTCTGTACATTGACTTTGTACCCTGCAACTTTACTGAATTCATTGATCAGTTCTAGAAGGCTTCTGGTGGAGTCGATCTGGACCTCGAGGGTGTCATGCTAAGTGAAATAAGTCAGGCAGAGAAGGACAGATATCCTGTGGTTCCACTCATAGGTCTAACAGGAGAGACCTGGCAGGGGACCATGGGGAGAGGAAGGGGGAAAGAGAGCGGGGATGAGTGAGGGACACAGATCAAGGGAGACTACTGAATACTGGAGACGAACCATGGACTGAGGGGGGAGGGGGAGGGAAGGAGGGGGTGACGGTCATGGTGGGGGGCACTTGTGGGAAAAAGCACTGGGTGTTACATGGAAACCAATTTGACAATAAACTATTTTAAAAAATAAAAAATAAATAAATAAAAAAAGAAAACTTTCCTAGGGTATGACAAAGCTCACAGGGCACGATGTGGGTGTGACAGCAGATGGAGCCAGAAACATAAACTCGGAGGCAGAGGTTAAAGCTTTGAATGCTCCCCAGAGAGGAAGCTGTGTGGGTTCCACGCTGATATTTTCTTTTCCAGTAAGTCCATCAAGAATCAACAGCAGGGAGCGTGATGGGGCTGGAGAGGAAGGTGAAGATTTGGAACAAGTCCTTGGAGCCATGGACAATCAAAACCTCAGCCATGGCTGTCCTTGCTTATGTCCCGAGTACCAGGCTGGGAAAGGCTGGCAAGCCAGGGTCATGCATGAACATGCTTTTTCAAACATTGGGTCACTACAATAATTCATCAGACTTATGAGCTCTGATGATGGTAAGGCTTTGCCCTCAAGCCTTTCAGCTCCAGGATAGTACAACCCTTTATTAACATGAATGCAGGCATCAGAGTTTTTACAAATAATTTTAAAACGAACAACACAGGAGTCTGCCAGATCTGGACAAAGTTGAACAGAACTCCATGCACATGGAGTCTTGGCTCACATGGTTACGCCTAAGAAATTGACGCAGCAAGGAAGAGTGTATTGCTCCGCCTTTTAGTTTAGTAGCGTGCCCGGCTACAGATGGAAAATGAGTTAGATGTTCAGAATCTACTAGTCCTGGGACTGGCTGTCTTGTCAGTGTTTTGACAGCGGATCTATATATCATATCTTTGTAGCTGCTTGATGGGAGGGCATAAATTTTTCTGAACAGATTCACTTTTCCCTACATTCTATTTGCACATTTTTAAGAGACAAAACCAAAATACGTGCTATCCAGTTTCAAAGAAAAAGGAAACAGGGGAGTCATAAGCAATTTGATGGAGGCTAAAATTACTTCAGTTTGGATATAATTCTCACTTCTCAGAGGAAGGAATCTCTAAAGAGACAACACCACATGGAAGCCCGCGGCTTAGGAGCAAGGGGATGTGTCACCCAATAGGAAAAAAAAAGCTGGTGGCTGTGGGCTTTGTCTTGTCACCACCCATGGCTCAGCGTGCAATTCGTGCTTGGCAGGATCTTCCATCTCTTGAGACATCTGGTAAACCACTTGATAGTACAAAGGGGAAAAAATGATACAAGTGCAGTCAGTCTAAGCAAACTAATTAGAAGAATAAAACTCGTAAAAACCGTTTGTCTGCTTGTAGAAACAAGAAAGGATGTTTTATTCAGCTGCAACCACAACACCACCTGCTCATAGAAACAGTAACACCAACCGTTGATGTTGGTGCTGAAGAGCATAGTCTCTTCAAAAACCAAGCGAGAACCCTTATCTCCCAGGGGGATCCTAGCAGAGATCTGGGGGAGAGGAAAGACAGAGATCTCTGGCTCTGCTCTGGTCCTGTGTCTTCTGAGGGTCCACGGAGCATTTTAGGGGCCAAGGAATGTCCATCTGTCTCAGGGGTACGTGGGTTTCCCCGGAGGTAAGGACACCTAAACAAGGCAGCAAGAAAACAGTCTCTTATGCTGAAGCCCACTGTGAAGTTTCCAGTTTTAGTTCTTGAAAACCATGCTCAAATTATCCAGAGCTTTGAAGAAAGGCTAGCACCCAGGTAGCCCTGCAGTCACAAAATGGGCGCCCTTACACGACCGGTGACCACTCAGTGGTTGCAGGTACTTCAGAAAGCATTTTGTCAGGCTGTAGCAGGGGCCACAAAGACACAATAACCTCCTTGGCCAAGTCATTCCATTTTAGGGGATCAGTTTTAAGGAAGTAGGACCCAACTCTGGACAAAGTATCACAAGCAGAGAAATGTTTTTGCAGCTTTAGTCATAATAATCGGGAGGCATTGGAAATGACACAGATGTCGGCCACCAGGGAGTGGGACATTCCTGCGGCCAGTGAAATGTAACTAGGTTGGCTGCCGTGGATTGTTGACCAAAGTCCCTAAGATGTTCAACAAGGGCTCACAAGACTATGCCTGTGTCGTTGTCACAGTTGTGTAGATCGTGAGTCAGTACACGTTTCTGTAAAGATCCAGATAACAAACATATTCATTACGTCCGGCCACATATAGTCTGTGTTGCATGTTATTTTTCTTGTTCTTATTTTACTTCTACTCTCCTTTTCCTTCTTTACTCTTTCAACACACATTCGCCATTCTTATCTGATTGACCTTACAAAAACAGGCCTTTGGCAGTGCTGTGTTCCTTATGTAGATATGGGCATACTTAAGAAATAAAGGAAAAAGAAATAAGAAATAAAGGAAATAAGTTCTTTAGATTAGCAGTGCTGTTTCGAAGTGTTCTACCAAAGGTTTTGAATTTTTTAAATAACTCTAATATACACACATGCTCATGCACACGATTCAAACTGTGGTGACCAGCATATACTTCCCATTTGTTCCCCTTCTTTTTGCTTAAAAACCTTTTAGGTCAGAGAAGTTCAGGGTGCTAGAGGCCCCTCCAGTGGGAACATCTTGCTATCTATTTCAGCCAAACCAGGCAAATATCCTTAATTTCATTCCTTAAGGGTGTCCCCTAGGCAGAATCATGCCCTTCGGAAGGGATGCTGTTGTTAGTAAGTGCATCAGCCCAGCACACACTTCTGAGCATCCTTCCGTTCTGCACCAGTGCCAGTACAATCATCAGTGATGATCTGGCTCTTCCACCCAGACTGATTCAAGAGTTTGCTCTGTCTGTGTCTACACCAGAGTAACTGAGCATTCTAGACAGACGTCACGTAATGGGGCACATTGGTATCCCTACAAAATTATGATCCCCACCTCGAATGGATACTTCACAGCCGTACAAATTTCCTCCTTCCCTCTCCACCTCCCTTCCTCCATCTCCCCCTCTCGCCCTTCCTTCCTTCCTTTGTTCAGCAATGGCTTTTCCACACTGACACGTCCATCCTCTCTGCACCTCTCTCTTAGCAGCTGTCTTTACCTCCTTCTTCACAAAGGAAATAAAAGCCATTGCACAATTTCCCATCACCAAAACTCCAGTGCACCTGCATTCACACACATGCAGGGTTAGGTGCAGAGAGAGGGATCCCTCCCTTCTAGCCCCGTCTCACTTCCTGTTCCCAATCTCAATCCCTGTGGACAGCCAAAGGGTCTCATGGATGAGCCTTCCCTCTCCTGCGTCCTCATTCTCTTCGCCTCGCCTAGATTTGTTTCTCAACACTTAACTGTGTTCTCTTCTCTCCTCTTTTTAAACATGAAAGCAGCAAACCTCTCCCAACACCACTTCTTCCCTTCATAGACATCAAGAATAATGATGTTGCTGCCTGTTTCCTCACCTCCACATCCTGCCCAAGGCCACGATGCCCCTTCCCTCAGGTCAGCAGCACCTCTACGCCTCCAGGCACTGGACTGGCTTCAGCTCCCCCTGGCTGTGCCCTCTCTGCAGGGTTTGGGACCACTGCCCACACCTCCTCCTGCAGATTAGCCTTTATTTCCCCATCAGTGACCCTGAGCCCTAGTGGTTTCCTCCTACTTCACGAGTCTTCCTAGTGGTCTTATTCTCTGGCTGCCTTCCTACCACCTGCTCCTCACGTGGTGACGTCCCCAGGCCCAGCTCCGGGCTGCTCCTCCTGCATTCCCGGCTCCGGGGACCAGTGGTTCTAAGCAGCCAATCGCCTCATGCAAGCCTGTTACCCGGATATGTGTGCTCCAGACACAGCTGACTGCCTGCATCGTGTCCACTGCCAGCTCTCACAGACAGCAGGACCAGATGCCACCTTCTCCTTCCTTCCTGAGCACCAGTGTCTCCTTTCCCTGCCGACAAGCTCCGGCTTCACCCCAGACCCCTCCTTGCCTTCTCCTCCTGCACAGAATCTTTGGCCCTATCCCATGTCCCCTCTCTTCTGTTGGCTGACTTCTCGCCACCGCCTGCAACCACGCCAGACCACCACCCCAGACGACAGCTTCCTCAGTGGTAGTCCCGTCCACATGTTCTGCTTAGAATGTTCTTCCTCAGAGAGACACTGGGCTGTGTTCCTCAGGTGTCTCAAGGCCCTCAGCAGCCTCCCCTTCCTGGACCAGCCAGGCCCCATCTCACGCACCCCTGCCTACCTCTTAGATGTATTGGTGCCACTTGCAGCCCTCCTTCTGGATGCAGAACCACGCTGGCCCCCTCTGACTCCCAGGGGTACATCTCCTGCCTCAGCACCTCCCCACTCGCTGTATGGCCTGCAGAAGGCCAGGTTCACTCACGTGATTCCAGACAGGCCGTGTCTGAACCAAAGTGCTGGGCTGCAGGGAGACCAGAGACTAATTCCAAGGCCTCCATCACTATGTGCCTGGGACGGAAGAGTCACGGTGCTTACTGCTGTCTGTCTCCACTTCTGAGCTGGTTGGCTCACTTAACCTGTACCAAGTGAAGATTCTAGGTCCATTTCCTACACTGCACACATAGAATTAGTAAGTACCAGTAGGTAATATTGGATGTATAGTTTGGTTTGTTTCTTTTTTTTTTGTAATCTCTACACCCAACATGGGGCTCGAAATCATGACCCTGAGATCAAGAGTCACATGCTCTACCGACCAAGTGCCAGGGACCCCTGAATATTGAATAATTTACCATAGAACTCTTAACTTTATTTCTGTTTTTCCTTTTTTTCCAGTGGGGCTGGAGTCAGCTTCCTGTTTTGTTGGATGTTGATGACCATCGTGGTTCTCACTTTTGTCGTTGGTACAAACGTGGAAAAACTGCTTTGTGAGCCTTACCAAAATAGGAAGTTATTCCAGGTACACATGCTTTGGGGGCCTGTTGCAGAAGGGCTTGACTAGGAACTTTGATTTCCCCATATCTTGTGGGTGCAAAACGATGAACAGTTTGGTGTTCATCCAGTAAGTTAAGATCCCTTCACTTTGTCAGAGCAAGAAACTATGGTGGTATTTTCTTTTTTCTTTTTTTAATTTTTTAAAATGCTTTATTTATTTTTGAGGGAGAGAGAGTGAGGGGAGGGGCAGAGAGAGCAAAGGAGACACAGAATCTGAAACAGGCTCCAGGCTTCGAGCCGTCAGCACAGAGCCCGATGCACGTCTCGAACTCTGGAATGGTGAGATCATGACCTGAGCTGAAGTGGGACTCTTAACCAACTGAGCCACCCAGGCATCCCATAGTGGTATTATTATTTTTCAAATGTCAGGTGAAATTAGCACCAGGGGTTAAGGCCTCTTCATCAATGTGGATTGTAATAAACTGGAAGAGAAAATTCCCAAGTTGGGGCACCCCTGGAGCGTTCTGACATTTAAAAGAGTTTTGCAAATGAGTTGCGCACAGGTGGTCTTGAGACCCTAAATTTGAAGTGAGACACCGAAAAATTCTAGACCTTGTGGCCCAGTGTTGCTCCTGGCAGACGTCTGACAAGGCCATTGGGAAATGAGTTCAAGCTTCACTTTCTCCCTCTGAAACCAAGTCCTATGGACTCTAGGGACCTGTTCTCCGTTCAACTTCACTAATTAACGAGGACGATATGGCCCACGTGTTGGTCTTGTCACTCTGGCTTTTCTCCCGTTGCTGGTTTTTAAGATATATTTCTGTTTTCCTGTTTTATTGCACATATTTTTTATGCTTCAAATTTGTTATGAAATCTGTTGAGTAACTACTAAAGTAACCAGTTGTCATGGTGTTCTCTTTATTAGCTGGTTGAGGAAAATTAAGTTGGGAGTGTCAATTTGTCCAATTTTGTCCATTTGGCCTCTTGATGAAAAATAATAGTGATACATCAAACCAGACTTTATTATCTTCCATGCTGTGTTAAAGTGCAAAGATGACTTCTTTAAAAATAGGGGATATTTTGAAACCGTTTACATTCCTCAAGCACATACATGGTCATGCATTAACGAACCCATCTTAATATATATGACATATTATATATATAATATATATTTACCATCTTAAATATGTGATGTGAAGCGAGAGAGTATGCAAGTTTTAATTCATTTAATCTAGAGAGAAGTAATGAAAAGGTCAACCAGCTGCTTTATGGCTTTCTATTAGCTATTCTGAATCAGTTGTCTCTTCTTCAACCATTCCTAATGGGTTTGTCTTACTAAGAGAAGTATTCTAAAAAAAAAAAAAAAAACCAATTTCAGTAATTCTTATTGATATTACTCAGTGGTCAGTCAGTTTTTTTTCCAATCATACTATTATTTTCTGACTTTAAGTTGGAAATCAATGAGGAAAACCATGATCTGAAAATTCCTGAAATATATTTAACAGAATATTTTATTATATGTATGTATATTAGTGTAAAAGTATCTTTTTTTTAAATAAAAGGTTTTATTTTCATTTGTTCTAGGTTTTGGACACACCGTACTTACTAAATGAGAATTGGAAACACTATCTCTCTGGCATGGTATTCAACAAACCGGATATTAATCTCACTTTCGAACAAGTTTATAGGTATACATAATTGCATTATGCATTTTTTTGCTACTGAAAATGTTGTTGCTCCAGAATGAGAATTTTGCTTTCAAAATGTCTTTAAGCTTGATAAGGCTTCCCAGTTTCAGAATTAAGCTGTTCTCTAGTTTTGCCAAAGAGATAGTAGAGAAATAGGACTAAAAAGAGAATCCTTCTCCCGAAAGCCTTCTAGACTTCGGCATGATGATGTCTCAGGGTCTCTATATACTAGACCTCACTGGTTAAGGTGACCCCAAGACGCATTCATGAGACCCTCAGAAGACTCCTGTACAGGAATCAGCCTGCCCCAAACAAATACCATGTATAACAAGAACTCAGCGATGGGTCCAAATTTCAGACATGCTGATCCTGAAGGAGCTGAAGGGCCGGGCTGTGAGGTCAGGTTGTCTGAGCTCCAGTCTTGGCTCTGCCACCAGGGAGCAGGCCTTGGTGATCGTGGGCAGCTTCACTTCCTCTTTGTTCAGTCGGGTTCAAAGGCTCCCCATTTCTGCCAGCAGAGATAGCAAATGAGTGGCACGCATGCCCACCCCATTGCACCTCACCCTCATGGCAGACATCGGTAGTCAGCTGTGGTCTTGTTCATAGCCTGGAGAGTCCCAGAATCCTTCTCCACAGCATATTGTAGGCAGACATTATCCATCGATTGGAGTTTCTTGGCACCATTAAACCATCCCTGGGCTGAAAGGACAAAGCCAAGCTTCTTGGCCTGGCCTGCCAGCTCTTTGTGACTCTGGCTCCTTCAGGTCTTACCTCTGCTGGTTCATGTATCAAGCTTTCTGCTCCCACAACACCAGCCTACTCAGGATTCCCTGGAGAGGAGCATCACATCTCCTAGGGATGTGGGAAAGTCGCTTCTCCCAGGCATCCCTCAGAGCTAGAGGACTCGGGCTGTTGGACAAGGAAAGGGCACTCCCAGGAAGTGGCTGTGTCAGCAGCAGGGATATGCATCAGATGAGCCCGTCATTCTTAGGTCAGTCGAGGAGGCGTTTTGCACATTTTAGAGAAGCACAGAGAGGTGAGGCCAAGTTAGGTGTCTGGCTGTCTGGGTATACGTGGCCCCCTTCCCTATCTCCACCCTGCCATCAGAGTTTACATCCCACCGTCTGTTTAGTGAGTGAAGCTCAGCCGTGACAATATGGATGCAGGTGTTCTGGCAGGGGTTTGATTGAAACTTTCCATGAAGCCCATGATACGCTTTGCAACATACCACTTTCTAGCAGGCGTTGGCTGTTTGCTGTTTGTTTTTTATGAGAGTTGACTTCTTCCCAATTTGTGAACTTGTTATGCCTCATGGCTTTTTTCTAAAAACGCAAAGGAGCCAAACAGAAGGATGATTTATCAGTTTTACTGTACCTGTTCGAAAGATGGGACATTTAGTGAAGCAGGGAATGAAGCAGGAATGGTGGACACGGGGGTGCACTGGTGACTGTCTCGTGCATCAGCGCTCAGAAGCTGCTTCTCTGCTCACAGATTCAGATAAAAGATAAACCGTGAACCTTCTCTCCATCCTTAGCAGTGGACAGAGGCAGCCACAGCTGCTTTTCTAGATCATGATTTCTCTGTTTATTCCCACAGTGATTGCAAAGAAAATAGAGGTATTTATGCCACACTAAAGCTAGAGAACAGCTACAATATCAGTGAACATCTCAATATTCAGGAGGTAAGGAATTGGAACTGATCATGAAATTGACATTTCTGTAGCAAATCTTTCATTTTTTTTTTAGAAATACTTTTTTTTGGTAATGTTTATTTTTGAGAGAAAGAGGGGGAGAGAGAGAGAGAGAGAGAGAGAGAGAGAGAGAGAGAGAGAGCATAAGTGGGGGAGGGGCAGAGAGAGGGGAAGACACAGACTCTAAAGCAGATTCCAGGCTCTGAGCTGTCATCACAGAGCCTAACGTGGGGCTTGAACTTATGAACCAAGCCGTGAAATCATGACCTGAGCTGAAGTTGAATGCTCGACTGACGAGCCACCTGGGGACCCCATTCATATTTTTTTTTTTAATTGAGATGAAATTCACATGAGATAAAGTTCACCATTTCCTTTTTTAATGTTTATTTATTTATTTTGAGAGAGATAGGGAGTGCGAGTGGGGAAGGGCAGAAAGAGGAGAGAGAGAGAATCTCAAGAAAGCTCCATGCTGTCAGTGCAGAGCCCAACATGGGGCTTGAGCCCACGAAGCATGAGATCATGCTCTGAGCCAAAACCAAGAGTTGGATGCTTGACCAACTGAATCACCCAGACTCTCCCAAATTCACCATTTTAAAGTGACACTTAGTACACTCACAAAGTCATGCAACCCTCACTTCTGTCAAGTTCCAAAACATTTTCATCATCCCCAACCAGTTGTCTTTATGGATGTATGAGTTTCTCTAGTAGACTACGCAAATGCTCTAAAGAGGCCTTGCTGTAGACGCTACACAAGATTTTATCTTGCTGTGTGCCAGTGTTCCTAGGGGAACAAACTCCAGAGAGATTGACTCTGCAACACTGGCCACCCTCTTCTGCCAGGTCCCTGAGGAGAGAACAAGGCACCCATAACTCTGGCCCACACAGTCATGGCCCCTCGTGTCTCATGGCTGTGGCCCCCGGACTCCAGGGGGGCTCTGCTGCGCTCTGCTGGCCCTCCGCAAGACAGACAGCATGGCCACAATGATGGAAGCGGACAGAGGGGAATGACTTCCTCTTCTCCTTTGCCCAAGCCCACACCCAAGTCTTGTGCCTTAAGACTCTGCGGAGAGGCCACTCCAGAGTGCACTGGACAGAAGAAAGAGCAAGAGAGATTCAGCTGCCCAGGCCTAGAGTGCTGTCAGCCTACCCTGTCCACCTCCCCGTACCTGGAGGCCTTCTGGCCTTCTCGTAGAAAAGAACTTAAGGAGCTTCTTTCTTTTGGGCTTCCTAATGGAAGCAGATACCAAGGATACCAAGGAAAGAGGTGGCTCCCCAACTGCCACAGTTTGCTCACTGAGGCATCACAGAAGGCTTCTGGAGGCACCGTGAAACCATCACGGCCTGACAGTTTTCAGATGTGAAGAGGTTTAAAAGCTGAATACAAGGGCACCTGGGTGGCTCAGTGGTTGAGCATCTGACTCGATATTGGCTTGAGTCATGATCCCAGGTTTTTGGAATGGAGCTCAGAGTCAGGCTCTGCACTGGGCGTAGAGCCTGCTTAAGATATTCTCTCTCTCTCTCTCTCTCTCTCTCTCTCTCTCTCTCTCTCTCTCTCTCTCTCTCCCTCCCTCTACCTCTCTCCCCAACTCATACTCTCTCTATATATAATTAAAGGAGAAAAATCTGAATAGAAATTCTGTAATGTATTGTATTTTCCATTGTGTTGACTATCCTCCATAAACATTCCTTGCGTGTACACATAAATAAAATACTACTTTGTACCCAAGCACTAACTAGATACCCTCTACTCATTTGACATCGTGCCATGTTTCATTTTCTCTATGGACCAGAGACAGAGCACTGAGGACACTCAGGCACTACAGCTTCCTGAAACTACTATCTGCCTCTTAGGACAACCCCAAGTCATCAACCATGTTCCCATGATCTCACATGTCCCCACTACCCAAGCCCAGTGTGTGCTCCCTCCTTCCCCTGGGATGAAGCTTTCCTAGCCCCTTTCAGCATCTGTATTTGTCAAGACTCATTCAGAAGCCACCTCCTCTCTGGTGTCCTCTCCAGTCCCCTATTTTTGAAGACTGTCTCCTGCCCCTGGTGTCCTGATTCAGTTCATGTGTCTTTATTATTTTTTAATAGTTTATTGTCAAATTGGATTCCATACAACACCCAGTGCTCTTCCCCACAAGTGCCCTCCTCCATCACCCCCACCTCTTTTCCCCCTCCCCCTCCCCCTTCAACCCTCTGTTCGTTTTCAGTACTCAATAGTCTCTCAGGTTTTGCGTCTCTCTCTCTCTCCCCAACTCTCTTTCCCTCTTCCCCTCCCCCTGGTCCTCCATTAGGTTTCTCCTGTTCTCCTGTTAGACTTATGAGTACAAACATACGGTATCTGTACTTCTCCGCCTGACTTATTTCACTTAGCATGACACCCTCAAGGTTCATCCACCTTGCTACAAATGGCCATATTTTATTCTTTCTCATTGCCATGTAGTATTCCATTGTGTGTGTGTGTGTGTGTGTGTGTGTGTGTGTATACACACCACATCTTGATCCACTCATTAGGTGATGGACATTTAGGCTCTTTCCATGTTTTGGCTATTGTAGAAAGTGCTGCTATGAACATTGGGGTACATGTGCCCGTATGCATCAGCACTTCTGTATCCCTTGGGCAAATCCCTAGCAGTGCTATTGCTGGGTCATAGGGGAGTTCTACTGATAGTTTTTTGAGGAACTCCACACTGTTTTCCAGAGTGGCTGCACCAGTTTATATTCCCACCAACAGTGTAGGAGGGTGCCTGTCTCTCCACACCCTCACCAACATCTGTAGTCTCTTGATTTGTTCATTTTAGCCACTCTGACTGGTGTGGGGTGGTATCTCAGTGTGGTTTTGATTTGTGTTTCCCTGATGATAAGTGATGTTGAGCATCGTTTCATGTGCCTGTAGGCCATCTGGATGTCCTCTTTGGAGAAGTGTCTGTTTATGTCTTCTGCCCATTTCTTCACTGGGTTATTTGTTTTTCAGGTGTGGAGTTGGTGAGTTCCTTGTAGATTTTGGACACTAGCCCTTTATCTGATATGTCATTTGCAACTATCTTTTCCCATTCGTTTGGTTGCCTATTAGTTTTCTTGATTGTTTCCTTTACAGTGAAGAAGTTTTTTTTTATCTTGATGAGGTCCCAATAGTTCATTTTTGCTTTCATTTCCCTTGCCTTTAGGGATGTGTCGAGTAGGAAATTGCTGAGGTTGAGGTCAGGGAGGTTGTTTCCTACTTTCTCCTCAAGGGTTTTGATGGTTTCTTGTCTCACATTCAGGTCCTTCAGCCATTTTGAGTTGATTTTTGTGTATGGTGTAAGAAAATGGTCTAGTTTCATTCTTCTGGATGTTGCTGTCCAGTTCTCCCAGCACCACCTGCTAAAGAGGCAGTCTTTTTTCCATTGTATACTTTTTCCTACTTTGTCAAAAATTAATTGGCTGTACATTTGTGGGCCCAGTTCTGGGTTCTCTATTCTATTCCATTGGTTTGTGTGTCTGTTTTTGTGCCATCATGTGTCTTTATTATGACTCTGCCTCTTTCTTGAAGCCAGAGGTGGAATATTATTTTGCTCTGCATCCAACCTCCTCACCTAGTGCTTGGCATGGGACGTAAGGAAGGAACCAGGGAAACAGGGAAGGGGTGGAGGGGAAAATAAGATCACCAGGAAAAAATGCCAGTCAGGTACATGTCTGTGTATTTTTGTCTCTTGTCATTTTATTGCTCTTTTAAAGCATTAAGTGTGGGACTGTCTTGAAGAATGGACTAATTTATAACCTTCCTTTTTATCATGCAGCATGCTGGAAACATAAACAATGATTTTCAAAATATGGAAGTAAATATTGACAATATCGTTTTGCTGGATGAAGCAGGAAGAAAAAACCTTATAGATTTTGGCCTTTCAGGAATAGACACCATAAATTATGACATCTACTTGGCTGAGGTATGACCATGAGTTCATGCTTGATCTTTTGGGAAAAACAACAACAGATACCCGTGGGTTTGGGTTTTTTTTTTCTTTTTGGTGTTTTTTATTAAGTTGAGATGAAATTTATGTAACACAAATGAACTATTTTAAAGTGAACAAATCATTGGCGTGCAGTATAATCACAGTGTCACACAACTACCACTTCTATCCAGCTCCAAAACGTCTTCATTACTCCCGAAGAAAGCCCCGTTCCCATTACACAGCTGGTTCTTGTTCCAAACCCCCCATCCCACTCCCCAGCCCTGGTAACCACCCCTCTATTTACCTATTCTGGGTATTTTGCTTGAATGGAATCTGAATGGAATCCTAAGGCATATGGTCTTTTGTGTCTTATGGCCTTAACTCCCCCCTTTCGTGTAGCCTAAAGTTTTTGAGATCCATCACCATTATGGCATGGATCGGTCCTCGATTTCTTCTTATGGCTGGATGTGGTTGGATAAAAATATTATGACTATATATAAATAAAGAAGAATGTAGCCTTTGTCACGGCCTTTATGGCCGTGGACCATCGTTCACCCTGTTGTCTTTCAGATACCATTAAGGCTTAAAAATCCCACACTGTTGACACAGTTGTTTTCTGCTCTTTTGCAGCTGAGTAAAACCCCCACCAAAGTGAATCTTTTATCCTTCGCAGATGATCTAGAAGTAAAAGCCAACCGTTTGGTGAGTTCAGACAGTCTGATTTTAAATACCGTAATCGTTACAGATGTCAAATGTCGGTACTACTGTTCGCTCCCTTATACCACAAGTGAGCTCTGGGCAGGTCAAGACTTCCCACCAGCACCCACTGCCGTGGGGCCCAGAAGTCTGTGAGCACACAGATGTTCCCAGGGTGCCTTCAGGGTGCAGGCACCTGCTCCCAACCTCTGCCGGCGATGCGGGCGCCCTCACTGCTTCAGCACCAGCTCTGTCTTCACCCCATCAACCCCTCTAGCACCAAACACGTGCCCATGCGCACACGCACGCCATTTTTCTTGTGGTGTAGGGAATGGACTGAGGACATGGGAGGGGGGATTTCCATTTGGTGCTTTGCATTACTAATAACAGGGAGATGAGGGAAGGCCAAGACACTACTGAAGCCCCGTAAGCGTTTCTTCCTCACTTCCCCTGCTGGCTGGTGACTAAATGGCTATGATGAACGGAGCAGCAGAGCACGGCCACGAGGAACCTGGGCTCTGGAGGAAGACTGGGATTTAAATCCTGGCTCAGTCACTTCCTAATTACGGAAACTTGGACAAGATGTGTCACCCCTCTGTGCCTTAGCTTCCTCATCTGTAAAATGGGAGCAATAAAGTTGCTCATTAATATATGAGCACATTAATATATCACACAATACTATGTTAAACACTATTTAAGTGTGGGTTAAATGAAAGACTTTTCAGTTGAGCCTTTGTGTTCTCATCTGTAAAATGGGGTTATCACTGCTGTGAAGTGGCTTTCTAGCGGCTGTGTTATGCTGAGGTGAGAAAAGAGAGCACACCCTCTGGCCCTCAGGAAGGGCTCATGGGTTTGGGTGGCCGCTCAGAGTTCATGAGCCAGTGATTTGAAGTAGGACGTCTTGGTGCTGCCCCACGCCCGGTGGGCCCCACGCCCACAGTATACAAGGAGAGCTACAGTCTGGTCACGGCTACCCTGGCCCCGAGCCCCTGCTATTAGAGTGCTCCAAAATCTGGAAAGATGGTGTCGATCTTTGTTTATTTTATTCTCCTTGCAGACCCACGGAAGTTTGAAACAGTCCCTGAAAAATAATGCACAGACCATTAGAATGATTCACCGTGACCACGTCATCCCGTTGGAACAGTCAATGGTAACACCCGACAACCTCTGATATTTCCACGTGACCTGAGCAAAACCCATTTCTCTAGTAGACTGTCATGTAGCCTCAGGAAGCATCTGCACCTCCCAAGGCTAAATCCAGTTGGCCTCAGGCTAAGGAACTGAGCTCAGTGAAATAAAAATGAAAGCTGGGGCACCTGGGCAGCTCAGTCACTTGAGCGTTCCACTCGGTTTCAGCTTAGGTCATGATCTTACGGTTCATGGGTTCTAGCCCCGCATCAGGCTCCGCGCTGGCAGCACAGAGCCTGCCTGGGATTCTCTCCTTTCTCTCTGCCCTTCCCCCCACTTCCTCTCTGTCTCTCTCTCTGTATCTCTCTCTCTCTCTCTTTCTCCCTCTCTCTCTCAAAAATAAAAAAATTAATACTTTAAAAAATAAAAATAAATAAGTAAATGATAGTAGCTGGGCTTCAAAGAGGACAGATTTTCAGCGTTACCACTCCTTTTGTGCTTTATCTCCTTGCCTTTTCCACTTGTGCGGGACCAGGTGGGTCAGCTCTGTGCTTGCCCCACATGCTGTGCGCTGGCTCCCTCGGGCTTCATAGGCCTCGGAAGCCAGCACCTCGCTGGGGCACTGATGTCTGTGCTCTGGACTCGCTCACACTTATTCTCAAATTCTTTTTCTCCAAACCCTGCCAAGAAATATGGGAAGGCAAGGGTAAGTCCTTTTCTCTCTGCCTCATTCACTCCGTTCACTGATCCGATGGGCCATGGTCCCTGTCTCCTCTCTCGTAAGCTCTATTTTGACTTCCCCTTTCTTTTTGCTTCTCATTGTCTTCTGGCTTCTTTCCCAAAGGCAGTTTCCCTTCTTTCTCAGAAAGGCAGTTTGGAGCAGGGAGAGAACACGGGCTCTGCCTGAGTGAGATCCTGCTTCTGCCTCCCGAAAGCCTTATAGCTTTCCATTTTCTGGCCTGAAAATGGGGGGAAGGGTTCCTGCTCTCCTGTTACCTGCTTCCTGGAGATGAAAGTCCTGATGCACCAGAGAGACTGAACAGGAGGGATTCTTATTACACTCCTGTGGGAGACCTCCTACAGAGTGGGCTTGCTCAGGTGTGGAGAAGCCCATTAGTCCACTTGACTTCAACTTTGGAACCTCTACAAGTAGTTTGTACCATCTCCGTCTCTCTCCCCCTCTCTTTTCCTTCCCGACTTTCTAACTCATTGGAGTATTCAGAAAGAAAACTGAATTCTTATTGTGTGTGCTGCACTCATCATAATTCTCTGCTCTATTTGTTTATGCCAAGCACAAATTTGTTAATATTTTAAGCCGGTTTTTCCATGTTCCTTAAATGCTTCTCTTCAAGTAGACACAAGCCTCCTTGGCATTTGCAGAACTGATGCAGTCCATCTACAAATAGGCAAATTGCTGTGTACAGGTGACCTATGATGTAAACCAGGGCTTAGCAAACTATGGCCCCAAAACTATACTCTGTGGGCCAAATCTAGCCTGTTGCTTATTTTTGTAAGTAACATTTTATTGGAACGTAGCCATGCCCCCTTACTTATAGATGACTGCAGCTGCTTTCTGCTAAACGGGCAAAGTTGACTGCTTTGGAAACAGTTTGGCCCACAAAGCCCAAAATATTTATGATCTGGCCTTTGTTTTACCAATCCCTGACCCCAGCCATTCCGATTAAGCTACTCTGGGGACTCTGAGTAGGCTTGTGAGTAGTGCCTGCCACACTGAGCAAACCTGAGTCAACCTTGTGTGGGATGCGCTGCCCTTCAAAGCTCTAGAATACAGATCCTGATATTCTCCTGCTTTTCTCACACCAGAGGTGTGTGAGGCGCACATGGTTACTTGCTCCTGCTGTGGTTTCTAGAATGAAACCATTGCGGAGTAAAGCTGGATTTAATGGCTGGCTGGGGGAGAGGGGGAGAGGGGAGCACAGGGCATGTGATCTTGCTGCTTCATGTAATAAGTTGGAAAATACCATGTGCGTTTGTTCACCAGAGCTCCGCATACCAAACCATCAAGGAACTTCAACAAAAAAGCAGTGGATTGGAGGTAAGGACTTACTTTCCTTTTCTGCCATGGGGTTTTATTGTAAAAGCACACACAGACGTTCAGAGATGTTGGTTTTACAAGTATTTAAGATAAAAAAAAATCTTTTGGGGCACCTGGCTAGCTTAGCCAGTAGAGCTCATGACTCTTGATCTCTGGGTCATGAGTTCAAGCCCCACATTTGGGGGTGGAGTTCACTTTATATTTTTTAAATTCTTTTTAACATTTATTTATTTTTGAGAGACACAAATAGAGTGTGAGTGGGGGGAGGGGAAGAGAGAGAGGCAGACACGGAACCCAAAGCAGCTGTCAGCACAGTGCCCAATGTGGGGCTTGAATTCATGAACTGTGATATCATGACGTGGGCCAAAGTCAGATGCTTAACCTACTGAGCCACCCAGGTGCCCCAGGGGGTAGAGTTCACTTTTTTAAAAAGGGGTGGGGGGACACCTGGGTGGCTCAGTCAGCTAAGCATCCAACTTCAGCTCAGGTCATGACCTCACAGGTTCAATCCCCTCATCAGACTCTGTGCTGATGGCTCAGAGCCTGGAGCTTGCTTGCTTCAGATTCTGTTTCCCCCTCTCTCTCTGCCCCTCCCCCACTTGTGCTCTGTGTGTGTCTTTCTCTCTCAAAAATAAATAAACATTAAAATTTTTTTTCTTAAAAAGCTTGGTTATCCACCCATTTTAAATGCCAAATTAGGATTTCCTACCATTTGCTTCCTGCAAGCACTTCTCACCTTGGCACACTGTGAGATCCATGGGTCAAAACTGTGTGTTGATGTGTAGAATGTAAGCTTAGAAGGTACACTGGTCACTTCTACTGCCTACAGAATCCAGTGCCTCTGACCACAGCCTCACTCACCACTGGGTCGACTTCAGGATTGTCCCCCTACTTTCTTACCCAGAGACCCAGACTGAGGGAACAGCTCCTGTCTGGGCCACCTCATGTCCCCGAGGCAGAGGCCAGGAAACCAGAGGGTGAATGGAAACAAGGACTGCCCTTTAAGCAACTTCTTAGAACCAGCTGCTCCATCTGTGTTCCATTAGCCAAAGCAAGCGAGGCTGCCAGGCCGATCGTCACGGGCCGAGAAGCCAGAGCTGGGAAGGTTTCAGTAGCCAGGAACCGCTAATACCACAGGGGGTCCTTTGGACCACAGACATCCTCACAACAGAAACTGAGCTCCATGGCTGTGATGTGTTCATCTGGTACCTCAGTGCCAATGGGCAACTCGGGAAATATTTCTTTATTGAGTGGAATAGGCTGTCAGCCCCCAACAGAAAATCCCAGGTTCCTCCCTGCGCTTTTTTCTTAGCTCTTTTTGCAGATCTTTGTTACAGGGCTTCTTGCCAAGTGTGACTGTGTGTCCCCATGAACCGTGAGCTCCTTCACTAGTAGTTAGTCCACTCCCCAGGCGCACTGGGCCTGCGTCTTCATTGGCCCAGGAGACCCTGCGGTCCCCTGAAGGCACTTCTATGAGGTTTGCTATGCTTGGGGACCATCACTATACCTCCTGTCACAGTTGCCATTTCACACACGTGTGTGTCCGGGACCAAGGGAAGCTGGGGACAGATTGGTAACTGTGTGCAGGTCCCTTGCCATCCTGCGTATCTGGACATTCAGAGTGATGGCATGAGCTGTGCATGGCCCTTCACGAGGGGCCAGTGTGGGGGTGAGTTGGGGTGGAAATCCGTCTTTGACCCCCTGACCAGGCTGTGTGCCCTGAGGTCTCTGGGCACAACAGAAAAGGCGCCTTTTCTAATTTGCACCAAGCTGCCATGTCGGAGTTCTTACCTGTGTCAAGAAACTAAGTGTGCATCCCAGCCTTATGCCCCCAACCTGGTGACATCAAGCAGGGTCAGCTACCTCTTCTGTGAAGGGGGCCTGATAACGCCCTCCTACAGCCTGTGAGTACAAGAGCACCCCACTATCCATGGGGGTACACTCAGTGGACGCCCAGGTGGTACTGAACCCATGCGTAGCCACGATAGAGCTGAATTTATAAATTAGGCACAGTAAGAGGTTAACAATAATAATCAACAATTAAATAGAACAGTTATAACAATGTACTGTACTAGAAGTTATGTGAATGTGGTCCGTCTCTCAAAATCTATACTCAACTCACCCTTATTGCGAGGATGTGATGTGGTAAAAATGCCTGAGTGGTGAAATGAAGTAGGCATGGGGGTAGCGTTAGGCTGCTGTCAGCATTTCTAACCATGTATCAGAAAGAGGATCGTTGCTTCTGGACGCTGCGTAACAAAAACCATGGATAAGGGGGAGCTCCTGTACTCAGGGAGGCAATCTGGATCAAGGGCCTGGCCCAGTGTCAGGCACAAAGTGAGTGCACAGTGTGTAACCCTCTTGTTCCCCTGTCCTCAGAGGGCTGTGCCGGCTCTGTTGTCTTCTTGACTACCAAGTCGTGGTGGTGTGGGGCTGAGCTGACCGCACCAGCACTGACAGGCGAACTAATGAAATCCCTTCATCACGTGATATCCTATTGATTGCTGTGTTTTCCAGATGAAAGTGAACAACACCATTTCCTCTTTGGATTCTGCTCAGGACTTCCTCAGGACCCGTATTTCCTCAGTTATTGTTGAAGTAAGTTTCCTTTTTAAAAATAAGTGTGCCAGTAAGTGGATGTGTGCCCATAAGTACATGACTGCAAAGCATCCTTTTAACGGTTTTACTACCCTTTGGTTTCTTTCCAGGAAAGTCAGAAGTATGGGAGCATGATAGTAGGATACTTTGAACGCTATCTGCAGTGGGTCAAGATCTCAGTAAGTAGTTTCTCTTTTATGAACATAAGACGGCCAAGTGTTAGGTTGGTCATACTCTAGGATACAATCAGGAGGAAATAAAGTTAAACTCCTAGTAATTGGGTAGGAGATAAGTCAAGGACCTTGAACATGGGGACAATGATGGGAGGTGGCGTAAGATGCAGCACACCTCGTCCACGCTGGACCCCTTCTCAGGCCTGCCCACCGAGCAGGAGAATGTGCCCCTGGCACTCTCCCTCAGCTCCCTTGCTCACCATTATAGGGGTTCCTGCCACACTTGACTGTGTCTTCGAAGTGAACTTGAGTTCCTTTTGCATTGGTGGTTTGGGCAGTGCTGAGCCTGCCATGTTGTTGGTTTATCAGTCGACCAGGGGTGGCTTGAGCTTCAGAAATGTGTTTTCTCACAATTCTGGAGGCTGAAGTCCAAGGTCAAGGTGTTAGCAGTGTTGGTTTCTTTAGAGTCCTCCCTGCTTGGCTTGTAGACAACCATCTTCCCAGTGTATCTTCACAAGGTCTTCCCCCTGTGCAAGTCTGTGCCCAAATTTCCTCTTCTTTTATAAAGATACCAGTCACACTGGATTAGGACTCAACCATCATGACCTCATTTTAACTGAATTGCCTCTTCAGAGACCTCACCTCCAAACACAGTCACATTCTGAGATACCAGGAGGTAGGACTTTAACACAGGAACTTTTGGGGAACACAATTCAATCCACAAGAGTTGGGCCTCCCTGAATACATTAGAAGAGGAAAGTCGAGGAGCAAAGTGAAGTTTCTGGTGGTTTCAAGGCAGCACGTTGCTCCCAGCAGCCAACTTGTGGAGAATTATAGTGTCTTGGGAAAAGTTTTTTGTCCTCTTGGGCTCTGGGCCAGCTCCCCTCTGTGAGGATTATTCTATTGGGGCAGGGTTTGTGGGGGAGATGCTTGCATTGAGTCCACTTGGGCTACTCCCTGCTAGCCAAGACGGGCTTTGAGAAGTCTAGGGACTCAGGAAAATCTCAACTACCCCCAAGTGGTCATGAGCTTCTCACATCTATTGCCGGCCCTTGGCCATGTGAGCCCAGACTGCCAGCCACTTCCTCCCTCTTTGCTGTCCCACTCCATATTCCGGCCACACCCAATTGCTTAATTCTTGGAAACTTTCACATTTCTCCATATGATTTCTTCTGTGTCATATCCCCCTCCCCAGTACCTACCTCTAGTCCTCACCATCTGGGCCTCGTATCTGGTTCTCCTTCAAAGCCCAGCTTCCTGATGTCTATGCTGACACCTCCTCCAGCCTCCACATGTGAAGGCCTCAGGGTCTTCTCAGTGCTTGCACGAGGCATGTGCACACTCGGTGAATAGCGGCAGAAGAGATGTGTTATCATCATTGCCGCCATGGCCACCAGACCCTGTGCATCTCCTCTATCAGATCAAGGAGTCACATTTTAGTCACATCCATACTCAGAATATGAAGCAAATACCCTGAAACCAAAGGGAATCTGAACAGGAATGATTAAGTCATACAAGAGCCGCACCATGGGAATATTAGGGGGCTATTGGTATGAAATGGATCAGAGCTATGCCGGGGGGCTAGGACAGATTTTCACAGGGCATAAATATAAGAGAAAAGAAAGATGCAGAAAGAATACAAGTATGACTCCAACCCCAGTTTTTGTAAAACCAACAGTGAAAAAGCCTATGAAGAGAAAGTGTAGGGTTGTTTGAGCTTGGTGAAAATACAGTTGTTAGCATGGGTTGCCTTGGAAGGTACCGGGGGTAGAAGAAAAGGAGGAGGTTTGCCAACCAATAGATGAAAAAAGCTAACATCTAGCTCATTGTATGTACTCAACGGTTGTGGTTTTTTTTTAAGATTTTCTTTTAACTTTATTTATTTATTTTGAGAGACAGAGACAGCAAAAGTGGGGAAAGGGCAGAGAGAGAAAGAGAGAGAATTCCAAGCAGGCTTCACTCTGTCAAAGCAGAGCCCAATGCAGGGCTCAAACCCACGAAATCATGAGATCATGATCTGAGCTGAAATCAAGACTCGGGCGCTTCACTAACTGAGCCATACAAACATCCCAAAAGGTCTTTAAATGAATGAATATAGCTTTCTTAAATCAATGGGATTGGAGCATCTGTTTGGGATTTATTAAATGTGTTTAGACACATTTTCTGTCTTCTAAATTTTTATTTTTAATTTTAGAGAGTGTGTGTAAGCAGAGGAGAGGGGCACAAGGAAAGACAGAGTGAATCCCAAACAGGCTCCATGCACAGCACAGAGCCCAATGTGGGGCTTGATCCTACAACCCTGAGATCATGACCTGAGCTGAAATAAAGAGTTGGACACTCAACTGACTGACCCATCAGGCACCCCTATTTTCTTCTTAATTTACTTTTATTTTATTTTTTATTAGTTTCCTGTCTTCTAAGATGGGGTCCGCAGGCAGCACTTGTTTTTGTAAACAGTTTTATTGGCACACAGACACCCCTATTTGTTTATATGTCATCTGGGGTTGCTTTCACCATTTTTTTTCATAGTCTAGCACTTGGAACAGAAATGTCTCAGTCTGTCCTGAGAAGTCAAAATTTACTCTCTGACCCTTTCTTTATTATTATTATTATTATTATTATTTTAATGTTTATTTTTGAGAGAGAGAAAGAGAGAGAGCGTGAGCGGGGAAGGGGCAGAGAGAGAGAGGGAGACACAGAATCTGAAGCAGCTCCAGATTCTGAGCTGTCAGCACAGAGCCCAATGTGGGGCTTGAACCCATGAACCGTAAGATCATGACCCAAGCCAAAGTTAGAATGCTTAACCAACTGAGCCACCCAAGTGCCCCTACTCTCTGGCCCTTTCTAGAAGAAGTTTGCCAAGCCCTGATCTAACACATATAATTATTGATTTATTAGCTTTCCATTTTCTTCCACATCCTTTGTTAGATCTTCAAGGGATCAGGTAAGAAATGCAGATCAACCAAGACCCTGTACCTGACACTTGTACTTCATTCTCTCAGGAGCCTGGTAAGGGTGGGTGTTACAGTTTCATAAAACAAGTGCAGAAACCAGAGACCGAGGGGCGGAGAGAATCAGCATCTTGTGTTCAAGTACCTACTTTTAAACATCATCCAACTCATCCATAGAAATCATAGAGGGTGTAGATATCCTCTCTGTGAAAACAGGTCAAAGATAAATGGCACGTCTAATTCTTGTGGATTTGTGTGTGTGTTGTTCCAAGTTCACCTGTGTTTCTTACCCCCCAGATTACTGAGAAGATTGTAGCCTGCAAACCCGTGGCCACAGCTTTAGACTCTGCTGTCGACGTCTTCCTCTGTAGCTACATCATCGACCCCATGGTGAGAATTTCATCTTTCAAAATAAGGAATCACAATAAACTCATCAATCTTCATTTTTTTGTTTGCAGATGGTAGTACACACAGTAGTATAAAATAGTTCTGTGTTTGGGTCTGTTAACAGCTGCAGAATCCAGGACCTAAAATCTAAAATTTATTTATTTATTTATTTATTTATTTATTTATTTATTTATTTATTTATTTTTGCTTGATCAGGTAGTTTTTTTTTAATAATAGTTTATTGTCAAATTGGTTTCCATATAACACCCAGTGCTTCTCCCCACAAGTGCCCCCATCATGACCATCACCCCTTCCCTCCCTCCCCCTCCCCCCTCAGTCCATGGTTCATCTTCAGTATTCAGTAGTCTCCCTTGGAATGTGTTAGGATACCAGACTGACTGAGAAAAGCAAAAGCCATGGCTGCCTATCTTTTTCCTTACTAGACTTATATTTATAGCAGTCAGGAGACCCTCACAAAGAAAACTACTATTTTTTCAGAACAATTGAAAAGGAGCAGTCACTAGTGTGCACACTGCCAATATTCAAAAGGATTCTTAGTGCAACTATATATATATATATATATATATATATATACATATATATATATATATATACACACAATCCCAAAGTGATAGCAAACTTAATTTAATTTTTGATTTAAAAGACCTTTGAGATATTCCCATTGGGGTGGTAAGTTACAATTAATCAAGTTTATTCCCCAGCTCTATTCACTCTTCAATATACACTGACTGTCTCTGAGAGCCTTCCTTCTCCCTGGCCCCTGCTTAAAGGGCCTCAGTGGCTTCCTATGGCTATCACAGTAAAGATCAGTCAGGGTCCTTAACTGAATACATCAGGCCCTGCATGATTGGGCTTTTGCCCATTGAGGCCACATTTTGCAATTCTATCACCTTTCTCTCTGTTCTCAAGACACATGTTTTCCTTCACTTCTTTAAATACATCTCAATTGCCCTACCTCAGGGCCTTTGCACATGCCATTTCTGCTGCCTGGACTGGAGACTGCATACATGCTCTTTCTCTTTCCCGCTCTCATTCTTCCCCTCCACACCCACACCCCACCTGGTTAACTCTAGCTCTAAGTCTGCCAGTGAGTGAGAATACAGACTCTGGATTCAGATTCTATGTGTACATTTTCTGAACTCTGTGACTTTCAAAAATTATTGAACTTTTCTGAGTTTTATGATCTAAATGGGGCTGTTCTGATGGCTCAGTGAGAGATTATGTTTAAAGCCTTTAATACCATACCTGGAGCATTAACACTCAATACATGTTCAGTATTATTAGTGAGCGGTTTTCAGGTCTTAGCCCAAACATATCTTTTTTTTTTTTTTTCTCCAGGAAGCCTTTTCTGATCTTCCCAAGTAGATTGGGCTCCCTTTTATAGGCTCTCATAGAACCCAATGCTTTTCCTTTGAGATGTTATTGCTGTTTGAACGGTACATTTGTGTGGTTCTTTGATTAAGACCCATCCACTTCAGGGGCTCGTGGGTGGCTCAGTGGGTTAGGCATCTGACTCTTGATCTTGGCTCAGGTCATGATCTCACAGTTCATGAGATCAAGTCCTATATCAGGCTCTGTGCTTACAGTGTGCTGCCTGCTTGAGATTCTCTCTCTCTCCCTCTCTTTCTGCTTCTCCCCCCACTCTCAAAATAAATAAATAAACTTAAAAAAGAAAAAAGACCTGTCCCCTGAAACACACTCTAAACTGTCAACCTCCTGAGCAGAGAGCCTGTGCATTGCTGTGTCCCTGTCATCTGGCATATTGCCTGCTACAGGCAGTTGAATGAAGGAAGCTGTCTGTCCAAGTACATCTGTATCGCCCCATCTGTCATCTCCCTGTCCCACATCCGCCTGTGTGCCCATCTATCTGCAGGATGGACTTTCACACCTGAACGGAGACACTCCTGTCCTCTCCCAGCCAGGCTGACCCCAAGGTTTGGCTTCCTGGCCACTTCCTTCCTCCCCAGCCCCTAGCCCCTTTGTCCTGCTGTTTGGACCCCTGCTGTTGGCTTTGTAGCTGTGTCCTGAGCTAACCGGGTTGATTCTTTTATTTTAATGTTTATTTATTTTTGAGAGAAATAGAGACAGAGAGACAGAGCATGAGATGGGGAGAGGCAGAGAGAGAGGGAGACACAGAATCTGAAGCAGGATCCAGGCTCTGAGCTATCACCACAGAGCCCGATGTGGGACTAGAACTCATGAACCATGAGATTATGACCTGAGCTGAAGTCAGAGGCAGAACCGACTGAACCACCCTGATTCTGAATTGATCTCTTTACATCCAGTCTTCACCGCCTGCCCCCAGCCAGTCAAATCACCCAACTATCAGATGCCTTTCCCCCCATAATTGAGGCCAGTGGGAGGGAGGCCTGGAGGCTGCTCGGGAAGATGGTAGGCTGGAGCTCTATAAAGGGGTGGTTTAAATAGTAAGACAGAGCTCTGGGCCTTGGTTTTGCCCGGAAAATAGGCTCCAGGATGCCCAACGTGTTTCTTATATACCTTGATTGTTCCCGGAAGAATTACGGCAGCTTCCAGTAAAAGGATAAAGCTCTAAAGCCTCTCAAAGCAAGGTTTGAAAGCATGGAAATCTACCAGTAAAAGAACGTGTGGAGAAAGGAGAACAAATTTACTGGAAATTCTGGGCCAAGAGGTGCCACTGCCATTCGATAGTGCACCCTGCCAGGCGGAAGGCAGAGCGTCAGTGGCTGAGCGGTGAGGGTTGGGGGGCGGGGGCACTGTCACCAAGCTGCCTTTTGCCTCCTGGTAGGCTGGGGAGGCTGTTCTGGTGCTACCTACAACATCCCCCTAAGGCAGCGGCCGCAGACCTGAACCTCTACAGGGATCTGGCAGGTTGTACATTTACAAAGTCGGCCGAGTATAAGACACTGGCTGGTGTATGGCGCCCACAGCGTCTCGCAGCTGCGTCTCTTCTGATTGGTGGATAAGGTTAAATAGCGTTGGGCGTCACCCTTGCAAAAGCTAGTGGTGTGTCCAGGCCCCAACCAAACACAGACCTTCTGGATGGAAGAACCACCACTCAGTGGCCGCTGGTGTTGCCTTTTGGGGGTGGGGGCCCAGTTACGAGACTGAACTTGCAGGCTTTTTCAAGAAAGACGTAACTCCAAGTTTCCATGTGAAATCCGACTTAGGAATGTTGGCAACTATTTTTTGAAAATACCTTAACGTGCTTTTTAAACCAAACAGGGTTGAATGCAGCCTATGATCTACCCGTAAGATTGGTTAAATTAGATATGGAATGTTTGTTGAGAGCCTAGTAGGTACCAAGCTCGGATCCAGCCTTCTCCACGCAATAATTATGGGATGAAGATGCTGTCGTCCACTGTTCTGATGCAGAGCAAAGCCATAAAGGGGCGTTAGCCGCATCCAACAACTCAGAAAAGGGATTAAGCTCAGGCCTGCTGGCCGCCCTGCTCCTATGGTTGGCAGCAAAGGGACACCATCTGGTGGGGTCCTGGATGCAAATCCTTGCTACCCCACTTGCTCCCTCTGTTCCTCGTTTGTAAAATAAATATAATAATAGGATCTACTCAAGGTTTTCAGAAAGATTTAATGAATTGCAGCAACGTGTAGCCCTTCATACAGTGGGTAACTTCTGTTGCATTTACGAATGGTTTCAGTGAACAAAATTAGACCTCATTAAAACAATTGCAAAAAAAAAAAAAAAAGTAACTGCTGCTTTCTACTTCCCCATCTTGAGGCATCTGATCCTCCTGATTTTCTTTTTTTCCCTAGAATTTGTTTTGGTTCGGCATAGGAAAAGCCACCATATTTCTACTTCCAGCTCTCATTTTTGCTGTGAAGTTGGCCAAGTACTATCGTCGAATGGATTCAGAGGACGTGTATGAGGAGTAAGTAGACAAGTGTTTGCAGGGTGGGGGGGGGTGTCGGCCACTTTCTAAGTGGTACTGACTTCAGTATGAGCTCTCATGAGATTAAAGATGGTCTTTTTTTAAGTAGGGGTCACCTCTGGCCAGGTGTCTTCTTTGTACCCATTTTCGTGTGCTTGTTTAACTGTTCTCTTCCTTGCTTAATCTTCTCGGTGTCCTTAACCAACCTTCTTATTTCTTGTTTGCAGTTCCTCTGTCTTGGGGATTTGGCACTTTACTTTATAGCTGTGCTTACTAGTGTTCACTTTGACTCTGTAGTGCGCACCTCTATGCTTCGTTTTCCACTCCATTCACCTCCTTCTTGACATGTGTCTCTACTGAATTTCCTCGTTTAGCCTCTGTATTAGGGTAAAAAAAATGTGGGGGGTGCAGCTGTGGAGCTGTGATTGTAATTAAAAAAAATAATTATATCTCCCTTTTTAGTATTCTATAGTGCTGAAACTGTGTCCGTCAAAAAGTAAGCCTTTTCTTTTTTAAAACCGTATTCCTGAGTTGGGATTGGGGAGGTCTTTATTATTATATGATGTACTTTTAAAATGGAATTAATAGCATCTTAAAATCACATGCCAACATTAGATAAGCCCAGATAAAAATCAGTGCTGATGCCTCTTATAACACGGCCAGCACACACTAGGCACTAAGGAAGTACTCGTTAGATTGTTGACATTTTTATAGGTTAAGTTTATTAATATATAAAATGATTGTTTCGGTATTTGGTTTTTAAAGGGAGCAGAATGTGAATATAGCTTTTTTTTTTTACTCTCTTTGTAGATTTAACAAATTGTCACATGCTTTTCATGACCCTTGCATTGCCTTTGTAACTCATGATGTGAATATTTCATTTTAGAGATAACATGGTGTTTTTGGTATATTTATTTTTGTTACAGTATGGAAAATGGTAATATTGGTTTTCATAGACATCATTCTACTCAGACTGTAAGAACAAAAATTTTAAGCAGATCCAACAGTACAAGTTCTTGATCTACAGTGTCTCCGAATACTGGAAAAGGAACCTTCCCTTCTGGATTTTACAGAGTCTAGTGATTTTTTTATGCAACATTTCACTGATGCGCCAAAGAGTGAGAAGCGTGTGTTCACACCTGTTTTGTTTTGTCTTTAGAGGTTTTGCTTTAATCATCTGAGACTTCTATGAAAGTTCCAATATGTAATACATTCATTCATTTCCAGTTTAGCTTTCAGAACAAGACATGAATTGTGTCACATTTCATTGCTTGGGAACCTAGACTTGTAGCTAGACCAAATCCAGCAAATAGCAGATGTGTGTGTGTGTGAACAATAAAAGAGTGATTTCAGAAATCTGACTCTAATCGTCTTATTGAAACACATACGTATATTATAGATGTCAATTACATCACTGTGTCATTTTCTCAAGGCTCCTGTAACAAATTACACAAGGAGGGGGGCTTAAAGCAGCAAAAGTGTCTTCTCCCACAGTTCTGGAGGCCAGGAGTCTGAAATGCATTCGTCAGCACACCCAGTTCCTCTGAGGGGGGTTCCGCATGAGAATCTGTTCCATGCCTTTCTCCTAGATTCTGATGACCGAGACGATTCCCAGCATTCCTTGGACACTCACTACAATCTCTGTCTCCGTCTTCCCATGGAGCTTCCATGTGTGCCTGTGTCCAGATCTCCCCTCTGCTTCTAAAGAGTCATTGGATCAAGGCCCATCCTAATCAAGAATGACCTCATCTTAATTTCATCACATCTGCAAACAACCTATCGGCGAACATTCCCAGGTTCTAGGTGGATATGAATTTGGGGGAACAACATTGAAGCCAGCGCAGTCACCCAACAGCGACAGCAAATAGCCAAACAGATAGGGAAGGTAACTTGAAGGGGATCAGCACTATATACGCTATACTCTGTACACACTGAACACTATACTCTGTACACACTATACATTATACACCATACACACTATGCACACTATATCCTATACAACATACACTATACACATAGTATACACACTATATACTATATACACTATTCACCATATACTATGCACACTACACACACTATGCCCTATGTATACACTATACACACAGTACACACTATACACACTATATACTATACACACACTATAACTCTATACACTGTACACACACGGTACACTATACACTGTACACACACTATCCATTATGTACTATACACACATTACACACTATGCACACACTATGCACCCTATGCACACAGAAACTACATTAAATCACCAAAATCACAAAAGATAGAAAACTTACACATTTATTAGAAACATAAAAATAGCGACTCATCCCCCTCTTAGTTTTATGTTCGTCTTTACTTAAGAACACGTTAATACCCCACTGCTTGTGAGCATAAACTGTCTCTTCATCTAAGGCCATGACGCCCAGCCCCTGCCACACAACGGACGCACGTGGCTCATGTCCCACCCTTAGAGATCCGGATGTGGCTGGCTAGGGGTGTGGCATGAACATGTGGATTCTTAAATTCCCCCGGGTGATTCTAATAGAAGGCCAAGGTTGACAAACACTTCCTTGGATTAACGGGACCATTTTCTGGGATACAGCCCACGTAGTTCTCGTGCCGCCTGGCTTGAGAACTACAAATACAGCTCTACATGCATTTTGTCCAATTAATAGGTATTTACTTGTCATCTGCTATGTCCCAAGCAAGTACGAGACACTGAATGGAGGAGACATGAACTAACAGATTGGCCCAACCTCCTAGAAGCTCAGTGTCAGTGTCGGAACCAAGACAACATATCGGACGTATGTGAGAGACACAGAAGCCTGGGTGGTGGTGGTGGGGAGGAGGGGGGCCAGGGGAAGTTTGCTGCCATTGAGTTTCTAAAATTATAAGAATCAAACATCTACTATGACACACTTATCAAAACTGTTTCTTTTTTTATTTATTTATTTTAGAGAGAGAGCAAGAGCAAGAGAGAGGGGCAGAAGGAGAGAAAGAGAGAATCTTAGCAGGCTGTATGCTCACCACAAAACCCGACATGGGGCTCAATCCCAAGACCCTGGGTCATGACTTGAGCCAAAATTGAGTTGGACACTCAACTGACTAAGCCACACAGGTGCCCCTCAAATCTATCTCTTATATAGGCTCCGTGCCTTTCACTCATACAATCCTCATTACATCCCTATGAAGTCAGAAATTTTATTCCCAATTATAAACGAAGTGACCTGAAGCTCAGAGAGGTGAGCTGTCCAGCATCACACAGCTTGTGTCAGGACCAGAAGAAGAGCCAGATCCCCGAGGATGTGAACCCCTGGCTCTCTGTCCATGCATATCACAGTCTAGGGTGGGCTTTGGCCCAAACCGTTTCCTATCTGAATATTTCAAACTAGAGCCACATTGTAGCTGTCTGGTATTTTCTAATGATGAAATGCAACATAAATCAGTGCTACTCAAAGTGTGGCCTGAAGCATACGGGTGGCCTGAGGAGCTATGGGAATGCTAATTCTCAGACTCCACCCCAGATACACTGAATCACAGTCTCTGAGGGTAACCCCCCCAGAATGTGAATTCTAGTAAGCTTTCCGGATGAGTCTGAAGCACAGTAACTTTGGTGAAGCAATATTTCAAGTCACCCTAAAGGAAACGGTCTTGATCCATTTAGTAAATAGCTACTGCCCAAGATGCGCGGCTCAGTCGCACTGCAAGCTGCAGATTGTTGGCAGAACCTCAGCAGCTACACACCTGCTGGGCAGACGGAGAGGTGGAGCCGGTCCTGAGTGTGTGTTCACGGAGTGGGGGCAGGGTTTCAGGGCTAACCACAGCCGCAGAGTCCACTGTCCGTCTGAAGTGCCCGTCTCCATTCCCGTCCTTCCTGGGTAGGGGCTCCTGCACCCCCGTGTGCTTTTCCTGAGCTACTGCTACCACCCCTACATCTGACCGGACACTCCCACTCCTTCTCTGTCCTCTTCTCAATGAGCATTTATGTCATTTCCCTCTCTCTCACGAGATCTCAAACACTTGTGCACAAAGACCATGTCTTAGTTTCCTTTGATCCCCATGGTCCTTTAGAGGCAGAACAGGCTGGAATCAGACTCAGAAACCTGGGTTTCCATGTGGCTGTCTCCCTTGAGGAGCAGTACAAGCACCCTTAGCCTCATGCGCTGCAAAATGGAGAGAGGATTGCACCCACTTTATTGGGTGGACAATCAGCATCAGGCCCAGCACTGAGTAGAGCTCAGTAAAAGGGAGCCAAAGTCACCTGCCCATGGCAACCTGCCAGTAAATAGACCAAGTTTCTTTCTGAGCTGGTGATCTCCTTGTCCCTGTGGTTCAAGCAAAGACTTGTCAACCTATCGTGAGACTTCATGAACAGGAGTCTCCACTCAGTTCGGAAAGGAAGGGGAAAGGAAGATGGGAGATTAAGAAGCATCAGGACCCACCTCCCTACTTAAACAGGAGTTACACTGGCAGAATCTTTCCAACGGAAGTATTTTGGAACTCCAGAGTCTATTGAAGGCTTAGCAAGGGAGTCTTGGATAGTAAGTTGTGTCTAACTTCAATAAATTTTAATTCTTAGCTCTGCAATTCCAACCCACCCCTCATCCAAGTCTGATGGCAGTCACCTGTGCATGTGTTCCTGGAGTGGCTGGCACACAGACTTTGAGTGCCAGGATGGGCCATAAGGACCTGGTCCCTCAGACATCGGAGCTGTGTCCTGAGCACTGATCCCTGACTAGACGCAGTGAGGTGCAGAGGCAGAAAGGGGCAGTCATTGTCCCGCTCCCTCCGAGGACCAGCTGTATTGTGCCTGCACTGCCTTCTCTAAGGGGAATCCACAATGCTGGTAACATGATCTACCCAGCCATCTTTTCCAGTCAAGTCTTGTAAAGTCCATTCTACTTCTTGATGATGTCACCAGCTGAGACTGAGAAGGAATATATAATGTCCACTGGATGTCATGTCCATTGGCCCACTCTCAGGGCCCTTCTGGAAGCATAAGACAATAAATATCCCAGATATCCAAAATATGGCAAAGCCTGGTCTCAGGTGCTACTATAGTGTGGCCAGAACTTGCCACTCCCACAGAATGACAATTTCAGTTACAGTCAAAGGTCACAAGAAGGCATGAGCTGCCACAAGACGGCAGCAGAGGACACACGTAATCTATTTGCCAGAACAGGGCAAAGCCTGCCCTTGGAGCTATAAGAGTGTTGTTTACCCTTAGAAAGTCCGATCAGCTGCAAACAGG
Source organism: Mungos mungo (assembly GCA_004023785.1). Taxonomy (NCBI): domain Eukaryota; kingdom Metazoa; phylum Chordata; class Mammalia; order Carnivora; family Herpestidae; genus Mungos; species Mungos mungo. The sequence goes on along the minus strand of PISW01001792.1, from coordinate 12,808 downwards.
TACCATGGTGCTGATAGGCCATTTCGGTCTCCTTGGCGTGCGGATGGAGGCTCGTCCTTAGAGCCCATCCAGTTGGCAAGATTAGTACATGCAGTCCAACGTGGACTGAGGTGGCCGCACTAGTCTTACAGCACGTACAGGCTCCAACAGCCACATTGTTCTAGTCACGCTCATCTCAGTCTGCACCTTCCCGGGGGCATCCACACCGGGTACAAAAAGTGTTTCATCAAACAATGGCTTTCCAGAACTCACAGTTCCACGATGGGTGTCTTTAATATACATGTCATTTTCAACCACGAGCTAGGTTGCTGGACGGGGCCAAGAACAGGTAGTAAAGGCATGCCTGGTACTTAAGAGTACTGTCCACACAAAGGGAAATGGCTTTGAATTTAGCCATCCACGGATGGGCTCCTACCACAGTAGGCCTTACAGAGTCGTCACTGGCACCTGAGGGCTACTGCCACACAGTAAACATGTCACCTTGTAGTTGGGATGAGCCTTCAGTAAACCTGGCCCAGGCATCCTCAGACCTGCCCGGGAGCCACCTCCAGGTAGCACAAGGCTCCTGTGTGAGTCATCAAGGAAAATACAAGGGGTTCCTAAAGATGAGGCACTATATCCTTATGTGAGGAGCGTCTGTCTGTGGGATCTGACTTGCTGTTCTGGAATGTTCCATTTCCATCTTTTATGAGAAATCTGTTTGCCTTCCTAGTATCTGAGGGGGCAGTGCAGGATGGGGACACCTGGACACAATGATGTCTGAAGTCCTCCCTGAAGCCACTCACTCTCCACAAGTGCCCACTAGTAGGCCAGCAGCAGTGTGTCAAGTGCAGCACAGCAGGGAGCCACATGGGCAGGAAGTCAGAGCCCCGAGGAGTGACTCTGGGCTGAGGTGCCTCCACTGCCAGAGGTGCCATTCGACACAGTTCCCAGTGTCAGAATCCTGGATTCCACCAAGGTCCTTGGGGTTTACAGGGTCTGAGGTAGGTGGGCTGTGGGGCTGTCTTTAACACACCTGCTGTCCAGGTCCCTGGGCAAACTTGGCAGATTTTCTGGTCCATTTGTACACAGGGCTCAACCTCAACAAAACACCTGGATGAGGCCCATATTGGCTCCTATCCCCAAACAGTCCCAGTACATCTGGGCTTCCCACTTTCTCAGGACTCGATCCTCAAGCCTCCGTCCACAGTCCTCCCAAGACCGACTGGAGGCTGGTCCCTAAGCACTCTTCTCCTGAGTGGTGCTACCTGCTCTTCCTGGGAGCCCATCGGCTTGAGGTCATTGGTGCAGTCACCCCTGGGGGAGGAAGACCTGTCCTGTTACTGGCCCTGCCTTGGTGGCGCAGAGTGTGAATGTCCAGGTGCCCCTGTGGCAGGACAGGAGACATGTTCGCAGGTCCAGATGAGCTTGCACACAAATGATCTTTGACACTTTGTGCCAAAGAGATGGAACAAAAGACATTAGCCATGTCCAAGATAGAATCCTGCCAAAATGTATAATCAGTTTGGCTGCAGTCACAAAGTCTGACAAGGCTGGGGTTCTGAAGGCAACAACTGAATTTAGTTGATGGTCATCCACTGTGGAAACCCCCGTTCTGGATGCATGTGGGGAAGAATTGATGTTTCAGTGTGTGAAGGCCTGAAGGTTGAGGCGTTATTGTTACAGCACCTGGTAGTCCCCAGCTGCTACATTCTGCCGCTTCACCTGCTCTGGGACCTTGTGAGTGGCTCATAATCTGTCTGGGTCTCATAAAGGAATATCAGCAAAGATTTCTCCAATTAATTGAGTTGATGAATTTAAACTGTTGGGACTGACCTCCTTCCTCATCTCTAATATATACTCTTCCTCTTGCCTCCACCCCTCTCCATCTCTGATACCACCCACACTCACCCCTCCAGAGGTCCCGGTTCCCTTTCTGCCTCTCCTCCCTCTCCTTCCCCTCTGCCCCTGGAGCCATGCCAGACCAGGCTGCAGGCTGGAGTCTTACCAAGACTTCTCCAAGATTCTTCCAGGCACTCAGGTGCCATCAGGCTCAGCTAAGACTTTTTGTCTTATTCTGTCAGAGCAGAAAGGAGGCTGCCCCCTGGAGCAGGAGATCTCGTGCCACTGAGAGAAATGAGTTTGGGACTTTGCTTTGGTCAGTTAGCTCCTTGTTAATTCCCTTTGAAATAACAGCCACTCCTGACAGTGTTGCGATAAAGGTCTCACGTAGTAAGTGCAGTGACGGCTTTAGCAATGGCTGGTGCTGTGTGGGAGTGAGGTGTCATCAATCAAGAGAAAAGAGATGGAAATATTCAAGGGGAAGAAAAGCTTTGTATCCCAATCTGCTTTTCCAGGATACGATCACCACATAGCTCTGATATGGAGCACCATGATCCTGAAAACTGGGAAACTGAGTCCCCCAGTCACACCAAGAAGGAATCAGCCTGAATAGGCCTGACCAGAGCCATAAGTAATCTGTTCTAGAAGGTGATTAGAACAAGTTTACATCTCAGACAAATAAATCTTCAAATTCATTCAGATGCTTGTTTCATTTATTTTTAAAAAATTGTTTTAAATGTTTTTTTATTTGTGAGATAGAGACAGAACATGAGTAGGGGAGGGACAGAGAGAGAGGGAGACACAGCAAACCAACACAGGGCTTGAACTCACAAACCAGGAGATCACAACCTAAGCCAAAGTTGGATGCTTAACTGACTGAGCCACCAGGCATCTCCAGATGATTGTTTTAAAGAGAAATTAAGAAAAGGTGACTGATGCTTTTCTGCTTTTAGATCATTTGAGGTTGACGAAAGAGGGAATCATGTTACTAAGCCCAGCCTCCTTCCCACTCCCTCCCCCACCTGGGGCTGGAGCCCTATTTTCTGTCCCTTCAGGCTGCCGCACTCAGATACACCGTCACTCCCAGAGCTCAGCTCTCCTATTTGAAAACTGCGCTAAGTTCTAAGGGAAAACCTGGGTGGGCTTGTGACAAACTACTGGTCCTGTCACCCCCTCCCCATCCAGAGTGGAGTTTCTAAGACTTTCCCTGTGAAGGTGGCAGCCTGTGTGAGCTGAGAGTTTTCTAACCACTGGACCCAAGGCCCCAGAGGAGAGGCCGTCAGGTGGCAGCAGTGGAGAGGCTTGGGGCTTGAGGGGAGGTGTGACAGAGGACAGAAGGATCTTACTGATAATCTTGAAAATAGATGTACAACTCATGCTCAAATGACAACAGACAGCATTGTGGCTAATCCAATGCAAAGAGATTATTATTTCCTCTATGACATCTTTTGACAGCAGCACAGGATAAGTGCACTGATTTCGTTAGAGTCTCCATGACCTGATTTGGAGCCTTGGCTTCAGCAGGCAGGAGCTCTCCTCTCTGCATGCGGATAAGGCTAGCACCTATCTGCTAAGCAGGGACTGAGTGAGCTATCACACACACTGTGCAGTAATAGCTCTTGTGAGAGCTGCCGTCACCCTCACCAAATTGTTGTCCCAGCACTTTTAGTAAATGTGTGGGTTCTGCGGGGACGTCTGCCTAGGCTGTGGGTGTCTAAATGGTGCTCTCGCTTGGGAAGATTGGGAGCCACTGGTCTGGATGCAGCCTCAGGGGAATCTAGAATGCCCCCATCCCCACTTCCTTGTCTGTCTTCTCCATCACTCCCTTCCAGTGCAGACATGAACTCTACGAAGTCCCTCCCTACTGGGAACACCTCTCCACATCTTTGAGAACAACTGTTCCTCCTGAAAATTCAACCACATGTTTTAGGTGATGGGGCCGTTCACCCCAGAATGCTGCTTTCTGCCAGGGGGGAGGAGTCCAGTGGCAGAAATGTGACTCAAGCCCAACTTATCAAAGTCTCTGTCTGCGATTTCCACATTGCAGCTCAGCTCAGAGCTGCTGACACCCATGTTTCCAACCACATGGAGAAGAGCAGAAAAGAGAGATCAAAGCACACATGCAGAGAAAACTGAGATGTGGTGTGCCAAGAGGGTTTCAGGCCCAAACTCTGTGTCTTGGTGGTTTCCCAATGCATGCGCCCATGATTTAAGTAACTTCCACCAAATTCTCAATCTACTTTGCTTTACTATGTTAAATTTATTTAGTTCCTATTACTGAAAGCAGAAGGTTCTTGAAAAACGAAATGCAATTCAATCCAGGGAATATATACTAAGTTTTTTCCAAGGTATCAAGCTGGAGATCTGGGCTGGAGAAGTCAATTCCCAGGATGCTGACAGTGGCAAGAATGTAAATGAACACAATACAACGACCAGTCCACTGTAATAATAATAAAGTCTGTAAAAATTTAGGGAAACCCAGGTAAAGAACCATGGGTTTTGTATGTGTGTATGTGGGCCCAGGAAATCAGAATGACTATTTGCCATGTAGACAACAGCAGGATGGAGTTTTAGGACTCAAGTCACAGTTTGGCCTAGCTTGAGTCTCTGGAAATAGCCTGATATTTGAGCAGAAGAATAGACACGCAGATGTAAATCGAGCCTCAGAAAATGCCTTAAAAAACAGTGGATACTGCACCAAATTTGACTGGGATTCAGTGAAAAATGAAAAACATTGGGTGCTTAATGTTTGGAAGTGACAGGTGTCATCTAGTGATCACTAGAGCCCTCATCAGATAGTGAGCCGCAGACAAAACCAGCCCACCTTGAGGTCAGAGCCAACTCCCAGTCACCTTTGATTCTCTAACATGATCTTAGCAGCTGGCATGGAGCAGTTACTGAGTCAGCACTGAATAAGTGACATCTTCCTCAATATTCTCGTCGAGTGTCCCTTAACCAGTTACAAGCTTTTAAGAAATTCACTCTGCCTCTGGCTTTGTTATGTCTTCCCCACCCAGATCACCCCAGGCTTCCTTCCTACATACCAATTATCTCTCTAATGTCTTGGTTGAGATCCTTGTCTTTCCCCTTACCGTCTGCATCTCCTTGAGGAGAAGGACCTGGTCAACTTGACTGCATTCCAGGCAATGACAGAGAGAGCCTGAGACCCTAGGTGTTTCAAGAGTGGTCGTTGGATGAAAGGAAAAATGAGTGAGCGATAGAATGAGTGAATGGTTAAGTGACAGAATGAATGAGGTCTGGCTAGAGGCCAACCCTGTTCTTCCTAGAGCCAAGCAGTGTCTTATTCCCCTGCTCATCCCTGACTTGCCCTAACCAGCCCAGAGCATGTGACAGTGCCTTGCGCTCTGGGTGTCAGTGCGATCCCGTAGTCCTGGGTGTGCTTTTCATCTTAACATCTTCACCTCTCCCCGTGACCAAAGCTGTGTTTCATACGCCTCATGCATGGTGGTTTATCGAAGTCACACAGAGAAAGGGCAACCTGTCCTCTCCCTCTGCCAGCTTTCCCTGGTGGCAACTAGCTCTCTTTGTTACACACTGAAAATTCAAGTGGGCCACTAGTCTTTTACTGAACGTCTCAGAAACATTATTCAAAAATGTAGACTTCTTTGAAGCATGCTTAACCTGTTTTACAATGTTCTCCTTAAAAACAAATACATGAAAACCTGGAGGTGATCAATGAACTTGCTTCCTGGAGAATTTGTTATAAAACCCTAAAAACATTGTAGTAATATTTAAGGTTGAAACAGCCCTATTACTTGAAGAGAAAAAAACCATATTATTAGTTTGATTCATTCAAAATTGCTGATACTCTATGATCTTTGACTTACTACAAACAGCAATTTTATATCATTTGAAATGATACCAAAAATGTGCATTTCTTTTTAGATCAATTTAGAATAGAAAGCAAGCATTGCACATGACTTCTAACAACATGGGTTCAATATTGTGGGTGTGAGTCTGGACATCTTATTAGCGTAAAAACTTTATAGGTTTCAATTTTCATTGATATCAAGTACTTTACTATCAATCTTTCACTGTCTCTTATTTTTCTAAAGGAAAATAACACTATGTATTATGTGATTTACTGAACAGGAATTCTGAAATCTCATGACTAATGGGAATTTTAAAATTTGAATGTAAATCGAGCTAAGTCGAGCTAAGATAAACGTGTTTTGCCAGACTGGTTAGATCTTAGCTAAGGTTTTTCAGACAATTTTCTCATTTTCTGAAAATAAATTTTTAGTGCCCATGACTTGACTCAACAAATTAATATTACTTTGATGCAGCATTTTCTAAGTCTGTGGTCACTTTCAAAGGAGGGACTGGTTTTTTGTTTTGTTTTATTTTTGTTTGGTTTACTTTTATTTTAACAAATTCGGCCAGGTATTACTGCAGTTAAAGCTCTCTTCACAAACCAAATTGCACCCACTGAGGAATCTCTCATGTCCACACCCTAAGGAGCTCTCCATCCCCCTGAGTTAAAGAATGATATTGCAGTTACAAACACATGATCATTAAAATTAGCTTTTTAAACTTGAAATCAACTGCCAGTGAGCAGACTACCTGAGACATGCACTCAACTATCAGCCTTACCCTGCGGGTGTTAACCAACTGTGTTCAGACCTTATGGAACCCCCAGTGGAAACCTGACACACATGATTTAAATTGCTAATGAAAAGAATGACAAAACACTAATCACCAGGTGAACTCCAAAAGGGACACCTTCTCAGAACACCTGCCCAGTCCAGTCCTCCTGAAAACTCTCAAGGTCATCAGAAACAAGGAACGCTGAGAAGCCGTCACAGTCAAAGAAACCGACAGAGTCATGACCACTAACTGTGATGGGGAACATTGGCGTCCTGGACAAAAAAGACCATTAGAGTTGAAAACTATGGTCACAATAAAACCATGAGTGTTTCTAGCAGTTATTTATTTATTTTACCAAAACATGGGAACAATTGAGATGTCCGTAAGTAGGTAAATGTATAAATGAACTGTGGTGCATCCAGACATTAGAATATTATTGAGCGCTGAAAAGAAATGAGCTATCAAGCCATGAAAAGACACAGGAGAACCTTAAAATAATAAAGTGAGTGAAAGAAGCCAATCTGTAAACACTAAATTCTGTATGATTCTGACCATATGACTTTCTGGAAAAAGCAAAACTATGGAGTCTGAGAAAAGATCAGTGATTAGCAGATATTATGGAAAAAGGAGGGATGATTAAGTGGCACACAAAGAATTTCTAGGGCAATAAAACTATTCTCTCTGAGACCATTGGGTGGATACATGTCATTAAGTCTGTCAAAACCCAGGCATGTAGAACACCAAGAGTGAAGTATATTGGAAACTATGCACTTGGGGAGACCATGAGGTGTCAATGTAGGTTTAAACATTGTAACAAGTGTACACTTAAGTGCTGAATATTGACAGTTAGGGTCTCTGTATATGTGTGAAGATGGAGTATATGGAAACCCTACTTACTTTCCACCATTTTGCCGTGAACCTAAAACTGCCCTAAAAAATGCTCTATTAACAACTTTAAAAAGAACATTAAGAGGGTACCTGGGTGGCCCAATCAGTTGAGCATCTGACTTCAGCTCAGGTCATGATCTCACAGTTCGTGAGTTCAAGCCCCACATTGGGCTCACTGCTATCAGCACGGAGCCCACTTTGGATCTTCTGTCCCCCTCACTTCCTGCCCCTCTCCTGCTTGTGCTCTTTCTCTCTCTCTCAAAAATAAATAAACATAAAAAATTAATAAAGAACATTAAGTGAATTCTAAAGAGTTTGAACAATGTATGGGCTTTAATAATAATGTATCAATATCAGTCCCTATAATTTTTATATATGTAGCATAGTAATATAAGAAATTAACGATAGGAAAACCCGAGTGAGATGTGGGACAGGGTCTTGGTTTTTTTTCTATTTTTTTCTATAAATCTGAAACTTTTAGTTTTTTACTTTAATAGAACAAGAAGACAACAGAGACAGTTTTTAAATGTATAAGAACATACTTCATTTTTAAAATACTCGAAGTGTCTCTCATATTTGAGATTTAGACTGTGTGTCAATCCTTGGGCAAAGCCCTTTCTGTACGTATCACATTTGAGCATAAAACAATCCTATGAAGTAGGCATAATTCTCCCTTACAGACAACTGAGATATTTTCTTCCCAGGTTGAAGTAACTTGTCTAGAAAGATCCTTATGTTTGGTGTAGTTTAGTTACATTTGTAAAATGGAAGTAATTATAGGGTTGTTGTACAAATAAAGGGAAGTAACCTTTTAGAATGGTGCTTGATGTGTAGAGACACTGCAACCATGCATGTGAATTACTATCCGTATTATCACCATCACCATCACCACCATCACCACCACCATCATCTTCATCATCATCGTCACCACCAACACCACCACTACCATCATCATCAGCACCATCAGCACCAATACCACGGTCATCATGTAGCTATCTTGAGGGAAAAACAATATCTTTAAATTATCTTTCTGCAAATGTAAAATGTGGACAATGTCTCACAAATTTGATGAAAGGATGAGAGAACTCTGTTAAGAGAATATTTCTAACTAAATCTCCAACAGAAACAGTCTTGATGACATGGAGGCAGTGTTCAGATTTCTGTTCCCTCGCACTCTTTTGCCTAGTTTCTTCTCTATACCATTGCTTCTACTTCCCATCTCCACTGGGGCATTGGTTGGCCAAAGATAAATCTTTTCTTGAATCAGTGAGAGACACATGACCCTGAGCTACACATGCTATTTGCTTTCCTTTTTCTCAAGGGTTATTTAATCTGGTCTAAATGTAAAAGGAAAGCAAATCTTTAGTGTCAGTCCCCCTCCTGATACAGATTCACTTTCTTGTGTAAGACTTGTGGACACTCTAAACTGTGATTCTGCTCAATCTTCTATGTAAAAATATCAGAAATGGTCAAAAGCCCCATCTATGACAGGAACAGCAAATAGGTTTTGTCCTTAGTAGTGGCTTTCTGGAGAACTGGGTTGAAATGACTTCTGAGGCTGTCTCTGGGCTTGGCAGGGGTGCCCTGCACAGACTATTGGCAGTCTGCCAAGGACAAAGGAAGACAAAGTGAGGGCTCCTAGGTTGGGTATTTGTCATCCCAAGTTTGTGGACTAAAATCCTCAGCTTTACATTCAAGACCTCTCTTTGACTTTGGGATCTTATCATCCACCTTCTCCTGTCACAAACCTTCTCCTTAGGCAACCAGTTTACTGACTGATCCTCAAACAGATTAGGAACAGTTCTGTCCCATGAGTCTGATATGGCTTCCCCAATTAGCAAAGTCCTACCTAGCCTGAAGGAAGGCTTTCTTAAGAGGGTAGCCAACTAGCCAACAGCTGTGAAATTCCAACATAATTCATTATCTGCATTTGTTCCCATTAAATGAGAACCTGATGAAATGTAACTTGGTTGTTTTTGTCCACTTTTTCATTTTCTGTGGATAACAGAAGTCCCTTTTCTTGTTGAAAACTGCCCATCCTCCACTCTCTGTGCTTCTGATGGGCTGTCCACATGTCTCTGCTCCCTGAAACAGACTCAGTGAAATGTGCCAGGGATGGGCTATTAAAATTCTCCTGGGCGTTCATATGGTGCTAGAGTTGAAAGGTCATGTTCTGTTCTATGACAAATGGAAGCAACCTGCCTGAGGATGAAGCTAGACAGCAGAGTGTGCACAGAATAGACAGAATAAAATGTGAGAGAGACATAATCAGAGATTCAGAGAAAAATAGAGACACAGAGAAGAGACTTTTAAACCTTTGAATCTATGTGTATCTGCACCAATCTTACTCCTACTACTGCCTAGTCAAATGAGCCAGTAAGTGTTTTTGTCTTTTAAGCCAGTTGAAGTTGAGTTTTTCAACTCACTACTTCAACAATTGTGATGAAAACACCAACTACACTACTACACTACTGTATGCCAGGAACTGCTGTGGATAATATGGACATGGAGGTACATAGGACAGCATGGAAAGGTCTGCTCCACATAATGTAGAATTGAGAAAGATTCATGTCTCAGAACCATAAGACAACATCCAAAATACTCTGTTAGGAGATTAACCAAAAACAGACACACCACCAGGCCAGGCTCTACCATTCAGAGGTTGGCAAACAGCACTCGGCTACCCAAGCTTCATTGTCCATCTATGTACCATGAGAATTCAGGGTGACACCACATTTCTCCTGGGGAAAAAGGGGACAAGTCTTCACAGAGTCAGTTGGCTGAAGGCAGGTTTCCCATAGGTCCTGGAAGCATGAGGAGGTAGGGAGAACCTGCTGTGGACAGCCTCGCTGGGGCCCCAAACTTCTTTGGTCTCTCCAGCACACTGTAGTACAAGGGTACGTTTTCCCAGTATATCAGCCGTGAAATAATAGCACAGTCTCAGCACAATACTGTCACATTGTATACACTAACTGGGAGTGATGGTCTATTTCTCTCCATGAACATCCATGAAGGAGTGGGGGGCATAGACAAGGATGAAGGGACCAGTGACACCAACAGGGAGGAGATGACATTTGAGCTGGATCTTGAAGGATGAGCGGGTGTGTACCTGGCAAACCAGGACTGGAAGGGCATTTCAGGTAAGGAGAACTGCGGGATCAAAGGCCAGAAGGGAGCAAGCAAGTGCACCAAATATTCAGGAAATGTTGGGTAGAGGGTTGAGTGTGGCCAGATTGGGGTGTGTGTGTGTGTGTGTGTGTGTGTGTGTGTGTGAGTGTGTGTGTGTGTGTGTGTGTATCTGGAAGAATTTGGAAAGACAGGCTGAGCCATCAGGGAAAGTTACACAGCCTGGTCTCATATTGTGCTACCTGTTTGGAATACAAGATCAAGGCAGAATTTGAGAAGGGATAACAAGAAGGCTGAAGGTCCATGAAAAGACATTCGGTGAAGTTTCTTGTTCTCTGCCAAAGCTTAGAGACTCATCTCAGAACAGTTCCTGCAGTCCATGTGTTTCCTTCTAAATTTGCTTTATGTTCTGACCTACAGTCTTCTTCAAGGAAGAATCTGGTTGCTTCCTATGACCAAAACGAACTTCTCATTTTTAAGTGGTACCCTTGAACTATATCTTTCTTTGGAATAAATTTGCTTTGTTTTTTTGCCCTTGTCCAAATATCCCTACACATTTGCCTGTTTATGGAGGTCAGGGGTTTAAACGGTGGTGGCCAGGATAATGGAGATGGTCCCTAATAAACAATTTTACAAAAGACCTGGAGTTTGGGGAAATAGCGACCTCCAGTGGAGTTCATGAAAAGATTCTTTGAAAAAAATGAGTGCACAAGTCAACATCCATGACTCTGTGACCTTGGAATTCTCAAACAAGCAAATCTTGAATGAAATAAAGCCACAGTTATGACTTTTGATCTGTATATCATTGGAACATATTATATGTTGGGAAAATATGAGTTAAATGCCAACCCAATTTCATATCAACATATGGATTTCAGGAATTTGGAAATTCAGAAAGTCTCAAAATGCTGATTCCCACCCCCAAGTGTACTCAGCTAATGACACTGAAAGTTGACATTTAGAGAGGCAGACACTCTCTAGTTCACCACAATCCACACAATTCTCCATTGTGCTGTGTCAAAGCAAAAGATCAGATGTCATTTACCATCAATTCAGACAGCTTTAGGTAAAATGGGCATCCCCAGGCTTGGCAGCTATGATAATTTAGTTATTGTTTATAACTCTCCCCTTGGATATTGCTGCTGGAATCCTCATCACATCAAAGAAAGACTTTGCAAGGCTGAACTGTCCTCCTATCATGGCCACTGGAGAAAAGAGTTGGGTTTGGGGGAAGCAGGTCTAATGCTTGCATGTATCCCTCCAACTACCCTCCCCCCTCCCCACATACACATACACATACACACAGGACTATACCAACCACTTTCCCTGTAAGAACTGGCTCTTTCTCGAGGGGTGTGGCTAGGAGGAGCGCGATAAAGATTGATAGATATGTGTGTTGTAAAATCCATCTGCCTGGGATTCTATAAGAAAGGCCATTCCTGCCTGGCGTGACAGATGAGACAGCTGTAAGCCTACAACTCACTCTTACATCTGGGATAGCACTGGGTCTGTATACTCAGAACAAGGTAAGAGCCTGGCCTTTTAAGAGTTTCGTTACCTGCCCCCACCCTCCTTCTAGCTCCTCAGAGGACCTCAGGATTCTGGGTCTGGATGCCATCAAAGACACTTAGAGTCCTTGAGTCCCAATGCCCTGATGAATTACGGGATATTCATCTAGCGTACCTAGTTCTCCATCCACCTTCATTTGAGGGCCCACATGCCTGAGACTGTCTCCCTTTCTCAATCCTCAGAAGAGGCCATAAGCCCCCATGCAAAATAAATTCTGAATTTATTTTTATCGTGGAGCACTGTAAATCGATTTAAATGTATTTTTAAAGTGAATTCACAAGAGTATGAATCAGCTTATGGTCAACTAAACCAAAGCAAATTCTGAGTAGTTCATAGTTTTCTTATTTGTGGCCAATATTTTCTGAAAAATACGATGTTTCAGGCAACCATCAATCAACAAGTGATGGCATTCAGAAGCAGAAAAATATGGTCTGGCTGCCCATCCATCTTTCTCACTTGTCCATTAGGGGATCTTGTGTAATATGACCCTTAATTGTCGTATCTGTTACTCGGGGGTGATTCTTTATTATCTACCAGGCATAGCTCTTGAGTGGATTAAACAAGGTAAGAATCAAATGCTAGTCAAAAACATAACACAGGAAGAAATTGCTGCGATTGAGGTCTAGGAGGCTATTTCCTGCTTTTTCCTCAAGGGTTTTGATGGTTTCCTGTCTCACATTCAGATCCTTTATCCATTTTGAGTTTATTTTTGTGAATGGTGTCAGAAAGTGGTCTAATTTCATTTTTCTACATGTTGCTGTCCAGCTCTCCCAACACCACCTGTTGAAGAGGCTGT